>CM062816.1:1472190361-1472545453 GCA_031772625.1 Pinus tabuliformis
TATATATATATATATATATATCAGAGCATGGTGACTGTTAGCGCTTGAGATTTCACCCTAGGCTGAGGAAGGTAAACCTTCAAGGCAACATCAAACCATTTCACCTCGTAGCTAGCCCTACGGGGTATGAGAAGGCTCTCTCCGGTCAAACTCAAGGTATTTTCTCAATGGGGTGAGCAGACCAATTAGGATCAAAGATATTAGGCTAGTAAACTGATGAGGAGGGTTGATTTAAAGTTTTTTGAGGTTTTTGGTGGCAATTGGAGGGAGTGCAATTCAGGGTGTGGGGATTGAGCTCAGTTTTTGCAGGTGGGTCTTTGGGGCAAGGAAGGAGTTTGTGCTGATGCCTTAAACTGAGATGGATGATCAAGAAAGAAAGAGAGGGAGCTAAAGAGGGCAAACAATGACTTTGAATCCTCTTTAGACAATGGAAAACATAAATATTAAACAAAATTGAAAGCTGAGCATGGCATGCATGAATTCAAACTTTATCACTTCTTTTGTTTAATTAGCAGCAATAGAATAAGAGATGGAACACATAAACACACTTACAATGACAAGTAGGAAACACACCATCAACACAATAATCCACAAGAATCCACAATGATGTCTGCAAAACCCTGGCCTTCCTTTTCCTCAAATTGCAGAGATACAAGTAAAATATACAATAGAGCTTCTCCCTCAAGAGTCCAACCTCTCCAACCATGAAAATGATTGAGAAAATACATAATATAGGCAAGCCAACCTCTTTCCCCACCTCTAGGGGTCGAGCTTAGCTTCCTAGGAGCAGTTTGAACTAATTCTAAACTGAGCACTAGATAATAGGCAGTCAAAACAACTTGCCTCTAAAACTTAGGTAACCCATCCATGCATTTAATATTCACTATTTACATCAAGGAAACTTCTAGAAGTGTTAAAGGAGAGTAAATGTATCCATGTGCCATGAAAATTACCCAACAATCCATCATTTACATGCATTAAGAGTCAACCATAGTAAAAACTGAGTTTTGCAGGCCGAAATGGTCAAACTGGCAAAATTTCCCTGAGTGGTCGCGCCCCTGCCTTGGAGTGGTCGCACGCATTGGAAGCTGTGTTTGAGGGCCTTCCTGGTGTCCAAATCAGGTGCAAGATAGCTCATTGGAAAGGTCCGTGAGTCTACTTTCCAACACAACTGGAATTTCTGAATTTGGAGTTGATTTGACCCCTCAAAAGTCATTTCTCCCAAGGCAGCTTTCTGCAACTCAAAAAAGGGGCAGAAAGTCAAAATTTGCATGTATTTTGAGCTTTTGGAAGTCCAAATCTCCATAAAAATTTGACCCCATGCATAGGAAAGTGTATTTTTGCATGAAAATTCCAAAAATGCAAAGTTTTTCTCATTCTGAGCTGTCCCCACGAGTGGTCGCGCGCGGGGTGAGACCACTCCAACGGCCAAAACCTGTAAATTGCACAAAAAATTCACAAATGACAAAATTTTCTCCAAATTTCTTGAAATTTGGGCTGGGAGTCCCCAATCAAGTACCATGCTCAGTCAAAGAGGCTTTGGCCAAAATTTGGAGTGGATCGGGCGTTTTCCTTCGTTTTTGTGCTTTGGCCAACCGTCCTTGGAGCACCTTCGTTCTCGCCGGTATTTTTGACATTTCTCTCAAACCATGACACCTGTGTAAAACGTGAAGGAGGTTTTTCTTCTTTGGCATGTTATGGACAAAAACCTCTCTCAGTTTTCCAAAATTCATCTTTGATTGCCCTGGAACATCATTTGAGTGCAACTTGTCCCGATGTGTGAAACAAGGGATTTTGTCGAAATGGAGCGAAATGAAGGGGATAGGGGGCTTCTAAATTCTTGGGGAAATTTTTGGGAGTGGGGAGGGATGTTAGGAAGCAGGGAAAAGTGGAATCTCAGAGATTGAGTGAGGGGAAGGGGTCGAAAAGGACAAAACACAGGCCAAACCTAGAAAATTGCCAGGTTGTAGCTAGAAACTAGGGTTTGTGCAAAAATGAGGAATTTGGCGGATCTAAGGGATGGGAAGTGTTTGATAAGGTACTTTAAGGATAGGGGAAGGCGTATGAACATCAGGAAACAAGTTTTGTTGGTGATTTGACCATCCAAGAGAAATTGCCTTCAAAACCCTAGGAGAGGGAAATGACCTTGCCTGGGCGCAACATGAAGCATGAACAAGGTGTAAAATGACTCATTAGACACTGACATGATAATGAAAACCCTACGAATGATGATAAACTCAGCTGAATGGTGACATGGACTGACATTTGGGCAAACCCTAGACCTAATGCCTAGTGACCAAATTTTGCTTGAAGACTCACTGAAATGACAAAATTTGACCTTGACACTTCAAAATCACTTTGTAAGAGCACATTTGATCACTGTAGGAAGGTTGGAAAGACTGACACTAACATTGGCTCCAATGGGGATGGTAGCTCCTTGGAGGTGCCAAGAACCTTAGACCTCTGGGAGAGCAGACCAGTGCCTTACAATCATTGGGCAATGGAGTCATAAACTCAAGCTGAAATGCAAGACTGAAAATTGACACAAACTAACTTAACCACAAGGCTAAAAATTGACTCATAAAGGACTCATGACTCAACTAAAAACTGACTCGATACTTAAACACACTCGACCAACTGAAAATGATGCTCAAAGTGGAGCTTATTCATCAAAACCTACTCTAACAGTTTCATTCATCACCTGATCAAGTGAAATGAAACAACCAATGCAACCAAGTAAGTATCCCATCTGCTGTTCGAATTCTCCACCAGTGCTTGCTTATGAACAACAAAAGAGAACTATTGAAAGGCAACTCCCATGACAACTTAGAAACAGACCCATTGAATGATATGAATTCTCTATCCGCCTCTAATAGCACTGCATAAGGATCTTGAAATTCAAGCTCACTGGAACTTAGCTCATCGAATGGATTATTTCTCTTTTCCTCATTACATGAATGCAAACTTTGATCTGAGTCTTGTGATGAGACCTCTGCTGAAAATGACAAAGAAACTGGCTGCCGGATCAAATTCATATCAGCACATGTTTCAAGCTCACATGTGGTCAATGGAGATAGATTTTGACTGCAAAACTCATCCAAAACATCAGCTATGGGATCATGAAAAACTTGAAAAGAATGCTACAATGTATCCATTGAAAATGTATGACATCCTTCTAGCTGTTCATCCTTTTCTTGAGAGATTTTATGAAAATTCTGCCTTATAAACTGAAATGCTTCAAAACAAAAGGGTATAGAATCTTCCTGTATCATCAAATCATGTATTTCGGCTGCCACAGTTTCATCTGTAATCTGCCTTTCAATTTCATTTGGTAGCTGCAAATCTGATGCTACAGGCTGCTCAAGAATTTTTTCATCTGTCTCATCCTCAACATTTACACTGAGAGATTACTGATTTGTTATAAGCTGTCCATTTAAAGATTTACTATACAACCTACCCTTCAAAAACTGAAATGATTCGAAACAAAAAGGTAGGAAACCTTCTTGTATCATTTGATCAAATATGTCAACTTCCATGCCTTCATCTGCAATTTGACAACCAATGGCATTTGGGGGTTGCAAATCTGAATATGAGAAGTCTTGAACAAGGTTTTTATTGCCTCCAAGATGGTCTAGATCAAGACTTGTTGAATACTGATTTCTGATTGCATGGTAGTTATCTCTGATGAACTGACATGAATCAAAACAAAAAGGCAAAGATCCTTCACTTACTTCAAAATTTGCTGCACTTTCCTCGTCACTGTCATAGCTGATATATGATGGCTGATCATTGTATTCGAGCTGCTGAAAATGAACTTCTTCCTCCCACAAACGAGCTGCTGATTTGTCTGCAAGATTAGCTTCTGTTTGGAGAACATAATCATCATCATACTGATCAAAACGAGGCAAATCATCACTATAAAACACATCATCAAGCATGCATGTCATATCAACAGATCTCTCTTCTCCAAGATGATTAATAAGACAGTCATCATCAGATCTATAACAACTAGGATGAGAAACAAAATGTTTTGGATCAGCAACTTGTTCTTCTTCAATCAGTGAGCCATGAGCTTGAACATCATAATCATTCCTTGCGTTGATCTTGTCCATCATCTTTTCCACTGTACTTACCAAAATGTCAAGCTTTACCTCTAGAGATGTCGATTTTTCCGGATCTATGTTTTTCATCTCTTCTTCTTTCAACCTTGCCCTTCGGATCAGAAGATGTGCCTCTACATTCACTGCACTGTTTTGCATCTCGTGAAGTGTTGCAATATCCCTTTCTCTCAGCTGAAACTCCATCTCCGGATCAAAGGCACCCGGATAGTGCAAGAGAGCAGATCTAGGAGAAGGTCTTATATCAACTGGCATCGAATAATAAACTTGATTAAATCTGGCCGAAAACTGTTGTACTGTCTCACCTGGCAGTCTTTTCAACTGGTTATACTCTTCTACAATCAAGAAAAGGTTTTGACCGATCATCCACCTGTCGAGAAAAACTTTGACAAACTGCTGGAAATCTGAAATGCTTGCATCAGGCAGGGCTTTGAACCAACTCTTCACTTCAGCTTGCAAAGAAAGAGCAAAAAGCCTAATACTGACATCTTCTTCATCAACTTCAAAAAGATCTAGAAAATTCTCAAAATTCTGGACATGTTGCTCAGCGTTGACATTCTTACATTCACCATCAAACATCGGCAAGTATAGATCATAGTTTTTGGGGAAAGCATGAAGAACAGAAGGTAAAACAAGAGGCTTATACCGATCTGGAATTTTACAAGGTATAGGGGTATGTACAGCAGGTATAGAATTAGTTTTGGTCACTTGAGGTTCATCACAAAATTCGGAAAAAGGATCTTGATCAAGCTCAAAGGCATGCAAATCTTTGGTATTCACAATCTTCAAAGGGAAAGAATCAACTGCAGGCCGAGGATCTCTTCTCAAATACAATATACTTTGCAAAGCCTTCTTGAAATTCTTGGGAAAAGAGAAGAAATAATTTATGACAAAGAACAAAATGTCTTGGATGAAATTCCAACTTGAATACCTGATCTGTCCATGTTGTCCTTTCATGTTTTTGCTGGTCGGGATCATCCTCCAGTGAAGTCTTTGGATCTAATCTTGAAAATGATTTAGAGTCGCCAAGTGAATGATTTCAGCCTGTCAAGTGTCTGATCGTTGTTCACCATCAACAATCAGATCTGAACTTGATACATGTACTGGGGTAAAGTGTCAATGAAGCGCTACGTTTACAAGCTCACGGAGATTGACTGAAGCAGCGCTTATCTACTAACGCTGATGTAAAACAAGAGCGTTTTTGAAGGCTATCTGGCGTATCTTCAGGCTCCGTCTAAGACTTATGAAATCACACTACAATGAGCAAATTACAAATTTGTTCTCCCCAGTATGGTCGCCACTATGTTAGCGCTTGAGATTTCACCCTAGGCTGAGGAAGGTAAACCTTCAAGGCAACATCAAACCATTTCACCTCGTAGCTAGCCCTACGGGGTATGAGAAGGCTCTCTCCGGTCAAACTCAAGGTATTTTCTCAATGGGGTGAGCAGACCAATTAGGATCAAAGATATTAGGCTAGTAAACTGATGAGGAGGGTTGATTTAAAGTTTTTTGAGGTTTTTGGTGGCAATTGGAGGGAGTGCAATTCAAGGTGTGGGGATTGAGCTCAGTTTTTGCAGGTGGGTCTTTGGGGCAAGGAAGGAGTTTGTGCTGATGCCTTAAACTGAGATGGATGATCAAGAAAGAAAGATAGGGAGCTAAAGAGGGAAAACAATGACTTTGAATCCTCTTTAGACAGTGGAAAACATAAATATTAAACAAAATTGAAAGCTGAGCATGGCATGCATGAATTCAAACTTTATCACTTCTTTTGTTTAATTAGCAGCAATAGAATAAGAGATGGAACACATAAACACACTTACAATGACAAGTAGGAAACACACCATCAACACAATAATCCACAAGAATCCACAATGATGTCTGCAAAACCCTGGCCTTCCTTTTCCTCAAATTGCAGAGATACAAGTAAAATATACAATAGAGCTTCTCCCTCAAGAGTCCAACCTCTCCAACCATGAAAATGATTGAGAAAATACATAATATAGGCAAGCCAACCTCTTTCCCCACCTCTAGGGGTCGAGCTCAGCTTCCTAGGAGCAGTTTGAACTAATTCTAAACTGAGCACTAGATAATAGGCAGTCAAAACAACTTGCCTCTAAAACTTAGGTAACCCATCCATGCATTTAATATTCACTATTTACATCAAGGAAACTTCTAGAAGTGTTAAAGGAGAGTAAATGTATCCATGTTCCATGAAAATTACCCAACAATCCATCATTTACATGCATTAAGAGTCAACCATAGTAAAAACTGAGTTTTGCAGGCTGAAATGGTCAAACTGGCAAAATTTCCCTGAGTGGTCGCGCCCCTGCCTTGGAGTGGTCGCGCGCATTGGCAGCTGTGTTTGAGGGCCTTCCTGGTGTCCAAATCAGGTGCAAGATAGCTCATTGGAAAGCTTTGTGAGTCTACTTTCCAACACAACTGGAATTTCGGAATTTGGAGTTGATTTGACCCCTCAAAAGTCATTTCTCCCAAGGCAGCTGTCTGCAACTCAAAAAAGGGGCAGAAAGTCAAAATTTGCATGTATTTTGAGCTTTTGGAAGTCCAAATCTCCATAAAAATTTGACCCCATGCATAGGAAAGTGTATTTTTGCATGAAAATTCCAAAAATGCAAATTTTTTCTCATTCTGAGTTGTCCCCACGAGTGGTCGCGCGCGGGGTGAGACCACTCCAACGGCCAAAACCTGTAAATTGCACAAAAAATTCACAAATGACAAAATTTTCTCCAAATTTCTTGAAATTTGGGCTGGGAGTCCCCAATCAAGTACCATGCTCAGTCAAAGAGGCTTTGGCCAAAATTTGGAGTGGATCGGGCGTTTTCCTTCGTTTTTGTGCTTTGGCCAACCGTCCTTGGAGCACCTTCGTTCTCGCTGGTATTTTTGACATTTCTCTCAAACCATGACACCTGTGTAAAAAGTGAAGGATGTTTTTCTTCTTTGGCATGTTATGGACAAAAACCTCTCTCGGTTTTCCAAAATTCATCTTTGATTGCCCTGGAACATCATTTGAGTGCAACTTGTCCCGATGTGTGAAACAAGGGATTTTGTCGAAATGGAGCGAAATGAAGGGGATAGGGGGCTTCTAAATTCTTGGGGAAATTTTTGGGAGTGGGGAGAGATGTTAGGAAGCAGGGGAAAGTGGAATCTCAGAGATTGAGTGAGGGGAAGGGGTCGAAAAGGACAAAACACAGGCCAAACCTAGAAAATTGCCAGGTTGTAGCTAGAAACTAGGGTTTGTGCAAAAATGAGGAATTTGGCGGATCTAAGGGATGGGAAGTGTTTGATAAGGTACTTTAAGGATAGGGGAAGGTGTATGAACATCAGGAAACAAGTTTTGTTGGTGATTTGACCATCCAAGAGAAATTGCCTTCAAAACCCTAGGAGAGGGAAATGACCTTGCCTGGGCGCAACATGAAGCATGAACAAGGTGTAAAATGACTCATTAGACACTGACATGATAATGAAAACCCTACGAATGATGATAAACTCAGCTGAATGGTGACATGGACTGACATTTGGGCAAACCTTAGACCTAATGCCTAGTGACCAAATTTTGCTTGAAGACTCACTGAAATGACAAAATTTGACCTTGACACTTCAAAATCACTTTGTAAGAGCACATTTGATCACTGTAGGAAGGCTGGAAAGACTGACACTAACAGTGACATCCCTCAAAACCTGGGAAGTTTTAACATAATAACCAATTTAGGCAGGCAGGATCGGGCCGGAAGGATATATGGCAACAACCTTATAATAATGGTGAAATCTCGTTCAAACATAAAAAAAAGCAGTTAACGGCGCATGAGGTTAGGTGATATGTTTATCGACGCTGTTAACTATCAGCGGACAGTCCAAAGCCATTACAATAGGCTCTTCTATGATACACGAACCCGCTAGTTTATAGAACATAATATATAATGTATTGCATCTAGCGGTCCCCATCGCATATCGCAATCGATGCTTTGAAACATCAGCACATTGACCCATACAATGTGGTAATCACAAACCGCATGGGAATATACAATGTAACATATAGAACTATCATGTCTAGTGCTCGATCGCGAATCACAATCAGCGTTCAAAGCTGAAACCGTATCACAAACACCTTCCCGTTTTTGTGATTGCGATCACATCACAATCTGTCTGCACCAGGGTTGATTCTTCAACGCTTGTCCACCCCTGATTTGTGATATCGCAGATCAAAAATCGGCACTGCTAGGGGCCGATTATTGACCTATGACCTTTTTTTTTCCCGATATGTGATATGAGGGACCCAATGGCAGCGTGCCACTTGGCGCCTCCACCATTGGCTGGAACTTTTTCCATGTCATCTTCTCCTACCACCTAGACAAGTCAAACTCAAACTTAGACTTGCTTTAACTTCTTCATCTGGACGTAGATTTGAGTGTCGTTCACACCGTTGGAATTAGGATGACGAGAACTTCGATCTGATGCTAAGTTTATCTAGATTCTTCCACTTTGAGTTTTGATCCTTTTACCATGCCACCGGTACTTTTATGAAGATCCACCTGGATCAATCCTCTGTGATCCTCCTGGATCAATCCTCTGCACTAAGAGATTTTGGACCACCAAAAGACTTTTTAGTCAATTGGCAAGTGAGGAAATTGCTCCCTCATGTTTTCCTTCTCCATCCATCGAGCTTTACTTGGATGCCTTCCTTTGAAGCCAACACGAATATACTCCACATCTCCCCGTCATGAACTTCTGGTTTTCCAATCAAGTATGATATCTTTGGGCAACGTATCTAGATACTTTGGTGCAAAGTCATCCACTGTAGGAATCTATGCAACCTTCTTGGTATCCATAATCAATGAAAGTTCATAAAGCTTCAGGTTTTCTACATTTACCACTGAGTACATCTGCATATAAACAGGCAAGACAAGATGAAAATCATTGTCTCCAATCTTTGCCAATATGGTCAAGGGACCATATCGGATGGGTCTCAACTTCTTCCCTTATCCCTTCATTCTATCCTTGCTAATATGGAGGCATACATTGTCCCCAACTTGAAACTAATGGTCTACTCGGTGCTTATCATGTCGATCTTTATACTGAGCTTGACTCTTCTCCAACTGCTTCTGCACCACATGATGAATCACCTGTATCCATTGAATGAACTTCCATGCTTTGTCCCTATCATCGCATCCACCTCCCATTTCCCAAAGACCATATCCAAGGGATCTCTAGGTAGATAGCCAAAACATGTCTCAAATGGTGAGATCTGTGTAGATGAATGTGCTACTCGATTGTATGCATGCTTCACGTAAGGAAGTTGTTCATCCCACAACTTGGGATGTTTCCCACAATAGCCTCACAACACATGTACCATGGTGCAGTTGACAATCTTTGTCTATCCATTAGTTTGTGGATGAAATGTCATACTTCTTTTTAGATTAGTATCTATCATTCTCCACAAGATGGTCCAAAAATACCCAATAAAGTGAGAGTCTCGATCTGACATAATAGATGTGGGCAACCCAAAACGGACCCAAAAATGCTAAAAGAAAAGAAAAGTAGTCTGCTTAGTAGTGACCTACTTTTAACAAGGCATTAAAATAAACATTTTACTAAACCAATCCACAATGACATACAAATAGTCATGACCTTTCCTAGACATAGGCAAACCTCCTACAAAGTCCATGGACACACTTTCCCATGGTCGACTTCGGATAGGGAGTGGTGTGTATAGCCCAAGTTTTTTATTAGAGGGATTTGAAAAAGAACACAACGCACAACCCTTTACAAAGTGAGTCACAATGCTTTTCATATGAGGCCTGTTAGCACTCCAGGAAACTCTCCTAGGTTGCAGCTCGAAGATGCCTGGTAACATATAATCTTTGATATTGTTCTTAGAACTATCAGAATGGATGATGGTTTGGATCAAGTTAGATGACCATTTCATCTCTATTCCTAGTCAAGGGATGCATGAACACTCTCAACAACATAACGCTTTAAACCACTAATGCTCAATAGTTTATAGATTTAATGGATAGATGGAGAATACTAACTGTATCAACAGATTACATATATAAACATAAATGAATGACTAGCTACAGGCAGCAAAAGGGAATACTGACTGTACTGGCAGATGCATATATGACCACATATGAATGGTTAGCTACAGGCAGCAAAGAAGCTTGCAAATCTAAGTTATCAAAGAAGAGATAAGATGACAGTTATCTGGCCTTAGACACAAAGGAAACATGAACAAATTGTTCAAGTGCAAGCATAGAACAACAAAGAGAATGGATGTTGAACATATAATGGCAAAAGAAGCTTGTATTTCTAGAATGAAGATGAGAAGCTTGAAGGGACAGAGGAGGAATATTCTCCAAGAGTTGAACCCCTATTACATCTTAGTTTCAGCTATTTATAGCCTGTTTACAATGCTTCGTAGCTCTCTAGAAGGCTGGGAGTCTTAATCTACCTGATATGCATTGTTAACTAATTTGATTCCCTCTAGGCAAGCATGGGATCGAAATTTTCTGCTTCTGATAGCAGAGTAACCGATTTCATATAATTTTGATGGCTTGCTGCATTTTCTGGGAGTTTTTCTGTGCTGGAGATGCTCCATAACATTTGTTGGTGTGGTTGTTGCATTGTCTGAGCTCCCTGAACTTTTTGTTTCAGGCTGCAGCGTGTTGTGGCCCTTCTTTTTCCCTTTCTATGCTCTGCTTCCTGACAAATTGTCTCCTGGGCACTGTTATATGATGAAATGGGTCTTGGGGCCTTTGCATTTCCCTTTAAACTACAGACAATGATTGTTTTGGTTATATACAACGAAAACACTGCAACACTGCTAAATCCCACCCATCATTGTGTGTTTTGGACTTCAAAAGTCCTAAAATATAGTTTAATTATCCATCAGGTCCACCCTTGTTGCCATCGCAAGTCGCATTTGGCTTGGCCTATGTATTTCCCTTCATATTAGAAATATGTCAAAACATTGAAAATTTATGAAAAATGGCCCTGGCGAACTTTAAATATCATATATTCCACTTCTTGGACCCTTTCGGGTCTGGGGCTCATTGCAATCACACTGGCCAATGCTCCCTTCATATTTTTGTTATACAACGAAAATACATGAAATATATTTAAAAAGTGGGACTTCCACGGATTTAAAAATATATCCATTTTTATCTCGAAACCCTCTCGGGTCCGGGCTTTATCACATCGACGTTGTCTTCCATTCCCTTTGTATTTCGTTGAAACAACGAAAATACACAAAAAAATGTGGAAAATACTTAGCTGCAGATCTCAAAATTTATAAATTCCCAACTGTGATGTCGTCGGGTCCAGCCCATCAGGCCGCTCACATGTATGTGGATAGGCCCCGCCCATGGTATATTGCCGATGCGACATAGCGATGCGATAAATCGCAATCGCTAATTGCTCAACCCCCAGGCCTTTATGTAACATAACATATGTTCTTCACCGCCATAACCGCCGATGCGACCCACCGATTTGATCATTGGCGATCACTGATCGGCTGTGGTCTGCGCCCGCCTTTAGACTATCCCCTCTGCTCGGCCGATTGCGATTAGCCGCCTAGATCTAGGCCATTGATTGTCCAGATCTAACGGTGGTTGTAAATTCACTGTTTAAGCCCGCGTTCGTGGGTTTTTCATGGGTTTTTAGCATTTTAGCCTCCCGATAGTGCATTTCTGCCCTTCCAAGGGCTCTCCTCTTGTGTGGATTTTGATTATTGGGATGATCTTAAGCACTTTTGAAGATTCGAAGAGCATTTTTGGATCCCTTTGCATGATTTTAAGAAAACTTTAGAGACTTTGGGAGTATTTTGAATCCATTTTTGGGCCAAACGTCAACAAATCTAACACTGGCTCCTTCTGGGGATGAAAGCCTCCCTGTGAGGTTTCAAAAAGTACAGATCAATGCCTTTCCTATAAAAAACAAGATCAAATCTTCCTCCTAGTGTTCCATTGGGCATGGAGTTTTGTTAGCATAAAAAATAAAAACTAAAAGAGAAACATATTTACAATACCAAGGCTTTAAGGCCTTAAATGAAATAAAGTTTTAAGAACTGCCCATTTACTGGGCTACCAAAGGTATCTCCTCCTTCTAGATTTTGCAAGATGAATGTATTGTTCTACTGAACTTGAGCAATGAAAAAAGGACATGTCCATAAGGAGTCAAACTTACCATGATTACCCCTCTTTTCTTTAAATGCATCACATTTAAGAACCCAATCGCCAATTTGGAAATTGTCCACTTTTGCCTTCCTGTCAAAGGTTTCTTTGATTGCCTTTTGATGAGCCTTTGACTTCTCAACTAGCTGCTCTCTTATCTACTGTAGTTCAACCAGATTATTCATCCTTCTTAGCATGTCATTCTCTTCCTCTTGTTCTTCTTGCAAGAATTTAGCCACAGGGAGAATCAACTGGATAGGGAAAACAACATCAGTGCCATAAACCAGTTTGAATGGAGAATTCCCCATGGATTTTTTGATGGTAACTCTGTCAGCCCATTGTGAAAATTTCAAATTGGAATCCCAACTCTATTTGTTATCTTCTTACAGTTTTTTGATTACCCTTACCAGACTCTTGTTGGATGATTCTGCCAAGCGATTGCCTTGAGGATAATATGAGGTAGAATGCACTACTTGAATACCCATGGATTCAGCCATGTCCACCGATTCTTTTTCTTTGAAAGCTGCTGCGTTATCAGTGACTAGTTTGGTTGGGCAACCAAATCTAGTGAAAATATTCTCATTTAAGAACTTTATGACAACTTGATGATTGGAATTCATAGTGGGTATAGCCTCAATCCATTTGGTGAAAGAATCAGTGGCTACTAAGATCCATTTGTTTTGGCCAATGGAATGGGGGTTGAACTCACCTATAAAGTCCAAGCCCCACTACTAGAAGGGACCATTGACATGTATTGGCTTCAAGGGCAGAGACTTAAGTTGATGTCTTCATGCAAACCTCTGGAATTTGTCACAAGCTTTTACAAAAGAAAATACATCAGAGAACAGAGTGGTCCAATAATATCCAGCCCTCAAGATTTTGTGAGCCGTGGTTTTCCAATAGTGATGCCCTCAATAGATGCTAGAATGGAACTGGTGTATGACCTCCACAGATTTTTTCTTTATCTAGACATCTCAAGAGGATTCTTGATGGGTCTTTCCAATAAAGCAGATTCCTATTAATGCAAAATTTTGCTGATCTGAGTTTAATGGCATGATCTTGACTTGAGCTAAGCCCTGGAGGTACTTCTAGCTTTTGCAAAAAATGAACTATGCTATAATACCATTCACATGTGGCTAGATTTTCAGCCAAATACTGACTCTGATTTTTCTCTTCTGCTGCTTCCTCTGTTTGTTCATCATCTGAATTTAGACCCATGCAATTTATGTCTAACAAGATGCAATTTTCTTCAGCCATAAGCTTAGCCAAGCCTTGCCCTTTGACAAGCTTAATGGGCTTCACCTCTATGTTAAATTCTATGAATTTTGCAATCCATTTAGCTCTCTTCTCATCAATATCCGGCTGAGTTAAGACATCTTTTACTGAAGCTGAAGGTACATATGCAACTAATTTGGAATGTAGAATATAAATTCTGAATTCATTTAAAGATTTTATGAGAGCATAAGCTTGCTTTTCAATAAGGTCATACCTTAGTTCAACATCCTTTAAAGTTTTGCTAAAAAAGGCCACGGGGTGCTCTATGCCTTCATCATTTTTCTGCAACAGAACTGCTGCAAGTGTATCATAAGAGGAAAAATAGAAGATACAAAACTCCTTATTGTAATCCGGGCTGATTAGAGTGGGAGCTTCCATGATGGCTTGCTTGATGGCTTCAAAAGATCTTCTTGAAGCCTCTGTCCATTTTATTTCTGATCCTTTCTTCAGCATGGAAGTGATGTGTTTTACTAACTCTGAAAAGTTTGGAATGAACCTCCTTACAAACTTAATCTTACCCAGGATAGATTGAATGTCTCTTTTTGACCTTGGGATGGACAATGTCTAGATGGCTTGAACCCTTGTTGGATCAATTTTTACACCTTCATCAAAAGCGATATGTCCCAGGAGTTTTCCTTCTTCTAGAGCAAACTGTGACTTCTTTGGGTTCACTAAAAGTCCAAACTATTTGCACTTCAGGAAGGCCTTCTTCAAATGTTGTAAATGGTCTTTGTGGCTGCTAGAGAAGACTGTTATATCATCAAGATAAATAAGGACAAATTTTTCCTTCTCTCCCACAAAGGCTATGTCCATGGCCCTCTGAAAAGTAGCCCCAACATTCATCAGTCTGAAAGGCATATTGGAGTACATGAAAGTGCCCCAAGGAGTAGTGAAGGCAGTATTTTCCTGATCTTCAAGATGTACAACAATCTGATTGTAACTTGAAAATCCATCTAAGAAGGACATGACTCTAGCCCCTGAAACTCTTTGCAGCAAGTGTACCATCTTAGGCAGGGGATAGTTATCTTTTTAAAAGCACTTATTCAAATTTCTGAAGTCAACACAAAGCCTGATTTCTCCATTTTTCTTTCTCACTACCACAAGATTAGCTATCCATTTTGAATACCTTAGGGGTATTATAATTTTGGCGTCCAACAGCTTCTTGATCTCTTTCTCAATCAAAGGAAATAAGAGAGGGCTGATAGGTCTTAGCTTCTACTTAAAAGGGGTGGTATTGTTTCCAGTGGAATCTTATGTTGTATGATGTCTGTGTCATTTTAAGATCACTGTATTCCCAGGAAAAAATGTCAGTGAATTGCTTCATAAGAGTGCAATACTCGGAATTCTGGGTAGAGGACAAATGCGTGGACAACTTTATTTTTTTTGGATGGGTTGGGCTCCCTATATTATGTTTATGAACAACAGACTCATTTTCTGTTTCGGCGGGCTTATATGGCAGATCGTTTTGGTCGAAAAGTTTCTCTGGAGGCACCAATCCCTTTGGTATGTGATTACTAGGCAGCTGGACGATGCTTCCTCGGCCGATGTCACTTTTTAGCTTGGGCTAGCTGCATTCTCCTATGGCTTCATTTTCCTGATCGATGTGCGTTTCAAAAAATTACTCAATGACTTGCAAAAACCTGTTAATTTCCTCACCATCTTCAAAAACCCTCCAATATTTGACATTGTCAGGCAATGATGGTTTGTATTTTACCTGAAGTACATATGTCAATTTAGGAGGCAAAGGAGGGACAAACATGCTAGCAGAGACAACAAGGGAGTCGGCAAGCTGATTCTTTATTCTTGGAATATAAGAAATGCTGAAATCATTAAAAGAATCTTTGAGCCTCCATACCTCATCCCTGTATGCTTTCAACCTTGGATGCTTAGCTTGGAAAGTTTTATTTACCTACTGAATAATGATATCTGTATCCCCAAACACTTTCAGGCCTTTGATACCCATTTCTTTAGTAGTGTTCAAGCCCAAAATCAAAGCTTCGTACTCTGCGATGTTGTTTGTGACCTGAAAGGTTAATTTGAAAGACAAATGAATGTATTCCTATGTTGGGGACACAAGGACTACACCTGCCCCTGCAGCTTCTTTAGAGAAAGCCCCATCAAAAAACATATCCCAAATCTGCGGGTCTCCTTCCTCAACGATTTGGCAAACTGGTTTTTTAAGCTGTGTGGTGGCCAACTGGGATTCTTCAATATGAAGAATACATGCTCCGAAATCAGTGTCAACAACGTATATGGGATGATTGGCGGGATTCTTTTCATCGCTGATTATATAAGCCAACTGCGCCTCTCTGTATAATCTCTTGCTCTCACCTCCAAAAACTAGGACAGTAGCATAAGATAGATCATTTTGCAATGATCCACCTAATCTCTTGATTCCAACTTTGGAAAGTAACATGCCAAACTTGGGAGGTACATCAGCTACCATAATATCCATGATCATACTTTTCATAGGCAGCTGAGACAAGGTGATGGCTAGGTCCTTGATTAATCCTAGACATTTCACTTTTCTAGAGTCAAAAGAAAACAGGTCATGATAAGGCTTTGTGATGTCAAGACCCAACTCATCTATGACAGCCTTGGGCATCAGATTATGGCTGGCTCCGGTGTCTAAAAGGCAGTTGTGAAGGATTTTTTCATGAATATTCAGAGAGACATAGAATGATGGGGAGCTGTCTTCACAATTTTCAGTCATTAGGCTGAGAATAACAGCTGGCTTGTCATCTTGTAGGTTTACATGGTTTGTGGAGGCTTGGGTGGCTTTAGGCTCAGGGGCCTCAAGAATGGATCTTCTGGACTCATTCTTTACTAGTTCAATTAGAGGCATAGGTATTCTTAGCTTCTGAATTTCAGATTGAAAATTGAAAGGAGAATGAGACTTGTCGAGGCCTCTTACCTCATGAGCTGGAGCTTTAAGGACGATGGGATCAACTGCCAGTTGTTCTTGCTTATTAGATTGTTGTACTACTGGGACGACAGCTCTTTGAATAGGGGCTTCTTTGGAATTATTTATCTTTGATCTTAAATTATATCTTTGTTGATCTACAGTTTGTAGAATAGCTTTACCATCCCATTCTTGGCTGATCTTGTGATTGCATAATGAATTTTCATAGGTAGATGAGGTAAAAAAGGAAGCATTTCCTTTGTCCTCCAGACAATGGATCTCATCCTCTTCTTCACATTGCTCTTCTTCCATGACTACATTTTGGAAAGGAGCCCTCACCCTTTGGTCTTCATTAGCATCTTTGTTTCTTTGCAAAATCTACAACTTCTCATTAGTTCTTCTATATGGATTTGGATTTGGATTTCTAGGAGAAAAGGTATCATGAGCTCTCCCTTTCCCTGGGTGCTGCTCAACCTTTAATTTGGAGATTTTAGAGGCTAATGACTCTATCATATTAGTCATTTTATCGATCTCGGGATCTGAGGATGATGAAGACTCACCCCTCTGTCTTCTCCTATCAATATTACCTTTGAACTTTTCTGCAACCATGATGTTTGATTCCACTTCCAAGGCTGCATCCTGCATATCAGCCAAAATAGCACATCGCCTCTCCCTCAATAGTAAGTAGAAGTCAAAATCAAAAGCACTGGCATAGTTGAGTCTAGCAAAGGTAGTAGTGTTTTTTACTTTAGCTGGTATCTTGTTGTACATGTGGTTAAAACTCTTATTAAAATCAAACAAAAACTCACCATTTTTCCTCTTTAAGTTGCCAAACTTGGTGTGGTAGTAGAATAGATCCTTTTTATCCTCCCAATTCTTTAGGAATGCATCATCTAAAGCCTCAATATCTACTACAGATCTTGGGGTAAGTTCTCTGAACCATTTTCTAGCCTCTCCATCTAGGATTTGGACAAAGACTCTCATCCAGACATCATCTTCAGTAATGTCCAGGTTATCAAAATAGCTATAGAATGAATCAAGATGTTCTTCAGCAGTAACACCTTCATTCCTAGTGACCTTAGGCATATTCTTCTGATATTACCCAGTGGGCATGGCATTCAAAGGAGTGAGCAGGCAAGAGGCCCATACCTAGCAGCTATGATTCTGTCCATTTTGGTAGGTGCTTGTGGACCTGCCATAGCTGTGGTGGCTATATGGGTACTTGAAGTATGAATGACATAGGATTGAGGAGTGATTGATAGAACTACAGGAGTATGATGGATAGGAGGTGAGGTTTTCTTGGGCTCACAACAAAAGGAGAACCTAAAGAATAAGGAGCTTTATGAATCTCTAAGATATTTTCTTTGCTGCTAGTATTAGAAGCTATACTCTCAACATGTATTTGTTCTATTACAAGATTTTCTTGAAGAGATATAGAATTTGATGCTCCTTTCTGTAATGCCTTTCTTTCTTTGATGACTTTTTCAGGGTCAAGTATTGGTTCAACTTATGACTTCTCAAGATTTATTCGAGTATGCCTCACAAACTGAGCCAAAACTATGAAGTGTAGTCACCAAAAAGGTTCAACCTCCAGTAGAGTCGCTAGATAGATGATTACAACCAGAAAACGTATCCAGAGTTTGTATATTGTCAAAGCTGGATCTGTGTCGTCTCCTAGGGAAGCTGAGCTTTAGCTTCCTCTCCCCGGCAATGGTGACAATTATGTTAGCACTCCAGGAAACTCTCCTAGGTTGTAGCTTGGATATGCCTGGTAACATATAATCTTTGATATTGTTCTCAGAACTATCGGAATGGATGATGGTTTGAATCAAGTTAGATGACCATTTCGGCTCTATTCCCACTAAAGGCATGCATGAACACTCTTAACAACAGAAGGCTTTAAACCACTAATGCTTAATAGTTTATAGATTTAATGGATATATGGAGAATACTAACTGTATCAGCAGATTTCATATATAAACATAAATGAATGACTAGTTACATGCAGCAAAAGAGAATACTAACTGTACTGGCATATGCATATATGACCACATATGAATGGTTAGCTATAGGCAACAAAGAAGCTTGCAGATCTAAGTTATCAAAGCAGAGATAAGATGACTGTTATCTGGCCTTAGACATAAAGGAAACATGAACAGACTGTTCAAGTGCAAGCATAGAACAACAAATATAATGGATGTTGAACATATAATGGCAAAAGAAGCTTGTATTTCTAGAATGAAGATGAGAAGCTTGAAGGGATAGAGGAGGAATAATCTCCAAGAGTTGAACCCCTATTACATATTAGTTTCAACTATTTATAACCTGTTTACAATGCTCCTAAGCTCTCTAGAAGGCTTGGAGTCTTAATCTACCTGATATTCATTATTAACTGATTTGATGCCCTCTAGGCAAGCATGGGATCGTATTTTTCTGCTTCTGACAGCAGAGTAACTGATTTCAGATATTTTTGATGGCTTGATGCACTATCTAGGAGTTTTTCTGTGCTAGAGATGCTCCATAACGTTTGTTGGTGTGGTTTTTGCGCTGTCTGAGCTCCCTGAACTTTCTATTTCAGGCTGCAGTGTGCTGTGGCCCTTCTCTTTCCCTTTCCGGGCTCTGTTTCTCGGCAAACTATCTCCTGGGCATTGTTATATGATGAAATGGGTCTTCGGGCCTTTGTGTTTCCCTTTAAACTACAGATAGTGACTGTTTTTGTTATATACAGCGAAAACACTGCAACACTGCTAAATCCTGCCCATCACTGCGTGTTTTGGATTTCAAAAGTCCTAACATATAGTTTAATTATCCATTAGGTCCGCCCTTGTTGCCATCGCAAGTCACATTTGGCCTAGCCTGTGTATTTCCCTTCATATTAGAAATATGTCGAAACTGTTAGCCTCCTGCTGTAGCAGGTTAATCATCTTTCATGATCGACATTTTTTCATGCCAAATATGTCATACTTTGCTTGCTGCAATGCTCCATATTTGCTACATATGGCTAGAGAAGTATCCATGAGAGTGTGCTAGTCTAAATGCCATTGCTGTGTTCCATTTTTGATGGGTTGATCCATTTTTGATGAGTCTTTCAGCTAAGGGAGGTCCAAACAGCTTAATCTTGGCTTCCCTAGGTTTCACCTGTTGTAGAATATAGAGAATGAACATCTGTCCAAACAGCTTAATCTTGGCAGATTTGTAGATAGGTAGAGAAACAAGGGTGCTCAACAGCTTAATCGGAGCCCCTGGATGCAATACGTGTAGTTGTAGATAGGAGGACAACAAGAAGAAAAGAACAAAAGTTGGGTATGCTAGTTCAAGTGCACCCAAACCAAAAAGAAGAGAAAATGCTAGGTGAGTAGGTCGGGTAGGTAGCTTTGTGGTTGCAGAATCATGACTTGTGATCCATTTCAGATTTTCAAGTGTCATATCTATTCATATCACAAGTTTGAGGCAGTTTTCCATTTGAAGGACTTCAAGAAATGCATGTCTAACTTCCCCTTCTCCCTCTTTCCCAAATCACTCACTAACTTCCCCTAAAGAGGTCAAGATCTGCTTGATACCTCTTAGATTCATCATTCTCCATATCATTTGCCTTGGTGAAGATTTGCTTCACTCAAGGAATGTTCACACTCCTTCTATCAGTCATTTTCCCCATTGATAGCCTAAGACATCATTCTTAGCGCTTTTTCTCATCATTATCATATTAACCATTAACTTTACTACGTAGCTCCCTATCTAGTTCCCCTTCCCCTACTAAAACTATGTATATAACTCCCCTATATACTTATCCCTCCCCCTGGTTGAAAAATAACCATATGCATCCTTGGGAATTGCTAAGTTTATCTGAAACTCAGCAAGAACCCTCATTGCCCCCTCAAACCATCTTCTCATGCATTTTGGACACTTTCCAATGCATAGAACCCTTCATCCCCCCTAACTATCTCCCAAGTGCATAAGGACTCATTCCTTTGCATAATTCCCCTTCACATGTTTAAAAATCACCCCTTTGACCTTGGTTTGCCTTTATAAGGCATGAAACCCTCTTTGGCCGCTAAACCCCTCTCAAAACCACACCACTTTCCTCCTAAGTGCCTTTGGACTTCTTCCAAGGCATAAGAATATGCAAACCATGCAAAAACCATGAAAAACCTTCAAAAAATGATAAAATCCTCCCTTTTTTGGCTATCGGACCCCTTCTGATGCCTTAGAATCCAAGCAAAAGCATAAAGGTTACCCCCTCCGAATTCAAAAGACTTGCATTTTTGAATAAATAATGGCTCCGATGAGAAATGGGTCCTTTGGGTCCCCCTCCGATGCGATATTGCTATTGGGAGGGGGCAATCATATGTTCAAACACCATATATAACTCCTCTGAATTCATGTTTCCTTTGAATTTTAATAAAATGCATGCCCCGATGAGAAAAGGATCTATTTGATCCCCCTCCGATGCGATATCGCTATCGGGAGGGGGCAGTGGCATATATAAGCGAAATGGCTAAGTCTCAAGGCATGGGGCATAATGCCGATGGGCCGGACCCGAAAACATATAAAGTGGACTGGTAAAAGCATATCGGGTCCGCCACATTTCGGCGTTTCTATGTGGCAGCCCCATGACCCCGCCGATAGCGAATTGCCGAATTAATCACAGCCATCCATTTTTGGGCCCCAAATCAACGGCCCATATGTAATCGGCGGTCACCCCATGTATATGGCTCCGACCAGCGGAGCCGAAATAAAATTAAGGCGCGGCGTATAAAGGATTTCGGGTCCGTAAGGGGGCGTTGCACAGTGAAAAGGGAAGGCTCCGACGGGGCGGAGCCGAAATATAATAAACTGTAGCATATATAGATTTTGGGTCCGCTAACCCTTTTTTATTAAATCCGCCGATTGACATCGCCGATGGGCCGGACCCGATTCAAATAAAGAAAGGGCCTATAAGCATATCGGGTCCGCGCTTTCGGCGATTGTTTATGTGCCACCCCCCGGTCCGCCCCGATGCGATTTAGCGATAGCTGTTGGATCGGCCCGTGCCGGATCCAATGGCCAGGATTTAAAGGCTGCTACAATGCCCGTCAAAAGCCAATTTTTCATTAAAAGTTCATGTTTTTGGCACATTTTCTGTGTTATTTAGAAATGGGCCGTTTTCAAAGGTTTTGTGTGCGGCGCCCGTGCCCACCCAGGTATAAAGAAAACATGGTTTTCTCAGGCCATTCTTGGATCGCTCCAAAGCCCTGTTTAGCTCCAGGAGCCAGTATCGGCCTCAGCACGATCAGCAGCATGCAATTCCTCCTTTTTGCGGCATTTCTTCAGAGTTTAATACTAGTTTTGATCGGCCAAGTGCCGATTGCACCCAAAGGCCACAGAGGATATTAGCAGCAGTTATTTTTGCATTAAAAGGTAGAAAGGGCGCGATGGGACAATCTAAAGAGTATCAGCGGTGAGAAAAGGCCCAGATTCAGTGCCAAAGTGTATCAGGATGCGGCAAAGAGTATCAGTCCAGTTTTTCAAAGCAGATGAAAGCAAAGCAAGCCCAACAAAGTCAACAAACCATCATTCGGCCATTAAGGCTCACCAACACTTCTTTTGTTGCTTTAAAGCCACCTAAAGGCATAGATGAAGGCTTTCAAGGCAAAGTTATTGCAGAGACATTGTTCCCAGTCATATTTTTGGAGCAACGCTGCTTCCTTAAATGCACAGTTATCACACCGAGGACAGCGCGTGGCTCAAGGAACTCTTTTGATCCATTTTTGATGCAGTTGCCCCAGCGCATCACTTAGATAAATGTTTTAAGCATTTACTTCAAGATAAAATAGATTAAAGCACTCATTTTCCTCAGATCTGCCTAAGATCTGCTGTAATAGATATTTTGAGATGCCAGTTACCCCAGCGCAACTGTTAGATAGATATTTCTGCCATTTACTTCTGTACAAATTAGGTTAAAGGCATTTATTTGAGGAGATCTATCCCAGATCTGGTTTTGTAAATATTTTCTATTTAAACCACCCTCTGCACTTTTTTAAGGGTTGGTTGGTCGATAACTTCCTCTAGACTTGCATTGTTTTTTCTGAGAGTCTCTATAATCAAAGATCGTTGGAATGTTTGGGAGATGAACTGGCTGTTGTGTTTTAATGACTGAAGAGTGACTATGGAATCCTAACTCTTCTACATAGCCCAATAAGTGTTTCTTATCTCTGTTTACAGTTTATATGTGTTTATGCCATCATTGTTTCACTATCTAAATAGCAGAAAGAAAGAATAGTTCAGAGCTCACTTAGTTGTATTCTGTTCTCAATTTCTGTGATTTATCTATGTTTTCCTCTGAACTAGTCCTAAATATGAATACTGATTTGCTCATATTTACACTATTTCCTTCATATATGAATGCTGTTCAGGAATCCTTGATTGCTCCTATATAATATTCATTCACCTTCCCTCTGTTAGCATAATGAGAGCTACTTAGTTGCCTTTCATTGACTGACCTCCATTCCATCCTTATTCCAGCTTAATATTGTTTTATGTGTAGCTATCCTGCTCTGTATTCCTTATGTGACCAAGAAAACGCAACAGCAAGCCTAATCCACGACTCCATGCCCAATGGTTTGAACTTCTCACACTATGCATCCCAACTCTGTTTGAAATAATCCCCCATCCCACCAAACATAAACAAAACCCCCTTGAACTCATTAGCTAGCCTAATATCATCTTCAACAAAGCTAAATTATAAAGAGAGAGCCCTCTCTGATTGCAGGTAGGCTAGGACCTGCAGTCCAAAGATTGGTTTATGGTTACCTCGGCCGTATCCTTTAAGGAGCTTTAAGGACAACCTGCACCATAACATAATGGCGATTCCGCTGGGGAATTTCCTCAGATAATTTCATAAAGTTTCACAAAGAAGGTAAGAAGAGTCCACTGGGGAACATCCTAAGATAATTTCACAAATCAAGGTGGAAAGCTCCACTGGGAAGGAACCAGACCCTCAAAAGTTTCTTTCCAACCCTTATATTCTTAGAAAAATCCCCGAAAAATAAGCCAAAAGCTGGCTCCCAGGAAGAATTCACGTTAAGGTCAAATCCAGACCCAAATCCCCTAGCAGCTTTTGAAAATCCCAATATAATCCCAAGGAACCTCAGGAAGCTAGAGCGAAGAGAGGATTTTGCTGATAATAGTCCTGAAGCAATTCACCCACGCTGTGGTCCAACCCCTGTCAAAGTTTTATTTCGTTCAACCCCTAGTTCCCCTTGTTCTTCATCCACCTCTCAAAGCACTCCTTCCACACCTCCATTCACTGCACATACTACCACTACTACTCCTATTATTCCAGTTGTTCCTATTGTCCCTCTTATCCCTGTGAATATGGCTAACAGATATGCACCTTTACAGCTACCTGCAAATCTCGGGGCTATGCCTCAGGATTACCAAACTAAAATCACATATTTTGATGGCACAAGTGCCTACACATCCCTTCAGCATACAAAGAAAATGCAGGATTACTTTGAAAACTATGAGATTGACGATGATAGTGTGAGAATGAAGATTTTTGTCCAAATTTTGACAGGCGATGTCAGGACTTGGTTTAGAGCAGTCCCAGCCAATTCCATAGCAGACCTAGAAGCCTTATACCAGTCTTTTATCAACAGATGGGAGAAAAAGAAAGATCCCTTGCACATACTAGATGAATACGATACAATCAAAAGAGGTCCACAAGAAACAGTCTTGGACTATTGTGCAAGGTTCAATAGAATTTATAATGCTATCCCACAAAACTTAAGGCCTCCACCTGACCTTGCATTGTATAAATTCCCTGATGGATTCGACCCAGATATGGCCTACCAGTTAAAAGAAAGAGCCCCTAACAGCCTTGCAGACATGCAAAACGTGGCTGTCACTGTGGAGGCAAATTTAATTGCCAAAAGAAACAGAGCTAGAACTGAGAGAAGAACCACCTTCAAGGAAGAGCCCTCAGCCTTGGATCAAAATCTAGATGCTATTATCAATGGCATGCACAGGCTGGGAGACAGAGTAGAGAGTGTTGAGAGGAAATCATCATGGGAAGGGCAACAACCCAATACCATAAGGAACCCAAATTTCAGAAAAACTCAAAATCCAAACGCTGGTAGGTCTAGCCCAGACCATGATATAAGACCTCCTTTTCAAGAAAACTACGCAGAGGCATCCACTTCTAATGAACCCATAGAAGACACTCACATGAACTTGGTGGATTTGAAGGGTGAGCAAAAAATTTTCCTAACTCAACAAGACCAAGATGACCATGAGATAAATCAATTTCAGACTAACTATGGTGAGTCTTTTGACTTTAAACAAGGTTATGATTCAGCTATTTATGAAGTCCACAAACAGTATAAGCTGAGGACAAGAACCATAGATGTGCCCGAAAAAGTTAAACCAAAGGAGGGCAAACAGCCCAACCGGATTAGAGGCAAGGCTATTATAACAGAAACAACTGATATAACTGTCCCAAACCCGCACCAAGTGACTGTAGAGGACATAACAAACATACAACCTTCTATTGATCAGCCTCTGCCACCTTCGCCCTCAAAGGAAAATGTAAACATCACTCCTAAAAGCCTTCCCAAAATAGAAATACCGCAAGGTATCACTCACCATAACACTGATAATCAAGAGGAAAACGCAGAAAATACACTTGAAAAGGGGAAATCTGCTATTGCCAACACAAAGAATCCATTGGAGAAACCATTCAACTTAGAAGCAGAAATAAGCAAACTTAAGATTTCCATCCCTTTATCTGAACTTGCAAAGCATGATGTGTATAGGCAAAAATTCCAAAGATCACTGCAAATGCCAGAGGTCAGGGATGATGTGAATGTTTTAGATGATACACCTGAGTTGCTTTTTGGTCCAGAAGTTGATGGCAAATCAGCACATGGAGCTGTTCTACCCTTTTATGTCAGTCTGCACATACATGATAAAGTTTTACATAATGCAATGCTTGACTCAGGTGCCTCACACAACCTTATGCCCAAAGCTGTAATGGAGAAGCTAAACCTTGATGTAACAAGACCCTACAAAGATCTATTCTCCTTTGACTCAAGTCAGGTCAAATGTTTAGGCCTCATCAAAGACTTGTGTGTCTCCTTAGTCCAATACCCAAACAAGACAATCCTCATGGATGTGGTGGTTGCTGACATTCCACCAAAGTATGTCATGCTCTTGTCAAGATCTTGGGGGGAAAAACTCCAAGGATCTCTCCAATTAGACCTCTCCTATGCCACTATTTCAGTCTTTGGGCAACCAAAGAGACTGTATAGAGAAACAATGATGAAGTATGTGGTAAGTAGTGAGGAAAAGCCCCAGAATTTCCCTATCTATTCAATCCATTCTGATATGGATTCTTTTATTTTGTTTAATGATGAAACAAGTCCTCCAACTAATCATAGGCCTTTTCCTTTAGAACAAGAAACACACATCAATCAAGAATTGGTTGCTCATACACAGGAAACTGTCAAAATAGTCAACGCAACTAGCATACAAGAAGAACCACATGAAGCACAAAACCTAGGTCTGCCCAATCCTAAAGTGACTGAAACTCGTAATGTCAACCACAAGCAAGAAATCACATGGTATTTAGAGTTTGATGGTTCTGTTAATAAGCCAGGAGCAGGGGCAGGAATATGGATTCACAATACACATAATAGCCATGCAGAGGGTCATGCTTACAGACTTAACTTCAGATGTACCAACAACATGGTAGAGTACGAAGCTCTCCTTTTAGGCCTTAAACTGCTCAAAGCTCTAGGAGCTGCAAAGGTGTCCATTCTAGGTGACTCCGATTTAATCATACAATAAATGAAGGGCAACTTCATTACCAATGATAGAAGGCTAAGAGCTTATAGGACTGCTGCCACTGCAATACTTGATACCTTCACTGAATCCAAACTTGCTAAGATTTCTAGAAGCAATAACATGCATGCTCACAACCTAGCTACTTTTGCTAGCACTTGCAAGCTTCCTTTTGAGTCCAATCACCACTTTACTGCTGAGATAAAGCACAGGCCTGCTGTCCCTAACAATGTTAAAGATTCGCAAGTGTTTGAGGATGATGCTCAAATAAACAATTTTCTTACCTTACAACATGAGTTTTCAGGCCTAAACATTGATATGGATGCTATGGATGATCCATTGCAAGCAATAAACCAAATCCAGCAAACTGTAACAGCTGAAACAGCTAGAAAATTGCTACAGCCAACCACCTTTGATGAAGAAAACATAGAAGAGCTGAAATAGATGCATTTGGAGGAAATAGCCAAAACAGAGGCCAAAATCATTGATCTAAAGGACAATTTTCTCCCGGTTGGCCTCACTCCACTAGACGACATGTTTGATGCAAATGATGTCCCCAGAAAACCAAAATTGCAACCCACAAACACTGAGATAGAAGAACATAACATTGGGACAGCAGAGAACCCGAAAATGATCAAACTGTCCAAAAATTTACCAGCTGATAAAAAGCCCAAGTACGTGGATTTGTTCAAAGAATTCCAAGATGTATTTGCTTGGAGTTATGAGGACTTGAAGTCCTATGACACCTCAATTATTCAACATACCATTCCCTTAAAGCCAAATCAAAAGCCCTTCAAACAGAAACTGAGGAGAATCAATCCTGTGCTTCTCCCTTTGATTGAGACAGAAGTGCAAAGAATGTTTGAAGCAGGTATCATAGCACCCATTAGATTTTCTGAATGGGTATCCAATCTTGTTCCCACAAGAAAGAAAACAGGTGAGATTAGGCTTTGTGTAGATTTGAGAAAGTTAAACCAAGTCTCCCTTAAAGACCACTACCCATTGCCCAAAATGGACCACATCCTACAAAGAGTAGTGGGGTCATCTAGAATCTCTTTGCTAGATGGCTTTTCAGGTTTTAATCAAATACTGGTTCACCCGGATGACCAAGACAAGACAGCCTTTACCACACCGTGGGGAACATTTAAGTATGTTAAAATGCCTTTCGGCCTAAAGAACGCAGGTGCCACCTTTCAAAGAGTCATGGACATTGTATTTTCCAAGTAAATCCATGATTTCTTGGTTGTTTATCTTGATGATCTTACCCCTTTCTCCAAATCTGATCAAGAGAACCTAAGACATTTGAGACAAGTGTTCCTAACATGTAGGAAATATGGCATTTCCTTGAACCCCAAGAAGTCTTTATTTGGCCTTGAAGAAGGAAAATTACTTGGACATATCATTTCAAAAGTCGGGATTAGAATTGATCCGCAAAGGATCCAAGCCATTCTCCAAATCCCATATCCAAGAAACATAAAAGAGTTGCAAGCATTCCTAGGAAAGATCAATTTCCTAAGGAGATTTATCCCAAATCTAGCCGAGCTGATAAGACTGTTGAGCAACATGTTAAAGAAAGATGCCAAGGTTAAATGGTCTCTTGAAACCAAGCAAGCATTTGAAAGTATCAAAGTTGCCTTAACTCAAGCCCCAGTCCTCACAAGTCCTCAATTTGATAGGGACTTTATCATATTTTCATTTGCATCTGATAATACCATAGTTACTGTCCTATTGCAAAAGGATGACCAAGGAAATGAAAATCCAATTGCTTTTTTCAGCCGAGCCTTAAGAGATGCACCCTTGAAGTACCAAATCATGGAGAAGCAGGCCTATGCCCTTGTTAAAGCAATCAAAGACTTCAGAATTTACATTTTATATTCACACGTGATGGCCTATGTCCCAAATGCTGTTGTAAAGACATATTAACCCAAGAAGGATTAGAAGGAAAAAGAGGCAAGTGGATTGCTAACATTCTTGAGTATGACATAGAAATAAAACCAACCAAGCTAATAAAGGGACAAGTTTTAGCCAAACTGATGTCCGAAACAAACTTCCAAGCCTTAGACATCAACCAATTGGACAATGAACAGGAGCTGGCGACTCCACAGATCAGTGACACCTTTCTGCAATCCCCATGGTATGCTGATATTTGCCTTGTATTGTTAAACCTGTGTGCTCCCCCAGGATTGTCTAGGACCAAGAAGAGATTTTTAAGAATGAAGGCTGTGAAATTTTGTGTCTTAGATGGTGCTTTATTTTGGAAGAATCATGAAGGCATATTGCTTAATTGTTTGACCATGAATGAAACTAATAATGTCATGAAAGAATTCCATGCAGGGGACTGTGGAGGACATCTATATTGGAAGTCCACTGTTGATAAAATTTTAAGGGCTGGTTTCTATTGGCCCTCTTTGTTTGCAGATGTAAAGAAGTTTTCTATCTCATGTCACAAATGCCAAATCTTTGAGGGCAAAAGAAAGCTGCTCCCCTTGCCTCTGAAACCCATCTCAACCGAAAAGCCTTTTCAACAATGGGGTCTTGACTTCATTGGAGAAATCCATCCCTCTTCCTCAGGCCAGCATAAGTGGATTCTAACTGCCACCGACTATTTCACCAAGTGGATTGAAGCCATTCCATGCAGGCAGGCCAATGACACCACCATTATCCAATTCCTTGAGTGCAATATCCTTTCTAGATTTGGCTGCCCTGAGAAGATCATCACTGACAATGCCGCTGCTTTCAAATCCAAAAAGATGATCAATTTTTGCCATAAATTCCATATCACTTTAGGCCATTCCATAGCCTATTACCCTCAAGGTAATGGCTTAGCCGAGTCATCTAACAAGAGCCTGATCAGTATTATCAAGAAGATCTTAGAAGAAAATAGGAAGAACTGGCATAAAAAGCTCACCAATGCCCTATGGGCAGACAGACTTTCAACAAAGAGATCCATTGGGATGAGCCCTTATGAGCTAGTATATGGCATGGAGGCCAGATTTCCATCTTTTTTAGGCATTCCTGTTATCAAGCTGTTGCAGGAGGTTCAAGCTGAACCAAATGATATTCAACGAAGGATCAAGCAGACCATTCATCTTCAGCAAACCAGAGAGTAGGTGTATGACAGAGCTCAAATGCTACAAGAAAGGCTGAAGAAGGCGTTTGACAAGAGGACTAAGGCTGAGGATTTCTTTATTGGCGACAAAGTTCTAAGGTGGGACTCATGAAGAGAAGACAAGGGAAAACATGCAAAATTTGATTTCCTTTGGAGAGGGCCATTCGTTATTTCTGTTGTTCAGGGAAATAACACATATTTCCTCAAATCTGTAGAGGGCAGCACTGCTGAAGAAGGCCCTGTAAATGGCCGTATGCTGAAGCATTATCATGATCCCTTTTGTTGAGCATAACGCAGCTTTGTAAATATCTCTTTGTACATTGATATTTGTATATATCAACACTTTTGTTTTTATTTTGTATAAACAGTCCGATTGTTAGAGGAGCAACAACAAAGTTTGTGAAGACACAGCCGATGCAAGTCCTCTATTTTTAATCTCTTTCTCTGCAGTAATCTCAGCAAAACAGCAAGAGAAGCGCTATCATATCACAGTGATTTATGTTAAAGAGAAGCTGTTTGCAGCTTGTAGTCTTCAAGTCAACAGTATCAAAAAGAAAGGAGGATTTGCAGTTTATTTCAGCACCCTTTCAAAGACAAGAAAAGAAGAGCTCCAGTTTTATTCCCTTTTTGTGTTTATTTCACAAGGCAGTGCTCAAGCAAAAGTGTATGCAATATCAAGCACGCAGAAGAAAGCAAGCGATGCTTTATTTTTCATAGTGTTTCAGATAAGGAGGAGTGCTGCATTCAGAAGTTAAAGTTCTAGTCATTCAGTAGTTAGCACAGAAGAAACTTTCAAATAACAGCAACTACAGAAGATCAAGGCATTCTAACCTGCTGTTCTTGGCTTGTCATAAGGAAAAGCCATCCCCAAGTGGAGCCATTGTTAGCCTCCTACTGCAGCAGGTTAATCATCTTTCATGATCGACATTTTTTCATGCCAAATATGTCATACTTTGCTTGCTGCAATGCTCCATATTTGCTACAGATGGCCAGAGAAGTATCCATGAGAGTGTGCTAGTCTAAATGCCACTGCTGTGTTCCATTTTTTATGGGTTGATCCATTTTTGATGAGTCTTTCAGCTAAGGGAGGTCCAAACAGCTTAATCTTGGCTTCCCTAGGTTTCACCTGTTGTAGAATATAGAGAATGAACATCTGTCCAAACAGCTTAATCTTGGCAGATTTGTAGATAGGTAGAGAAACAAGGGTGCTCAACAACTTAATCTGAGCCCCTGGATGCATTAAGTGTAGTTGTAGATAGGAGGACAGCAAGAAGAAAAGAACAAAAGCTGGGTATGCTATTTCAAGTGCACCCAAACCAAAAAGAAGAGAAAATGCTAGGTGAGTAGGTCGGGTAGGTAGCTTTGTGGTTGCAGAATCATGACTTGTGATCCATTTCAGATTTTCAAGTGTCATATCTATTCATATCACAAGTTTGAGGCAGTTTTCCATTTGAAGGACTTCAAGAAATGCATGTCTAACTTCCCCTTCTCCCTCTTTCCCAAATCACTCACTAACTTCCCCTAAAGAGGTCAAGATCTGCTTGATACCTCTTAGATTCATCATTCTCCATATCATTTGCCTTGGTGAAGATCTGCTTCACTCAAGGAATGTTCACACTCCTTCTATCAGTCATTTTCCCCATTGATAGCCTAAGACATCATTCTTAGCGCTTTTTCTCATCATTATCATATTAACTATTAACTTTACTATGTAGCTCCCTATCTATTTCCCCTTCCCCTACTAAAACTATGTATATAACTCCCCTATATACTTATCCCTCCCCCTGGTTGAAAAATAACCGTATGCATCCTTGGGAATTGCTAAGTTTATCTGAAACTCAGCAAGAACCCTCGTTGCCCCCTCAAACCATCTTCTCATGCATTTTGGACACTTTCCAATGCATAGAACCCTTCATCCCCCCTAACTATCTCCCAAGTGCATAAGGACTCATTCCTTTGCATAATTCCCCTTCACATGTTTAAAAATCACCCCTTTGACCTTGGTTTGCCTTTATAAGGCATGAAACCCTCTTTGGCCACTAAACCCCTCTCAAAACCACATCACTTTCCTCCTAAGTGCCTTTGGACTTCTTCCAAGGCATAAGAATATGCAAACCATGCAAAAACCATGAAAAACCTTCAAAAAATGATAAAATCCTCCCTTTTTTGGCTATCGGACCCCTTCCGATGCCTTAGAATCCAAGCAAAAGCATAAAGGTTACCCCCTCTGAATTCAAAAGACTTGCATTTTTGAATAAATAATGGCTCCGATGAGAAATGGGTCCTTTGGGTCCCCCTCCGATGCGATATCGCTATCGGGAGGGGGCAATCATATGTTCAAACACCATATATAACTCCTCCGAATTCATGTTTCCTTTGCATTTTAATAAAATGCATGCCCCGATGAGAAAAGGATCTATTTGATCCCCCTCCGATGCGATATCGCTATCGGGAGGGGGCAGTGGCATATATAAGCGAAATGGCTAAGTCTCAAGGCATGGGGCATAATGCCGATGGGCCGGACCCGAAAACATATAAAGTGGACTGGTAAAAGCATATCGGGTCCGCCACATTTCGGCATTTCTATGTGGCAGCCCCATGACCCTGCCGATAGCGAATTGCCGAATTAATCACAACCATCCATTTTTGGGCCCCAGATCAACGGCCCATATGTAATCGGAGGTCACCCCATGTATATGGCTCCGACCAGCGGAGCCGAAATAAAATTAAGGTGCGGCGTATAAAGGATTTCGGGTCTGTAAGGGGGCATTGCATAGCGAAAAGGGAAGGCTCCGATGTGGCGGAGCCGAAATATAATAAACTGCAGCATATATAGATTTTGGGTCCGCTAACCCTTTTTTATTAAATCTGCCGATTGACATCGCCGATGGGCCAGACCCGATTCAAATAAAGAAAGGGCCTATAAGCATATCGGGTCCGCGCTTTCGGTGATTGTTTATGTGCCGCCCCCTGGTCCACCCCGATGCGATTTAGCGATAGCCGTTGGATCGACCCGTGCCAGATCCAACGACCAGGATTTAAAGGCTGCTACAATGCCCGCCAAAAGCCAAATTTTCATTAAAAGTTCATGTTTTTGGCACATTTTCTGTGTTATTCGGAAATGGGCCGTTTTCAAAGGTTTTGTGTGCGGTGCCCGTGCCCACCCAGGAATAAAGAAAACATGGTTTTCTCAGGCCATTCTTGGATCGCTCCAAAGCCCTGTTTAGCTCCAGGAGCCAGTCTCGGCCTCAGCACGATCAGCAGCATGCAATTCCTCCTTTTTGTGGCATTTCTTCAGAGTTTAATACTAGTTTTGATCGGCCAAGTGCCGATTGCACCCAAAGGCCACGGAGGACATTAGCAGCAGTTATTTTTGCATTAAAAGGTAGAAAGGGGGCGATGGGACAGTCTAAAGAGTATCAGCGGTGAGAAAAGGCCCAGATTCAGTGCCAAAGTGTATCAGGATGCGGCAAAGAGTATCAGTCCAGTTTTTCAAAGCAGATGAAAGCAAAGCAAGCCTAGCAAAGTCAACAAAGCATCATTCGGCCATTAAGGCTCACCAACACTTCTTTTGTTGCTTTAAAGCCACCTAAAGGCATAGATGAAGGCTTTCAAGGCAGAGTTATTGCAGAGACATTGTTCCCAGTCATATTTTTGGAGCAGCGCTGCTTCCTTAAATACACAGTTATCACACAGAGGACAACGCGTGGCTCAAGGAACTCTTTTGATCCATTTTTGAGGCAACTGCCCCAGCGCAGCACTTAGATAAATGTTTTAAGCATTTACTTCAAGATAAAATAGATTAAAGCACTCATTTTCCTCAGATCTGCCTAAGATCTACTGTAATAGATATTTTGAGATGCCAGTTACCCCAGCGCAGCTGTTAGATAGATATTTCTGCCATTTACTTCTGTACAAATTAGGTTAAAGGCATTTATTTGAGGAGATCTATCCCAGATCTGGTTTTGTAAATATTTTCTATTTAAACCACCCTCTGCACTGTTTTAAGGGTTGGTTGGTCGCTAACTTCCTCTAGACTTGCATTGTTTTTTCTGAGAGTCTCTATAATCAAAGATCACTGGAATGTTTGGGAGATGAACTGGCTGTTGTGTTTTAATGACTGAAGAGTGACTATGGAATCCTAACGCTTCTACATAGCCCAATAAGTGTTTCTTATCTCTATTTACAGTTTATATGTGTTTATGCCATCATTTTTTCACTATCTAAATAGCAGAAAGAAAGAATAGTTCAGAGCTCACTTAGTTGTATTCTGTTCTCAATTTCTGTGATTTATCTATGTTTTCCTCTGAACTAGTCCTAAATATGAATACTGATTTGCTCATATTTACACTATTTCCTTCATTTATGAATGTTGTTCAGGAATCCTTGATTGCTCCTATATAATATTCATTCACCTTCCCTCTGCTAGCATAATGAGAGCTACTTAGTTGCCTTTCATTCACTGACCTCCATTCCATCCTTATTCCAGCTTGATATTGTTTTATGTGTAGCTATCCTGCTTTGTATTCCTCTTGTGACCAAGAAAACGCAACAGCAAGCCTAATCCACGACTCCATGCCCAATGGTTTGAACTTCTCACACTATGCATCCCAACTCTGTTTGAAATAATCCCCCCATCCCACCAAACATAAACAAAACCCCCTTGAACTCATTAGCTAGCCTAATATCATCTTCAACAAAGCTAAATTATAAAGAGAGAGCCCTCTCTGATTGCAGGTAGGCTAGGACCTGCAGTCCAAAGATTGGTTTGTGGTTACCTCGGCCGTATCCATTAAGGAGCTTTAAGGACAACCTGAGTGATAACAGAAACATTGAAAATTTATGAAAAACGGCCCTGGCGGACTTTAAATAGCTCATCGCAATTGCACTGTTCAATGCTCCCTTCATATTTTCGTTATACAACGAAAATATATGAAATATATTAAAAATGGGCCTTCCACAGATTGGAAAATATATCCATTTTTATCCCGAAACCCTCTCGGGTCTGGGCTTTATCACATCGGCGTTGTCTTCCGTTCCCTTTGTATTTCGTTGAAACAACGAAAATACACAAAAAAACATGGAAAATGCTTGGGCGCGGATCTCAAAATTTATAAATTCCCAACTGTGATGCTGTCGAGTTTGGCCCATCGGGCCGCCCATATGTATGTGCATAGGCCCCGCCCATGGTATATTGCCAATGTGACATAGCAATACGATAAATTGCAATCGCTAATCGCTCAACCCCCGGGACTTTATGTACCATAACATATGTTCTCCACCGTCGCGACCACCGATGCGACCCGCCGATCCAATCATCAGTGGTCGCCGATTGGCGGTGTCCTGTGCCCACCTTTAGATTGTCCCCTCTACTCGACCGATTGCGATTAGCCGCCTAGATCTAGCTCGTTGATTGGCCAGATATAACGGTGGTTGTACATTCGCTGTTTAAGCCTGGGTTCATGGGTTTTTAGGTATTTTAGCCTCCCAATAGTGCATTTCTGCGCTTCCAAGGGCTCTCCTCTTGTGCGTATTTTTATTATTTGGATGATCTTAAGCACTTTTGAAGATTCGAAGAGCATTTTTGGATCCCTTTGCATGATTTTAAGCAAACTTTGGAGACTTTGGGAGTATTTTGGATCCATTTTTGGGCCAAACGCCAACAAAGCTAACAAGGCCAAAAACAAAACCTCTGTAAATGACATAAAGTCTTTTCAATACCAAAATGACCAGACACCAGAGAGGTATGAGCCTCTCGGATTACATGAACCCTTTCCCCAATGGGTATGCACAGTTTGCCAAGGTGGTACAATAGATTTCCCTACAAATGATAATTGTCCACCTGCGATCCATGAGTCATATTTGCATAAATCTCTTTAAAATTATATCATTACCATATTGTTCAACATAAATTTCTAATGATAAAGAATCATTTTTCAAAACTATAGATGCAGAAATAGGAGGGTGAGAAAGCATATCTGTTACTTTGTTGTTGGCGCCCTTCTTGTACTTTATTACCAAATGAAACTATTGGAGGAATCCCATCCTTCTGAAGAGATGGGCTTGCTGAAGCTTAGTTTGTGACTGAGGGTACTACAAGGGATGATGATCTGTATGGATGATGGTCTCCTTGCCGATCAGGTAGTGTTTCCACTTCTTTACACTCTTAACCAAGGTGTACAACTCCTTGTCGTACGTGGGATAATTCACAACAACCTGGGAGAAAGTCTTTGAATGGTAACATACAGGCTTCCTTTGCTGCATCAATATAGTGCCCATGGCATATCCACTAGCATCTGTTTCAATCTCAAAAGGCCATTGAAGGTCTGGTAAGTCTAGCACTAGTGCTGTGCTGATCTTCTCTTTCAGTGTGTAAAAGTATTTATGTTGTTTTCCACCCCACAGAAAGGACTGCTTCACACTAGTCAAGGCATGCAAGGGGGCTATGATAACGGAGAAGTTCACAATGAACCTTCTCCAATATTGTACCATGCCAGGAAACTTAGAACCTCTGTAACATTCATGGGCTCAGGGCAATTCATATTCGCCTCCAACTTAGAGGGATCTATCTTCAATTGTCCATTGCCGACAATGTGGCCTAAATAAAGCAGAGAAGTCTTCCCAAACTCACACTTTGATGGTTTCAAATAAAAAATTTCACTTTTCAGAACATCAAGCACTTTCTTTATGTGACACACATGTTCATCCCATGTCCTACTATACACAAGAATATCATGCAGATATACAAGAACAAAATGATCAAGAAACTCCATAAATAAATCATTCATTACCTTCATAAACGTGGCTGGAGCATTGCACAATCCGAATGGCATCACCATCCATTCGAACAACCCCTGTTTGGTTTTGAACGTAATCTTCCAAACGTCCAGCTCTGATTTTCTAACCTGGTGATAACCACTACACAAATCCAGCTTTGTGAAATAAACAACATTTTTCAACTGATCTAACAATTCCTCAATGTGAGGGAGAGGGTATTGATTCTTCACCACGATTTTGGTCAGCACCTTGTAATCTACGCACATTCTCCATGTGCCATCTTCTTGGGCACCAGCACGATTGGTGAGACATAAGGAGAAGAACTCGGTCTAATGACTCCCTGATTTAACAGTCCCTACACCTGTTTCTTGATCTCCTCCATCTCGATAGAAGCCATCCTGTACATGCTAACATTCGGTAAAGGAGCATCCATTTGTAAATGGATCTCATGTTGGATTTCCAATTTAGGGGGCAATCCTCTTGGTTCCTGAAACAATCCATCATAATCAGAAACAATTTTAAATAATTCTTTTTTCTGATCACGATTACAACCTTTGAAAGCATCAGCCATCTCGACCTCTTTTGCTCTCACTATCATGAGCATGCACCCTTTGCTGGAATTAACTAGTCGTTTAATTTATCCTGCGCTTACAAGGCTAGCATTAACTTTTGTATGATGAGCTTTGACTATATACTCTACCCCATCCTTTGTGAGGTTGTATTTATTTTCATGTCGAAAGAAAACGACCTTTCTATCATATAGATATTGTCTTCCCAAGATGATTCCACAGACATCCAAAGGCACTACATCTAACTCTACCTCATCAACTAATTTAGAAGAAATAAAAAATCTAGCCCTACACTACTTTGTGACCTACAATTTGGCTTTATCGCTTACCCAACCAAGCGGGTATGGACTCAGATGAGGCTTAGTTTCAAGACCTAACTTTTTCACGAAGGAATCTGAGATTAAGTTTTCCTGGGAACCTGAATCAAACAGGGTTTCTACCTTTGTATGTTTTATGACAACTCTAATGTGGAATAACTCAATTCTCTTCCTCTCATTACTTACAAGCTCATTCAAATAACTAGTACTTGCAACCGAATCAGAACTATCATTAATAGAAAGAGTACTTCTTGCGCCCATGGTTGTGATTAATGTCTCATCACCAAAATCTAATCCAAGGTCCTGCATTGTTGCCACTGTCTTCTGCTTCCCCTTTTCACCGAATCTCTTCAGTCTCAACTCCGGATGCACTTCTAATAGTGTTCCTCAACATGAACATCTTTCTTGCAATGAGTGCAAGATGGTGTTGCTCCCTCCCCTTTCTTAGCTGCAACAATCTTCTTATCATTCCCTTTTCCTTTCTTCTAGAATTGGCCATGCTGAGGCTTGAATGATGCCTTTTTGACTTTATCATCTTGATCATTCTTGCCTCGGCTTTCAAGATGAGTAGCCTTTATGCTAGCCTCATAAATTATAGTAGGCCTTAATAGTAATATTGAGTGTTTGATGTAACTATGTAGTGCACCTATATACTTAGTTACAGTCTCAGACGCATCTAATGAGATGCCCATATTTAGTGCTTGTTTATGAAATTCTTTAGAGAAGCTTTGCACATTATGGGCCTTACCTTGACTTAGATATTGCCAGTCCATAGGTGCCCTTTTCTTATAACCCAGAGGATAGAATTGTTCTTTCAATGTTGAAATAAAACTAAACCAAGATGACATAAGGTTACCTGACCTTGTACTACCTTTATACAATTTGAACTCCCACCAAACGAGAGCAGTGACGCTCAGCCGAAGAGATGCTAACTGGAATTTCTCCTCATCTTATTCAATCTGATAGATTCGATAGTAAGCCTCTATCTGTCTGCTCCAGTTATTGAGTTTTTCTGCACTACACTCTCGATTGTACATGGGAAGGTCAAACTTGAAGAAGGGTTTCTTAGAGGTATGCTTGGAATTTTGTTGAGAGTGATGAGAACTATAACTAGAAGAAGGAGAGGAAGGAGGATCTTCTCCACCACCTTCCTGATTTGCTAATCCATGATCATCGATGTCCTTCTTCTCATGCCTAAGTGCCTTCTCATACTCTGCGAACAAATTGTCCACTTTTCCTGCCATATTTTAGAATACATTTTGGAAATTTTGTTCCTCTTCCCAATGAGCTTCTTCATTAGCCATGTTTCTTCTTCGTTGTGCATGTCTTGCTTCAGGATCCAAGGACTTAAGTGTTCCTTATCCTTTTCGTAGTTTGTTCTGGGTTAGCATAAACTCATGCAATTCGCATCTACAAATCCATGCTCTGATATCAAACTTGATCCAAGATCTTTTACTTACAAATGCATCGGAATTGCATATAATAGAGTTAATTAATCATGGAACGTAAAAGCATGTAAACAATGTGGAAATAATCAGAAGGACACAAAAACCATGACACAATGATTTGATTATAGAGTTCGTCCAATTTGGACTACGTCTTCGAGCCCTGTTTAATAATGGGGAAGCCTTCATTCAATTAGTGGCATAAAATAGATAAAAGTACAAGCAACAAGAAATTACAACCCTTATACCTCCATGCTGAAATATGGGCAGAGAATGGAGAGCTCGAATTTAGAAACAGACAATACCACTGAATGCCTCGCAAAAAATAGTGTAAAAACGCCTATCCAAACTCCCAATTTTTATAATCAGGCCTTCTGCAACCTCTTGGAACCTCCCTGTTGCTCAAGGTGAGGTCCAGCCTGCTGCCAGGGTCAGGTTCTGCTGTGTTCGTGTGCTTATGAACTATTCTGTTGACTCCCCCCTACCTTTTTCGACACAACAACCATATATATATATAAGCATGGCGAAATCCCTCAAAACCTGGGAAGTTTTAATATAATAACCAAGTTAGGCAGGTGGGATTGGGCTAGAAGGATATATGGCAACAACCTTATAATAATGGTGAAATCTCGTTCAAACATCGCAAAACCCAGTTAACTACGCATGAGGTTAGGAAACATGTTTGTCGACACTGTTAACTATCAACGGACAGTCCAAAACCATTACAACAGGCTCTTTTGCGATACATGGACCCGTCGGTTTATAGAACACAATATATAATGTATCGCATCGAGCAGTCCCCATTGCACATCACAATTGGCACTTTGAACCATTGACATATTGACCCATACACTATGGTAATCGCAGACCTGATGGGAATATACAACGTAACATATAGAACTATTGCATCCGGCACCTAATCGCAAATTACAATCGATGTAAATAGCCAGAACTGTATCGCAAACACCTTCCCATTTTTGTGATTGCAATCACACCGCAATCCGTATGCGCCGGGGCTGATTCTTCAACACTCGTACACCCCTGATTTGCGATATCACAAATCCCAAATCGATAGTGCTGGTGGCTGATTCTTGACCTGTGACCTTTGTTTTTCCCGATATGCGATATGTGGGACCTAATGCGAGCTTGCCACTTGGCACCTCCCCATTCACTATTACTTTTGCCATGTCATCTTCTCCTGCCATCTGGACAAGTCAAAATCAAACTTTGACTTGCTCTAACTTCTTCATCTGGACTCAGATTTGAGTGTCATTCACACCGTTGGAATCATGATGACGAGCACTTCGATCCGATGCTAAGTTTATCTAGATTCCGCCACTTTTAGTTTTGAGCCTTTTACCATGCCACTGGTACTTTTCTGAAGATCCACTTGGATCAATCCTCTAGTATCCTCCTAGATCAAACGTTGCCAAGGGTCGAATTGGTCTCCAACTGATTTCCTTTATCCCAAGCCATGGGGTAAAAATTAAATGGACCCTCTCCTTCATCTATCCATAACTTGTATGCTGGTGCATCCTAAATTATATAGGAAGTATCAGTCATTTTTTGAATTGAAAGAACTTATATGGCTATAGATTAGAGGGAATATAGGAAATTATCATCAACCATAGATTTCAACCCTCTACTACCACTGAATTACATATCAAAGGCATTGCACGAAGCATCTCTCCTTCAGTCAGTTTAAAACATAGAAACAAGATGGGGGGAGGATTTAATAGAAGGGAGGCCTTAGACAATAAAAGCATCCATCTCGACCCTCCTATTTTAGACATTTTTAGAGGACATAAGTGGCTAGGATTATTTGAACTATTGAAGGGATATCATTTTGACATTCCATATGAATTTTCCATGGCCCTGAACTCCCAAACAGAAGCCAGTGCCACCACTGTGGTGAGGGGATTAGATATTTCCATTAGTCCTGAGCTAATTAGTAGGGTGACAACCCTACCCCTATGGATCCAATGGAAAAGAGAAGATGAAACCACCAGTGAAATTTCTAAAAATAACTTCTTCACTTCCAATGAAAAAACTATCAAAGACAAGAATGGAGTTAGGAGGGAAAACCTATCCTATCCATGGGATGAGGTGGCCTACCATATCCTAAAATACATCTCCTATGAAGGGAGGTTGAGTGTAGTCTATGCCTACCATTTTATATTACTCCATGAACTAAGGTTTCAAGAAGAATTTCCCCTGGCTCAAAGAATCAGTGTACCATACTTCCTCCTACAGTCCATTAAGGACATGAGTCAAAAAGTGAGAGAGGGAAAATGCCAGCACCTAGGCCACCATGGCCTAATCAAACTAATAGTGGTGGATGCCTTGAACACACTAAGGATCCATCTCCTTTGGGCCAAATTAATTGATATGGATAGAGAGACATTCATTGACACTCAGACCCTCACACCAAGTGATACCCCAATCACTAGTGTTGGTGGAAGAGAGGGGATGGAAGAAGAAGAAGAGGGGGTAGAGGAAGAAGAGGAAGGAGAGGCAGATGCAGAGAAGACATAGGAAGAACCAGAGGCAGAGGTAGGAAAAGAAAAAGAAGAAGAGGAAAAATGGGAGAAACAGGAAAAACCAAGCCTTGAGAAAACTTATGAATCTAGATAAGAAGGGATATCCCCATATCAAACAAGTTTGTCTCTAGGACCCAATGAAAAAGAGGTAGCTGCCACCTTAGCTACCTTGAGCACCTCAATCAAACCCAAAAACAAAAGGTAAAGTCAATCTCCCCTCTACTTTAAGACTAGGAAAAGCACCAGGATCAAACAAGGGAAGCCTCAAACTCCCACAAACTCCCCTATTAGAATTGAAGAGTCCACAAGTAAGAAACAGGAGGTAGGGCCCACTCAAAGAAAAGTTGAGGAGGTCACCTCTCCAGAAAACATATAAAAGACTCCTATAACATATGTAAGGAGGCCCACTACTAGATCGACCTCCCTTAAACAATCCAAGGCACCTACAACCTCCAACAAAAAGGAAAGGGGAAGTTATAGGAAGAAAAGAGCATGCTACAGGAAAAATAGAGCATGATACAGGAAAACTAGCGTGTGCTACAGGAAGAACATAGGGTGATACAAAAAGGGTAGAATGAGCAACAGGAAGGTCAGAAGGTAACAAAAAAACTATAAGAGGGGGCATCTTCCGCAAAAACATTTGAGAAGGACTTCCTAGAGCTCCAGGAGCCTAGTCCACAACCTAGTTTGAGCTCCTATTATAAATTCATTGAAGGAGGGAGAGTTATTCCCCAAAAATTTGCAATTCCACTTTTCTTTGAACTAGAAGTAGAAAGAGGAAGAACCCATAAATGGATGCAGATTGCTAAGTCCAAAAAGGTGGAAGATGTGGGCCTCATGGAAGAGAAGGTCCTTGAAATGGGAAAAGAGTTAAGTGAGCTAAGAGAGAAAGAGTCCACAATGAGGGAACAACTACAGGCAGAAAATAGATGGTTGAGGGAGAAGCTACAGGAGAAGGAAACCCAACTGGCCATAATGGAAAGCCTCTCCATGGAGGCATTACAGTGCATACAACCATCCAAGTCTTATGCACTCTTTCTCAAAGAGAAATGGATGCAATTCCAAATCAAGACCCTAGCACAACATGGATCCATGCCATTTCAAGACTACAAACAATTCATTGAATTATGTGACCAAAGTAGCATAGAAGACAGAGCAAAATTGGCTGAGTTATACATGCATAACCTCACCTTGACTGATATGAATATTTGGGACCCCAATGCAAAGTTAGGGGAGATGCAACTTGTTAGATTCATTATTTGCATACTTCCATCAGTGATCAAAACTCCTCTTTATACCATATTAGTTTCGCATTTGAAATTTTTATCATTCCACCTAGGTCATCATGTAAAAATTTACTCACTGATGGTAGCCCAAAATAAAAAATCATGATCCTCTCTCAAAAATTTATATTTTCTGGCCCACCTTCATGTGTCTTGCTGAGCATACATTGAGTATAACAACTCATTTCATCATGTTTTATGTCAGTCAAGTCCACCTGGAGTTCAGTCATTCAAAGTCCCATTAGGTCACTTAGGTTTCATTTTCCAAGGTCCAATAAAACATCATATCACTGCATAAGGCCAACAAAGTATGAGAGAGAAGCAAATAATATCCCTTTTTTAGTCAAATAAGGTTTTACAGGCTTGTAACCATGGTTGCTGAAGTTCCAAATTTGATTTTAAACAAGAATTTCGTTCCAGTTTGTAATTTTATTTCAAAAGAGAAATGTAATCATTTTTATTTTATTTATGTAATTTTATGTTTATAATATGTAATAAGTCACTATTTTAGCTGTTTACTCAATATCCATTACCAATATCATCCAAACAAAAATCAAAGTGAAGATTGCCAAAGCTTCAGCATCATCCACCTGCAAAAGAAAAAGTTAGAAAAAAAATTAGAAAAGAGGTCAAAAAGGGGTCAAATGAAACATTAGAAAGTGGGTTTGAAAAGAAAAATATCAAACTCACTCACCTATAAAATACTTCTTGCCTTCAAACTTACCTTCATTTGCCTCCTAGCACTCATTGAGCAAACCCCAAGAGATTTTTTTTTCGCACTTTTGGGCAAAATTAGTAGAAACAGAGCAGGCGCTACCCATTTCCTTCTGGCGTTGCACATTTCCTTCTAGCGCTGCGCGTTTCGCTGGCGCTGCACATTTCCTTAAGGCACTATGCGTTCCCTTAAGGTGCTATGCGTTTGGCTGAGGCGTTGCGCACTTTGCACTAGCGCTGCGCATTTGCCCAGCAACCCTTCAGCTACCTCCTTAGCTCCTCCAAAGCATTCTCAACCTTAAAACAAGTAAGTAGAAGTTGAAGCATGTGATTTTCCTCCTCCTCAAGTTAATTCCTAAGTGCTTAACAGGTTTATTAAAGATTTGGTGTTTAATCATATATCTAAACCCTAGATTTGCCCCCAACGCTACCCTTGCACTCTCATTCCCCTTTATATATTTCCTTTCACCCTCCTTCCCTTTCCCTAAATATTTATATCCCAGATACTCCCTAAACCTTTATCCTCAAAACCCTAAGTCCTAGGTGATACCACACTACCTAGGCTCCCAAACCCCTCTATTGCAAACGATTTCCCCCATCCCCAAACTATCATACCACTACCCTATATCCCTCTTCAAATACATATACCCCTACACCCATCATCTTCCTATTTACCCTTCCCCATTTACTATTCCCTAAAAACTACATTCCCCCTACCTTACACCTCCCTAGGGTTTGATACTAAACAACATGGTAGAGGAGGAATATAGACCACATAGTGAGGAAGAGGAAACAAATAGAGAAGAAGATAAGGAACAGAGGAGGCCACATAAAGGAGGACAGATACGCAGGTTTTAGCCCATAGATCTCAGGGAACTCCTAGCATCCCCTATGACTGTGACATCCTTCAAATGGCTAGGTTGTTATGATTTTTGTGAACAAGTGTAGGCAGTCCAACATCATCCTGAGTTGACTAGGCTCTTTATTACTAAACTTCAAGACAACCAGGTCACTCTTGTAGGCATAACTTTCACTTTGTCTACTACCAATATATCAGCTGCCACCAGGATTCCAGATGTTGGGGAAAAGTGGTTTAAACAAGGTGATTTGGAGAGACATTATTATGAGCCTTACATGAAACCAAGATACAAAAATGAAAGAAGGGGTTATTTTCATTTTTCACACCTCCTTAACAGATATGCCCCAATGATGAGGATTATTATGAAGTATTTTTCATGTGAAGGTAGATTCTCCAGGGTCTATTCTTATCATATCCAGTTCTTAATGCATTTTACTAGGGTAAAGATGCTCAATATACCCTACTATCTTTTCAGGAATGTTGAGAAGATGGCCTACATTGCCAAAAAGAGGGAGTACAAAGATCAAATGAAGAGCCTATTTCATTATTCCCTCATCAAAAGTCATAGTCCTTTACCATCTCAAGGAACTCAGTATTGCATGGCGCACTTTCATAGCTAATACCATATTCACTCATGCACCCACTCAAAATGTCCAAATCATCCCTTCATCATCTCATCCATCCACCTCCATTCCTCCATATCAGCCCATACATCATTCATCTTAATCAGATGAGTCAGCCACACCATCACCTCCATCATCACCATTTCATGAGCCTATTCATTCACCTAGCAGAGATGAAGGCAGAGAGCAAGAGCACATTGAGCATGGTGAGATCAGCAAGTCTAAAAGGGCCAGTTTGGGTACCTTGACACATACCTTTCAAAGAGGGAATAGGAAAGTTTTTGGCCCACAAACTGTGGGAGGGGCCTTTCCTTCTTCATCAACAAAGTAGGTAAAAAAGGGTAAGGAAAAGGTGATAGAGGCAGAGATCCAGCAGCAGGAGGAGGACTTCCATGAGACAAAGCAAGATTTTCACTTAGTTGACCTAAGTGAAAATGATGACAGTGAAAACACATCCATTGTCATCAAAGAGAGGAATTCACTTATAGGAGAGCTCCAGGTCAACTTGCAAAGGGCCAAATACATTATTTCATACAACGAGTAAGAAAACAAACATTTTGAGGTCAAACATGAGCTTATGGAGATTCAGATCATCAAGCCAAAGAGAGAGGCTGAAAAGGCTAAGGCCTTACTTGATGAAGCATATGGAGAATATAGTGACCAGCTGGAGGAACATGTGCCAAGAAGAAGCCGAAGGACTAGAGGCCTAAAGAGAGCTTTGGAGATAGAAAAGAAAAAGGAGTCTGAACTAGCTAATGAGCTCACCCTGAATGAGAAATTTGCCAAAATGGTAAATGAGAACTGGGAGCATTGTCTTGAGAAGGTGAACACTCATCTTAAAATCCGCTTGGACAAAGCCAAAAGAGACATCGACATTCAAAGAAAGATGGCAAAGTAATATTGCCGAAGAAACCAAATAACAAGGGAAAGGCTCAAAACGGCTAGGGCAAGAATCGAAGCCCTAACTCACCATGAGGAGAAAAATAAGCTTGACATACTTTCTGAGGCCTCACTCCATGCCTAGCCACCTCAGACATCAGCTTCTCAAACAATTTTGAAGACCCTTGGCTCAATTTTTGTCATCTAGTATTTTTTGTCTTTTTAAGGCAATTTCTATATCAACACTTTGGTCAAACGCGTAGCGCCTTAGGTGTTGCACACTTTTTGGAGGAATGGCCACCACCATTGGATCCAGAAGGACCATGACAGTCAGGAAAGCCATGTTTCCAGCCCTGGAAGAAAAAATTGGTGGGTGAAAAAGGAAAAAGACCACCTAGAAATCATGTTTCTACCTCTTTTTTGGACCAGGCACTGCGCATTTGAGTAGTCTTGGGAGATTGAAAATTTGGAGGGGAAAATCAAGCCCATTTTGAAAAAAAATTGTAGTTTTGGAAACTAGACAAGATAAGATTTCCAATGAGATATAATGGGATATATTTGGACATTAGGAAGGTAGTCAAAATTTAGATTGAATATGGCACTACGTGTTTGACACTAGTGCTGCGCGTTTGACAACTAGCCCAAATTTTCATTGTTTCTCTCCAATTTGATTTTTACCTATGGGAAATTAGTGTTTTACTTGTGTAATGGATAAGGATGATGTAATTATTATGTTTTTACTATTACCTATGGTAAATAAATTAGGTAAATGGCCTCCATGACTTGTAATGAATCAATTTTCTTAAGTTAGGGATGAGTCACGTTGACCACCCTACACTCTAGCTATCAGTTCAGTTTTTGTTGCAACTGCTCCTCCTCTCATGGATTCGACCCCTGAGGCTAGGATGAGTTGGTTTAAGTCATATATTATGTATTTTATTAGTCATTCTATAGGTTGGACTCCATTGAATATTGTATTAGTGCTTCAAACTTTGGCATGGAATATATTGGATGAGTTGCAGCTATTTTTGTGGGATTCTTGTGGTATGATATTTTGATATTGTTTCTTCTTCAGTTTCATATGTGTGAATGTTTTGTACCTTTTGTTAGTGTCAGTCTTTGCCGCCTTCCTCCAGTGATCAAACATGCTCTTACAAAGTGATTTTAAGGTGTCAAGGTCAAATTTTGTCATTTCAGTGAGTCTTCAAGCAAAATTTGGTCACTAGGCATTAGGTCTAGGGTTTGATTTTACCCTTGTCAAAGTTGTCCAAATGACGTTCCATGTCACCATTAAACTAAGTGTACCATCATTCAAAGGGTTGTCATCATCATGTCAAGTCCCACTGGGTCATTTTACACTTTGTTCATGCTTCAGTTGCACCCAGGCAAGGTTCATTTCCCTCTCCTAGGGTTTTGAAGCTAATTTCTCTTGGATGGTCAAATCATCGGAAAAACTTGTATCCTGATGTTCATACACCTTCCCCTATCCATAATGTACCTTATTAAACACTTCCCATCACTAAAATCCCCCAAATTCCTCATTTTCGCACAAACCCTAGTTTCTTGCTACAACTTGGCAATTTTCTAGGCTAGGCCTGTGTTTTGCCTTTTTGGACCCTTTCCCCTCACTCAATTTCTGAGATTCCACTTTCCCCTACTTTATAACATCCCTCCCCACTTCCCAAAATTTTATCAAGAATTTAGAAGCCCCCTATCCCCTTCATTTCGCTTCATTTCGGCAAATCCTTTGTCCCACACATCGGGATAGGTTTCACTCAAATGATGTTTCTGAGAAATCAAAGATGAATTTGGGAAAAATGAGAGAGGTTTTTGTCCAAAACAGACCAAAGAAGAAAAAAATCCTTCACTTTTTACACAGGTGTCATGGTTTTAGAGAAATGTCAAAAATACAATTGCCTCGGGAGAATTGATGCACCTCTGAAGTGACCTTGGGAAAATCAAGTTTTCTCCTAGCTTGGTTGGTTAAATGACTTTCTTGATGAGTCAAATGATAACTAGACACAAATATATTTCCAATGAGCTATCATGAGCTCAATTTTGAGTTGAGGAAGGCATTCAAAAGTTGACTGCAACAACACTCTGCCTTGAGGCAGCCTCATTTGGCACATTTTGACTAGTCTTGGGAGATCTGATTTTTGACAGGGAAAATGAACTCCAAATTGAAAAATTTTGTTGGGTTGGAAGTTATACTCAAAGACCTTTCCAACGAGATATCCTGCACCTAATTTGGACACCATGAAGGCCTCCAAAAGTTGTCTGGAAAAGGGCACGACGCACAGAGGGAGTGCGATGCACTGGGAGAAAATTTCCAGTGTAAATTTACACTGGCGCGGAGCACATAGAGAGCACGGCGCACAGGGCTAAAAGGCCTGAAATTGTGCCAAATTGCCTCAAGTTTCTTGTGAAGCCCATAAAATTGCAAGGTAGGCTCTATAAAATTACTTGTTCATCAAATTCGATAAAAGATATGGTGGTTTTATGCCTATGATTGAAATGCAACAAAACTCATAAATCAACCACAAGAAACACAAAGGGCCATTTTGCTAGGGTTGTGCCATTGTGTTGTTGCTGCAAGGGTTTAAAAACTCATTTTTTTCTCCAAACATTGTGAAAGGGTCCAAGCCTACATCAGCAGAACAGGGATCACCATCACAACATAAGGCACCTTTTCAAGATGAGGAGCAATTCCATCTTTACACTGATATAGTAAAATTGAATGTTAATGAATAGCATAAGATAGTAGATTAGGTCATCATGGAGAAAGATGCTAAGATCAAAGAGCTTAGAGACAATTTTTCTAAGGCCAATTTCATGGTTTGATTCTTAGAGCAGGATAATAAGCAATTGAAGGTAAATCAACTACTCTTGAATAAGCATAAGGTTGATGTTAGCAAAGAAGATGTAAAAGGAAAATAATCAGTTGACACAGATGATTCAGATGATCATCAAGAGCAAGTGACAAGGAAGAATCCAAAGACTAGAGGACTCAAAAGGGAAATTCAACAACAAAGGGAGCAGATGTCTTCAGTTGACCTAATTGCAGGAGAAATCAATGAAAATAGGGAGTTTTGGCTTAACAAAGTAAATTTCCATTTAAAAAATCTTCTTAAGAAGGCCAAAAGAGACAACAAATTTCAAAGACACATGGCTACTCATTGCTACACAAGGAATCAGGTCTCCAAAGTCAAAATCAAGCAGTTGAAGAAAATACTCCAGGAAACCCTAATCAGGCAAAAAGAGAAGGTTATGTTGAATTTTATTGCTGATGCTTCCCTCAGAGAAATACAGGACAAGAACAAGAAACCTATGCATGACGAGAGGGCCATCAGGTGAACGAGAGACTGAATTCATTCTCCTTCAATGATGATGAGACAGACACAGAGCCAACACATGCAGAGCTCAAAGAGATCATCCAGGAGTAGCAATCAGAGATTGAGGCCTTATCCCTTGACTTGGAGAGGGCCAAATGGAACATGAAGTACCTGGAACAGAGAAACAAGTAGCTAGAGGATCAGCAGGCGATCATGGAGCTACAAAACATTCATGAGCATTGCCAAGCTGCTCAAAGAAGAAGGGTTGAGGTCACATCTTTGGAGCAAGAAACCAATGAGGATCGGGAGGCTAACCTTGAGAGGGTCAACATGCATTTGGAGAGGCTGCTAGACAAGGCTGACAAGGACCTTTCTCTATTGAGACACATGGCTTTTCATTACAGGGCACGAAACATGAGCGCCAAGGCCTGAATAAAGAGTTTGAAAGCGAAATTGAGGAAAGCAATAAGAAAGGCAAAGGAGGCAAAAGAGAAAGATTGGCTTTGAATCTTGGCTGAGGCTTCCTTGGCTCATCATAGCACCGCATAGAGAACCTCCAGCCCAAATTTCAAGAAATTTGGGGAAATTTTGGTCACATCACAAATTTTTTGGCAAAAAACAGGGTTTTTATCTAGTGGCACGGCGCTAAAATTATAGAGCTCCAAATGAGAAATGGTTTGCATTTTTGGATTCAGCATGGAAAATCACGACTACTGGTGCCCGAAAAAGAAATTTTGGCAAGAAATGAGTGTCCAAAAGGTCAAAAAACACCCAAAAATGGCCTCTCTGCCACGTTTTTTACACACAGAAAGCAGTCTTGGGAGAATGACGATTTGGAGGGGCAAATGAGCACCAAATTCAAAAATTCTAGTGGGGTTAGAAAGTAGATAGGACAGGCTTTCCAATTAGCCCACTTGGGCACATTTTGGACACCTGCAAGTGCCCCAAAACAGGCCCCGAAGTAGCATGACGCACAGAGAAAATGGCGTGGCGCACAGAGGAAAAATTGCCAAATTTGCTTCCGTTTCGCGAAATTTCGGTTCGCGACTTATCCAAGTGGGCCCGCTCATCTACACTTCGGTTTTTTGGCACCAAAGGTGGCATTTAAAGTATTTTTTCTCCATATTGGCTTCTATCCAAGTGGCGAAAGAAGGCAAACGGTCACCCAAGCCAAATGTCATGTTTGTAGTGCTGCACCTGTAGCTGATGGTTGGCTCTTCATCTCCATTTTGTAATGATTCAAGTAGCTCCCCTACCCTTGGGAGTTCTATCTCTTCATGGCACATTCTATATATTGTATGTAAGCTATTTGCAAAGGGTTGGTTAGTTTGTAACTTCTGGGAGACTGTGGGAAAGAAACTCAGTTTCTACACTGTGTATTTTTGACAGAGAATTAATGAAAGGCAGCGGCTTTGTTTCATGAGATTCTTGTGGTTGTGAGTGTAGCATATGTGTCTCTTATGTTTTCATATGTATTTCGTTATGTTTCATAATTCAATTCATGTTCATTTCTAGTTAAATTTTCTGAGCGAGATTAGGTAGAATTCAATTTTATTGCTCTGCCCGTGGCAAAATTTCATGTTCAGTGTTCTTCTTCTGTTGAAAAGGATTCATGTTCCTATGCCCTTTTCACACTCCTCAGCAATCTCTCTGTTTCGCATTATTCCAAACTAAATTGCTACATTTTCCACCTGCCTTGCCTCACGAAGTAATATGTTCCTTTGTATTAAATTCTTTGTTCATTGTTGTTCGTTGGTCCCATACCATCCCAGAAGCTTAGTCATTCATAAAAATTGTTTCTTGTATCCATATTCACTTACTAGCCTAAGATAAATAGTTCACTGTAAGTCAACTCAGACCATTTCGATTATCCATTCATTGAGCGTGACTCGGAGAGAGCCCACTCCTGTTCTGGTAGGGCTAGCTACCTGACTGAGCGTGGTTTGTGGTTACCCTGAATTTTGCCTTCCTTCAGCCTAGGGCAAATTTAGGTGCTAACACCTTTCATGATCCATTTCACTTCTAAATATGTTTGTTTTTTAGCGTGTGATAAGAAGAATACATCTTCTATGCTTTGTTTTTGGAAAATCATCATCATTTGTTTTGTTTCTTCAGTTTAGGAAGAAATCATGATTTTCATGCTCTTTTTAGCACCTCACCAGTCTAAACCATTTCATCACTATACTACAAAGTGTTAAAGTAACTTTCCTACCTTGCTCCATCAGATGTCTGCAATTCTAATTCTCTTTTGCCCTGACCTAGTTCACTCTCTGACCTAATTCACTCATCCAGTGACTACCCCAATCAAATCAAATCAAACAACCCTCTACACTTTATATCTAGCCTAGAACCCTAATCTATCCAGCCCTCTTGGCTATGGTCCTTTGGAGAGAGCCCTCTCCGGCCTGGTAGGGCTAGCTACCAAGTCAAAATATTAGTTTGTGGTTACCTCAGCTAGACTCTTCCTTAGCCTTGGAGATCTGGAGGAGCGATAACATACTGGTGTCATTGTCGGGGAATGAAAGGTTCATTTTCCCTCGATGTATGACTAATTTACATTGGATTTTTGTCCTTCGAATGATGGGACTAAGCTTCATAAAGGATGATTCAGTAATTGCAGTGTTAAGATTGTATAGCTGGCCTCGAGGAGACAAATAGGACAAATTCTACATCTTGATCTAGTTGATTTAGCTGAAGACCGTCAAAGCTTGTTCGAAGAATGAAGAAGGTTACAAATCACAAGTTCGATCAGACTTCATTGCATTGGTAAGCTCTCAACCATTACCAATTTTATATTTCTCTATTCAAGACTTTCCTTTTAAAATAATCTTTGTTCAGCTCAAAGTCTTAGGTATTTTACCTCATATAGTTCGTGACCCTATTAAGATACTGGCTCCAAAAAGATATACTAGGTCAAACCCAGACCCAAATCCTCCTTCTTTGGTTGATAATCTTGAAAGATTGTTGAGAAAGCCTAGATTCCCTTTCCTCGAGACTGAAACCACAAAATTGGAAAGGACCACTTCCTTGCCATATCAAATACATAGTATTGAGGATATACCTTTCGACATTAAATTTGAGCTATCCCTATTTCGTTCAAAATCTGAATCTTGTCTTACCGAATAAGTTTTTGATCCCATAAATTTTGACTCATACCTTCCTAATTCAAAGTATTTGTTTAACTGACCTTTTGCTACTTCTCAGTCTTCAAAACTTGAGCACGAGGGTTGGCCTAATTTTGAGAAACTTCAAAGCCTAGCTGATCAATTACAAATCACTGCTGAAAAGGCATATATTCAGTATCAACTTTAGCTCTTATCTTCTGCCATACCCTCTACTACACCTTCGAAAGCATCCACATCGCCTCTCCCATCTTCATATCAACCAACATAACCCATTGCAGTTTGTATCTACCATCCTCCAAGAGTTATGGAGAGATTTGCACCCTTAGTGTTACCTGGTCAGTTGGCAGATTTACCTCAGACCTATGGCCAGAGGCTTCCTTTGTTTGATGGTAGCCTAGGAGTCACAACATAGCAACATATTGATAATATGGTTGATTTAATTGACTTAGAGGAAGTCGATGAAGATGATGCTAAAATGAGGCTAATGGCTCAAAGTTTTTCTAGGGATGTCAAAAAACGGTTTCGTGGTTTGTCAGCAGGATCCATTGATACTCCTCAGAGGTTGAATGAGTTGTTCTTAGCCAGGTGGCAGGAAAAGAAGAATCCATTACAGATCTTGGGGGAATACAACACATTGAAGAGGAATCCTAATGAGTGTTATATGGAATTTATACCTATGGATAAGTACATCTTCCCTAAATGGGTAGCTACATTTAGAACAACAGAAGTAAAGAGGTTTAACCTTTTCCTATAATAGATAGATAAGATGAAGGAACCTACTTGTGATCCTTCGCTTCCTTTGATCTCCTTTGAACTGCTCCCTTCGCTCCCACTCAAACTGAATTGGTTCAATTGGTACCTGCCAACATAAACAGAAGACAACAACAATCAAAGCATATGATCTATCTACTATAAAAAAATGGAATTGACAACATTTGAACATATATTCATCATAGATATAGACAAGAATATGGGAAAAGGAACAAACAACTTTATTGATTGATAAATGGAGGAGTTACAGCCAATGTGGTTCGATCTCATGTCACTCATCCAACTTAGTCCAAACCCTCATCACACCAATAGCACATAAATCTAGCAGCATAACATTACTTGACAATGATTTCAAGTCTCAAACCAACAATATTTCACTACAATATCCAAATTCCAGCCCCTTGATCACTATGATGAGTGGTCAATTTATAAGGAAATGCAAGTGGGTTTTTCCTAAATTGGACATTGAATGGTTTTCCATAATTGGATAGTTAGTTTCCATGGAGAAAGGAATGAGAGTATAGAGGGTTAATTGATCCATAGCCTATCCAAAAACGAGCTGATATAAGAGCTGGGCATCCTTCTAGAATGCTCTAGATTCAAGGAATATTACCAGAATCCTATGTCATTTTCACTCATCCTCGCCCAGTGTAGGTTAAAGTAGGCCTAAGTGCACTGCAACACAGGTCTGAATGGGCCTACCTGCTATGCAGATCAGTTTCCCCTAACAAAGGCTGCGTTGGTTTCCCAAAGAGGCATTTCAGCAGAGTTTCAAGCTAGGAAAATTTCATGGATGAAAAAATTCAATATGATGACTTTTCCAGGGCATGTAGAAACTGAATTAGGATTTGATGAGCCCTATTTGTACTGATCTGATGATCAGGAGTGATGTGCCCAAATAGGCCTGTAACAACTTCCCCCTAAAGCATGAAGTCATAAATGATAATTTCAAGTGATATGCTTTATGATGTGATTAGGAGGATTTGAAGTGGACAGTGACCTGCATCAAATACAATAAATAATATCATGATATCTTTAAATTTTTCATGAATTGCTAAGGGAAGGTATACCCATACTCAACATATAAACTTTTCATTACATGTACATAAATCAGATAGTCGTCTATAGATATAGACCCATGATAGGATGACCATCTGTGTAAAGCCATGGTACAGATGATTTAGTACTCTCCTAAATTCGCAGCCCAGATGGATAAAACTAGATCCGGGGTCTTCAATCTCATCCAATCATTTTCTCAAGTATGAATCTAACCATGTGAAAATGTGATCTAAAGTTGAACATGGGAAGACACTGTCTGATTACCAGCTAATGATGTAAACTGTTAACAGACGTGAGAGAAATCATCGATAATGATAATGATTCTCAAGGTACTATAGTACATTTTGCATGGTGTGAATAGATGTTTTGATGTCAAACACCATACAAAGTCTTTCGGTTGATGGCCAGTGATGTCAACCTATCGCCGGAATCGAGAAACTTTCCATTGATGTATGCAAGCCTTAAGGTACTAGAAGGGTGTTTCTAGGTCAACTTGTTGGATAATGTGCTGATGTTGACAAGAAGTGACTCGTCGCAAGAGGGCCTTGATGTATCCCCCATCAACGACACGAAATGAGTGTAATGATTTTTAAGACAGAATGTGACTAACAACACAATGTTCAGGAATGGCGGTCATGAAAATGAAGGTTGATGAGTATTGCAAAGGATGAAGTTTACTGAGTGACTTCTCTTAAACATGTCGGCGACACTGAATGAATTGTCAGCATTGACCCAAAACCAAAGTGATGGATGGTGTGATAGACCATAGCTATGATAACCATCAAGTAGATAACCCAACCCAAATAGTCATAGAGATAAAGTGAATGTGTCATGTTCAAGAGAGACTTGCTACCATAAAGTGATTTATCCCTTTCACCATTTTCCCCAGTCATTGCTGACCAGTACCTATTTATTTATTAACAAGCTTGTGGAGGATAACATATGCTTGTTGTATAATTCCACTCTTTGGGTGAATCCACTGCTATGTGATGTTTTAACGAGTCTAGCGAAGCTGAAACTTGATCTTTTCATGATGGACAAGTTTGTCACTATTTGATGCTTTAACGAGTTTAATGACAATGAGAACTCGGTCCTTTTCATGTTTAGAGAGTTTGATAAGGGACAAAAAGAAAACTCCACAAGTTATTTTTCGTAAATTTGTCTCTCAAGTTCGAAAAAGCGTAAAATAATACAAGAGAGAACCTATTGACCATGTTTGATCAATGTATTCATTTTTCGTAAGTAATCTATATCAGTCTGGAAAAGGGTTAAACTTATACTGAGTATATGTCGTTTCCAATCTGTTTAAGAGATGAAAAGGACAAGCACTCAGAAATCTTTTCATATTTCTAGAGTCTAAAAAGAGGTTAAAGAGAACTCCATATTTTTATTTCCTTTTAACGAGTCAAAAAAGGAAAATACTCAGCGATCTTTTAATTTTTTACGAGTCATAAAAGATCTTAAAGGTAACTTGTCTTGGAGGAACGAGTGGTATAAAGGGTAGCAACTGGTTCCAACAATGGTGGAACTGCTCAAAACATGTAATGGTCAAGAGGCTAGCTAATAAAAACACTCATCATTGTGGTCCCTCAGGAAAGGAAAAACAACCAAGTGAAAGCATATGATCAGCCAAAGAGATGGTGGCGATGGAATGAAACAACCAAGGCTCATCTAGCAAAAATTAGCTGATAAAAATGGAAATCACGAGATGTAAATTAAGCATGGGTTCATTTTTACACAAGCTTGAACCATGGAGAACTCTACTTGGAATTGGTTTACATGCCCCCAACATGATGACTCGATTCTAGGTGCATGCCCCCCAAGCTTCATTACATTCAACTAAGTAGACTACTCATGGCTATCAGGTGGATGGAATGAAGGTTCATTTACGAGATCAAGTGAAAGACTCAACTGGGATTTTATGAGATCTAATCAAAGACTCAAATTGGAACTTTGCTCTAGGGGACCTTGTTTCATTTTTTAATTAGCTTGACACAAGACAAGGAAATCTGCTAAGATTCCTTGTTTCATTTTTGAACGAGCTTGAAACAAGACAAGGAACTATGCTCTGGGACCTGTTTCATTTTTTTAATGAGGTTGACACAGTAAAAGAACTATCCTCATATTCCTTGTTTCATTTTTTAACGAGCTTGACACAAGACAAGGAACTATGCTCATGATTCCTTGATCACGACCCATAAGAGGTCATGACTTCCAAGAGGTTCTCATCATATGGGAGAACAATGTTGTGGAAGGGATACGTAGTGAGGAATCCATTAGAGAGATCTGGTTCCAATGCCCCCAATACATAATGCACAACATCACGGAATTGATCGTTAGATGATGTAGGCATGGGATGGTTTGCCACATAATTGACCCGTGGCAAGGAAGATACAATTGGGACAAAAGGACCATTTAGGGAAGATGGTTGACTGGAAGTCATATTTGGGTCGGGAAATGAAAGTTGGTCAATGGTGAAAAGTCTGCCTTCATGCGGGAAACACATCACTCGAAAGAGTGTTAAAACAATAGCTCCCATGTCATAAACATAGTCATGCCCAAGAAGTAAATTGTAATCTAAAGGGTCTGGGACTACCATCACATTGAGATAAACAATTTTTCCTCCCAAAGTAATAGACAACTAAGGAAGGATCCCTAATGGTTGACGGGTTCCTCTGTTAAAAGGCAATAGATTCTGGGTAACAGGCACAAGTGGCGGAAAACCAAGAGCCTACCAAATAGTGGAGGAACGGATACTCATAGGTGCACCTTCATCTATAATAGTTCTAGATACAATCATATTATAAACTTGTACTATGATCTGGAAAGGCACATAAGAAGGAAGATGACATCCTGCCAGTCGATTCCAATCAAAGGAAGTGACCAGACTACTTGGAGGGGGTACCATAAGAATGGGATAATTACCCCCTTGAGTTACGAGAACAGGAGGATTTTCCTCCTGTCTTGATGGAACAGGAGGGTTGCCTCCAAGCTCATTTGAATTTGAAGAAACGAAAAGAACCTGAGTGGTATCATACTCACTCTCTATGGGAAAGGTACGATTAACTGAAGGTGAAATCGGGTCAACTATTTCCTCGACCTGTGATTGGTCAGGTATAGATTCATGGGATTCACATTCAGAGAGAGTGGGTTTGACCAACGGTTGATTTGGGTCAGTCACTTCATCAACTAGTGAAGGATTAAGGGAGAGTCTCCTGTAACCAGATAGAATTCACTGCGGAGAAGCAGGATGATTAGCCAACAATTTTTGGGCTTCATCCAGATAGGGACAGAGGTGAATGGGGTGATTCCCTTCGCATAACCTACAGGGAAACTTAACTTTACCCTTCTTTCTATGAACTTTACTACCACTTGCTATAGGATTAAATTCATGGTGTATGGAGAATGAAGAAACCCTCAAGGGTCTTCCTGCATGCTGTCACAAAGCTACATGCATGTCCATACTCAATAACTAACTATCAAAGAAAAACAAATTCATTACCTCAAGCCTCCATGTAGATTTGCTGGAGAGCACAATGCAGCTAGGTGGAAGTTCACTAAGCCAACTCCAGATCAAGTCCTACACATAGAAGAGACAAGCATAATCACAACATAAAACCTTGATAATTAATACATGAATATACAAAAGACATCTAGTTACACATAACTAACTACTCATGCTAAAAGGTTTGGACAAACAAATAAATGAATGATAGTACCAACGCCACGGAGTAGAAATTACAACTACAATTCTATATTATTGTCAGAAGAGTGATTACGACCATCTCTTGCATCAGCCTTCCCTTACCCCTCCAATTCATCTCTCTCTCCCTTCTTACCAACTTCTTATGCTTAGATTTGAGACTATGCTTGACAATCAAGTAAGCTATCCTTTCAAATGATCTGACCCCAATCACAATAGCCCTAGCTTTGCTTATGTAGCAATCGAGATTAGGGTTGCTAAGTTTCTCCATGAGTTTCCTTAGGTAAAAGCAATGGTGTTGCCATTCTTTCCAGCTCTTTCCCATTTGCCTCCTTCATTAGGATTAGAAATCCCTCAAATAGGTCGAACTTTGATGTTTCCTTTCTTTTCTAAGTAGATTTAGGAGAGAATATAGAGATATTTCTGAGTCAATTCGCTCCTTTAACCTTTATATCCTCATTAGGTTTTACTAATGGTGTCCCCGAAATAACAAGTAGAGTTAGTAGGGTCACTAATGCTCCTTTAGGCTTACAGAGAAGCTTTATAAAGAATGTTGTCAGTGTATAGGCAGTGTTAGTATGGAAACAAGGCTTGTGAATTTGGTTATTTCTTCAGCCATCATGTATTTCTCCTCTGAGCTCATGAGGAGGTCATTTTGTTATATAACAGATGCCCCCTAAAGTGTGAGATCAGAGGCGACGACGATGGCCGAAATACTTTACTTAAATGTTATTATTCTTCTTCGACAAAAAGAGAGAGAGGATTGGAGCTTTGGGCGGTACAGGAAACCTGATAAAACACATATATATAAAACAACTAAATCATGTCCTGAGTCAGGCATTCCCATGCTCAGTAGCTATGTAAGAGTGATTTTCTCATAAAAGAGATATGACGATGTTGGCCGCCGATAAGCACAATGTGGATCTGGTGTCATAATAGGATCATTCTGATGAGCTGTCTCCAAAAAACAATATATGCAACTTGGGAGAGGAAACAAGGCTGAGTGATGCAAGCCTCTACCCAAGGTCTTGATTTCCACTTCATCGAACAACATAGGTCGATGCATGTGAATATATGCATTGATGTCAAACATGCATGAAATCATTTGATTACCAGTCAATAATGGAGACCGTTAATAGATGCGAGGAAGGCCACCAATAATGGTGATGGTCTCCAAGATGCACAGTACAATCTAGCGAGTGTGAAAGATGTTTTTGTTGTCAAACACTTGTAGAATTGCTTAACTAGGAGCCAATAATGAGAACCCTTGATCAAACACAAGGTGACATGCCACTAATGTCTGCAAGTACCAAGGCACTGAATGTGTTTCTGGGTTGTCTTCCTAGATAGAGTGTTGAAGTCGATAGGAAGAGACCTGTCGAAAGGTAGGCCATAATGTGTCCTACATCAATCGACATGAAACGGGACAAGAATGATTTTTTTTTTTTGAGGAATCTGTGAGAATTGGATCAAAACGACATAGGGTATGATGAAAGGATATGCTTGATGGGTTGATGGAGGAAACGAAAGGTTATCCCTTGAACAATAGAAGGCACGACAATGGTTTCAACCATGTAGCACTAGACTCATGAACACCAAGGAGTGTTAAGATACAGAGATGCAAGAACATGGGGGTATTTAAGCTAAACTCATAGGATGGTAAGATTCATATTGAGAGGCTGTGACAAGGAAGGTTTATCTAAGGGAGTGCCATGTTCAAGGGAACGACTGCTGCCAAACCATGCTTTCAAATACTAAACACAGTTGTATTGTCCACTTTCCCTGTCTGATTAGTTTATTGAGTCCAGACGGGTAGACTCATCGATATTTTCATATTTTAAGAGTCTGAAAAGGACCGCAAAAATAGTGGCTCTATGCCCTATCTAACTAGTTTAATGAGTCCAGACGAGCAAACTCGTCAATATTTTCATGTTTTAAGAGTCTGAAAAGGATCATAAAAAAAGCGACTTTATACCTTGTCTGTGTATTTTAATGAGTCCAGACTAGACAACTCAGTGGTCTTTTCATATTTAGAGAGTCTGAAAAGATCATAAAGAATGACTCCAGGGTGGTCCCTTTGTCATAATTGTTAACTGGGTGTGACAAAAGTTTAATAGTATACCTTGATCGATTACTTTTTAGTGAGTTAATCTATTGAGTTCGGATAAAGAGAAACCTATGCTCAATAGATGTTGACCTCATTTTGTTATGAGTACGAGGCGATGGACTAAACTCGATATTCGTCGTGAATTTTTAATGAGTCACGCGATGACAAACTCAATACCTTCATCAAATTTTAACGAGTCAAGTGAAGAAAACTCAGGGTATCTTTTTCAGTTTAGTGAGCAAGGAAAAAGAGGTAAAAAAACTGCTCATTCCTTCTTCGTAGATTTAACGAGCACGAAGAAGATAAAAAACCCAGGGATTTTTTCATTTAAGAGTGAGAAATGGTCCCAAAAAAGCAAGTGCTCTGGTTGCTACCCTAGATTTTTAACGAGCCCAGTGACAAAAACTCAGGATTTTTCAGTTTAACGAGCAAGAAAAGTACCTAAAAGAATGATCGGGTCATCTTTATAAATTTTTAACGAGCCTAAAGAAAAAACATGGGATTTTTTCAGTTTGATGAGCGAGAAAAAAGCACCTAAAAAGAATGCTCTAATGATGTTTTTTAGTTTAATGAGCTAGAAAAAGAGCGAAAAAGAGTTGCTCGGACTGTCATCGTATGTGTTTAATGAGTCCAATGATGAAAAACTTGGGGATTTTTCAGTTTTTAGAGCGAGAAAACATCCCATAAAAGAAAGTGCTCATTGAGAATTGCATGCAGTGATTACTGCTTTTCATTCCTAAAAGTACTTTCATCAAAAAGTGGGAAAAAGTATAAAAAAGCAACAATTCCTATCCATATGGGGTCATGCATGATAAAAAAATCATGGGGAATGGACTACTTCCTCTTTAATGATTTCAAAAAATCATGTCTCCAAAAATAAATATAAGAAATTTCTTTGAGCTTTCACATTCACCATTTTCACTATTTGAGAACTGTGAGAGCATTTTGGAGCCAAAGAGGAGCAGATTTTCCACGGACCATTGTAGGAGATCCGGGCAACCATTTGACGTGCCGTTAGTCCTAGGTAGAGGCTAAAACCTTGCTCTATGCATTTCTTAACCTTTCCTATTATTTTATGGGGTGGATTCTTGCATATTTGAGGAGCCCTAAAGCATTGTTTGCACACTAACGCCCTCTGGCTGGCTTGTAGGGAGCATTAAATGCCCTATACAACTTGTTGGAGGGAATTAATCCTCCCTATGTACCACTCGGGGGAGCATTAAATCTTGAGGGCACAGTTTAAAACCTCATGCAGTGATTCCTGAAGCTTTATTCCTCCATTTGGACTGATTTTTGGGTTGTTTTGCATAGGTTTCAGGTCATAATGACTAGCCTATGGAGAGAATGGGCCCATGATAGCCAAGAATTGTTGATGCAAAATGATCTAGCATGCATACTTGCTTTGCGCCGCTACGAGTTGATGAAGTATGCAAAGTTGGAGTTGATGAAAGGGCAGGAGGATTTATTGAGATGGATTATCCAGTGCTGGGATGAACATGAGTAGGTGTTCAGGATTGTAGATCATGAGCTGGCCAATTACCATGATGACATTTACTTTTTAACTCATTTGTTGTGTCGCGGAGCACAAGCAAACCTCACCGGGGGTAGGCCTGATCCTCAATCCACCCTAGAGCTGGTGCAATCCTACTACATCCCTGAGAGTGGACTTGTCAGCAATAGAGTCCCCATAGAGAGGATTAGGTCCAGGTCTATGAGGGCCATTTTATGGTTGATTGTGTGGTTGGTGGGATCAAAGAGTCCCCACGTTCCAACAAAGGCCCAACTGTTTCTTGCAGTTGACTATGTCCAGCCGCAGATATTCAACTGGTGTGAAGCAGTGCTTTGGCAATTGAAGGCAAAATTAACCGCATGCAAGACTCGAACCCAACAAAGTTTTGGGTATGGTACTCTCATAGTCTCATTCATTCTTGAGAGGGTACCTATTATGCGCCCAAGGATGAGCTTAGGTCCCTTTGATTCGAGAGAGCCGAGATAGGGGTAATGGTAATCACTTGATCCTCGCACAGGAGGAGGACTGATCCAAAATCTCTTCAAGGAAGATTTCTTCCAGTGGCTTCGTGGATAGATCGTGATGATTGACAACTATGCCTATAAGGGCATGGACTTCACCAGTGACCCTGACTTGATGCTGCCGCCTGGGACCAACTGGGGTCCTCAAGGTGAGAATGATTTTTTAGAGTACTTAAAGTATTTTTTAGCTTTTGAATGTTTATGTGATGTTTTTATGGGTTAACAAGTACTAACATGAAGCTTTATGCTTAACACAAATGTGGTGCCATTACGACCTGCCGGTGAACCCCGCCATATGAGACGAGGAGGCCAACTACGTGTTGGGGGGGTGATGCCGACAACCTTCATGAGGTTCTGAGGAACCTGGAGGGCTTGAGCATGGGTGTGCCCCCCCTTCCTATGAGGGAGATCCCCGCTCATATGCAGCGGCACATAGTCAGTGTTCCTGAGCGGTTTCTGGTTCCTCTTCGAAGGATAGCTAGAGCAGTTTTAGCATTTTAGGAGCAATATGCTCTTTTTAGCAGGTGTTTTGGCATAGCCAACGGGTGTTTGTAGCTAGGCTTAGTAGCCATTTTGTACTTAAAACATCTAAGTTTTAGAATATTTTGATGTAAAAGACTGGATTCGATCTACATATATATATATATAGACATTTTGGTATTTGTATGGTGTAAATGTTTTTTAAGTGTTTTTGTAAAATTTTTAACTGTAAATTTTTACTTTTCATGCATTCTTCTATAGTGAATGAGACAGATGCCAATCTAACACATAGTTTGCCAATGAATCAAGAACTGTATTAAATTCTCTATGAATGTGTTCATATGTGATAACTTCAAATCGACGTTCCAAGAGTCATACCTTTAAATAATGATCTAACAAGGTTGGATTATGAATGTGATAATGATTTGTCAATTGCATAACGACAAGCTGAGAGTCTAACTTGACCACCAGATTGGAGATTTCCGTTGATGATGCTTCAGTGAGAAGTGAAATTACGGACATGCACTTAGCAATATTGTTGGTGGCAGTACCAGGAAAGACTCCCCCAGAACAAAACAGTTCTGACTTAGGTGTGTAGATGACTCAAGCAGCTGATGCAATGTGCCGTGTGTGACGACTGGCACCATCTGCGTATCCTATGTATGCTAAGGGCAATGAATACATCTGCATTACGAGAAATATTTATGAGACAAATACTCCATTAAATACCAAAACAATCCAATCATATAAAAAAAGGAAGCAAAACTTATAAATACAAAAAATTACAAAGCACATGCCCAATGAAATACTAGGCATAATACTTTTTCAGATAGAACCCATTTCAGGTCTCAACGAGTGGGACTCCTTCCCAGTCCTGAAGTTCATATGCCCCTGTTGAGAGGGATTTCTTGACTACATATGGACCTAGCCATAAGGGTTGAAGTGTTCCAGCCCCTAAGAGGTCATGTTTTTTATCATAGAGCAAAACAAGATCCCCGTCTTGGTAAGAACGAGGCTTGACCTTTTTGTCGTATTGGGATTTTACCCAGTGCTTGTGGGCTTCGAGTGCTAATTCGACATCTCAATGGGTTTCATCTAGTTGATTAAGGTATAGCAGGCACTCTTCTTCAGCAGTAGTTTCGGGCAGGAGTTCAACGATGATTGGTAGGGAAGGAATCTTAGACTCAATTGGTAAAATTACTTCTAGGCCATAAGCTAGTTGAAAAGGTTTGAAGCATGTAGCAGTCTTTACTAAAGTTTGGTATGCCCATATTGCCAAATATAACATTCGATGCCAATTAGTTTTATGATTCCCTACTAACCTATCGATCATGGTCTTTAAGATGCCATTGACAACCTCTACTTGACCATTATCTTGGGGGTAGTAGGAGGATGATTGATCCTGGCGAAAACCTAGCAGTGATGTTAAGGCAGACATCATGTGATTTTGAAAATGAGACCCATGTTCTGTAACGATCGTGTGGGGTATAACGAAGCAACATATGACCTGATTAAACAGGAATAGTGTTGCGGTTTCCCCATCGGCCTGGTAGGTGGTAAGTGCTTCGGCCCATTTCATGAAATAGTCCACAACTGCAATGATATAGTTGTGTCCAGCAGAGGAAACAAGATTGCAAGTTACAAAGTCTATCCCCAGTTTGGAAAAGGAGCTGACGGAGATAACTGGGTGTAGTAGGGCTGGAGGAGCACGCATTTTATTTGTGAACACTTGACAAGGATGGCATTACCAGATGGCCTTGACACAATCTTTGAACAAGGTTGGCCAGTAATAGCCTGCGCGCAAAATTTTCTGTGTAATAGATATGCCAGAAAGATGATCGCCACATGCCCCAACATGGCAGTCATTTAAAACTTGTTCTTCCTCTTCATGAGTGAGGCAATTTCGAAGAACTGTGTCTGCACCACGACAATATAATTTATTGTTAATCACTAGATAGTGTCGCACTTGGTGGCAGATGCGACAACAATCACCTGATGATAGTTCGAGGTGGAACCGGTGTGCTTGGAGGTAGACAAGAATGTCACCATAACAAGGGTCAGTAGTGTCGATAAGATAGAAAGCTTCATACGGAAGAGGATCATGGGCTATCTTGTTTGGATCAACAATGGGAAGATCCAACAAAAGTTCGTTGAAGACTAAGGAGTTCTTCGCCTTGGGAGAGTGAAAACCAAATCAAATTTTTGCAGGATCACGATCCATTTCGAATATTTTCCTCCAATTACTTGACGAGACAAAATGTGTCTCATGGGATTCTCAAAGGCGATTACAGTAGTTTGTCGCAGCAGTATGTAGTGTCAGAAACAGTTGACAGCAAAGATGACTGCCAATGAAAGCTTTTCCACATGTGAATATCTGATTTCGGGCCCAGCCAGGCCTTTCGACAGATAATAGATCACATGTTCACTCTAGTCATCATGAGTTTGAACCAAGACCATTCCGAGAGAGGATGGCGAGGCTGCAAGGTATAGATGAAAGTTGTGGCCATAGTTTGGAGCACTAAGGAGTGGAGCTGATATAAGCACCCTTTTCAAGGCATCAAATGATCATTGAGCTTGATCATCCCACATATACGACACTCCCTTCTTAAGCAGGCGCATAAAGCCTTTCGTCAACTCAGCATAGTTTACGATGAACCATCGTAAAAAGTTTTCTTTCCCTTGCAAACGTTGGAGCTGCAGAATGGATTGTGGTTCGGGAAATTGAGTAATTGCTTTTACCTTGTCGGGATCAACCCTAATCCCATACTTGGAGACAATGAATCCAAGTAAGCACCCAGAATCGACAAAGAAAACACGTTTATGCAGATTCAGACGTATGTTATAAAACTGAAACCTAAGAAATATGGTTCTTAAATGGTTTAGGTGTTGCGTTCGCTGCTTGGAATGGGCTGGGAGGTCATCCAAGTAAGCTTGAAAGATATGCCTGATATCGTGAAATGCGTAGTCCATGGCTCTTTGAAAATTTTCTCCAGCATTCTTTAAGTCAAATGGGAGTTTTTGATAGGCGAAGATTCCCCATGGGCAAACAAAGGCAGTTTTGTGTTGGTCTTTGGGTTTTATAGCAATCTGGTTGTAACCTAAGAATCCATCCATGAATGAAAATGATTCACAACCGGCATAGTTTTCGATGATTTGGTCGATGAATGGTGTTGGATAATTATCCTTGGGACACGCGACATTCAAGTCTCAATAGTCAACACATACACGGTTGGTTCCTTGTTTCTTATCGACAGGAACCAGATTGGAAACCCATTCCATTAAAGAAACAGGATAGAAAAAACCAATATGTAACAACTTTGGAAGACATATTGATACAATGTGAAGATTGAGCAGAAGTTTAAACAGAAGAAGTGAGACTTCGGATTTGGGAATCCGAAGCAAGTGCAAGGTGTCCCCAAACCACAGAGCAAATGACAAAGCCAAGGTGAGGTGACCCAAGACAAACCTCCAAAGCCACAACCAAAGAAATACACCATGAAGACAAAGAAGGACATGGGAAAAGGCTGTGTGTTCCATAAGAGCTCCACTCACAACACGAGTGAGTGTCAGGCCAAGTAGACACTAGTGGCCGAGCTAAAGGCTTCTGAATCATATGCATGTTCTAACTCTAACTCATAACCTGACAAGGAAAATTACAAAGGGAAGAAGATCATTGATGTGGATCTTAGCGCCACCATGGCCATCACCAAGATCCAAAATAATGAGCCTGAAGGTATAGACGAGGGGGAACACTTCTTCCACTCATAGATGTGTGTGAATTGTTCTCCACTACAGTTCATTTTTTGCAGCAGGATCCAAAATAACCTTATTTCAGCAGAGGTCATGAAGCGGCTGGCCCTACCGAATACAACACATCTGCAACCATACACTACTAGGTTGCTTAAGCAAGGACAAGATATCTGTGGCAGCCAACAGTGCCACCTTACCTACAACATCAAGCCCTTCACGGATGAGGTAATGTGTGATTTTTCCCCTCTTTAAGTTTGTGATGTATTATTACGACAACCATACTTGTGGAAACGACATGTTTTATACGACTCTTGACCTCTCTCTATGATTATTACTTAATGTTTTTTTTTCCAGAATACCAGAGGTAGCCTCGCCCACCACCATCTCTTTGATCACTACAAGGAAATACAGTAATATCATTTCATAGATGAAAAAAATTATTTACCTTATGATTCGCCTTTAAAGAAAGAAGAATATTGTGGCCACAACTTCCAGATAGTGATCCTTCCCCATAGCAGCAATATATGGACAAGGTCACGGAGGAGTATAGGGACATTTTCTCCACACCTTTGGGGGTGCCTCTGCACTGTCAGGTCAAGCACTCCATTGGTCTGATCGTGGACACACCGCTACCCAATGGACCAATATATCGACGCTTTGTTCTGGAGAATGATGAGATCAAGAGGCAGATTCAGGAATTGTTACAAAAAGGAAACATTAGGCCAAGCTCATCACCCTATGGAAGCCCGACTATATTGGTACATAAGAAGGATGGGACCTCGAGACTTTGCATTGACTATCAGGCGTTGAACAAGAACAATGTACAGAATAGGTACCCAATTCTACGGATTGATGACCTTCTGGACCAGCTTAAGGGGGCCAAATATTACAGCAAGATCGATTCGAACTCTACTTATCCCAAGGTGTCTATCGAACCCTTTGATGTGTGGACAACTTCCTTCAAATCCAAGGAAGGCCTTTTAGAATGGTTGGTCATGCCTTTTGGGTTGACGAATGCCCCCACAACCTTCATGAGATTGATGGATGAAATCTTGCAACCATTCACCATTGCATTTGTGGTGGTGTATGTACATGACCTCTTGATCTTCATCCAAAGTTGGCAAGAGCACCTCCACCCTATTTGACAGGTCCTCCAAACCCCGCAACAATAGAAGATGTGTGCCAATTTGGAAAAATGCAGTTTTGGCACGACCCAGTTTAAATATCTAGGGTACATCGTTGATGAGAAGGGTGTGCATGTGGACCCAGCCAAGGTACAAGTCATTCGGGATTGGCCATCCCCAACCACTCTAACAAATCTCTGCAGCTTTCTGGGTCTTGCCAATTTCTGTCATAGGTTTGTGTTTGGGTTTTCTCATATCACTTGGTCTTTAAGTCAAGTCTCCAAGGGAAGAGTGAAAGCAAAGTTCTTTTGGTTCGAAACCCAACAGAGGGCGTTTCTTGAGTTGAAGCATCACCTCTTCTTTGCACTAGTTCTCACATTACCAGACCTACAACAACCATTTGAGATTCAAATAGATGCCTCCGACTATGTTATTGGTGCAGTTCTTACTCAGCAGGGGCATCTAGTGGCTTACCACATTGGGACACTTCTAGACACAGTACAAAAGTATCCCACCTATGATAAAGAAAAGTAGTTCATTGTGGACGCCTGCCATCAATGGAAGCATTACATTCTGGGGAAGGAAACGTGCATCTAAACAGACCACCAAACACTATAGTTCATATTGACACAAGGGAAGTTGCAGAATGATCGCCATCAGAAGTGGTCCACATACATGTAAAATTTCCATTTGAACATTAATTAAAAGATTTCCAACACCAATAATATTGTAGACTACCTTAGCTGACCACCAATCATGGTACTGATCACTGTGCTCGACTCCCATGGGCACAAGACTTCAGTGTGGCAGAATCTTTACATGAGTGATCAAGAACTCGATAACACATACCAAACACTCCTGGAAGGTAAGAAAGTTTAAAAATTTCACTTCCAAGATGCATTGTTATGCCACCTAGGACACATGTGTGTTCTTTCAAGTGAGCGTGCCATGATGATTTGGGAGGTGCCCTACAGTCGGGTCAAAGGGGAATTTTGGAGTAGAGAAAATAGTTGAAATACTGCAGAAGTAATTTTATTGGTCAAACATTCATCAGGATGTTGGGAAGTACATTCGATCATGAACTTTCTATTCCTTTGCCAAACTAACCATCAAGAAGCAAGGCCTATATACTCTTCTGCCTAATCCTAGTTGACCTTGGGAATCAATCTCCATGGATTACATGTTAGCCTTCCTTATACTAACCTGTTGTGGTCACCAACAACCCCCCTTTCTTCATTTTGACATTAGCAATAATGTCAAGCGAAGAGGGGACCCTGAACGAAAATCCCAAAAAAATACTTTTTCTAAAGTTTTTGTATTTCTCTCCCTAAGGCTCAAATCGCATCGCAAAGAAAGGCCGAAGCATAACTCAAGCGCAAAAAACAAATACTGCGAAAGTGCGATGCGAAGTTCATCGCATCGCATACCTCACACGCGCCCCTTAAAAGAAAAACCTTCGAGCAATGCGATCGCCGATATGCGATATTTGCGATTTGCGATTTGCGATCTGCGATGGCGGCGATCCGCGATCTGCGATCTGAAAAGACTTACCACACGATAGACCCATGCATTAAGCGCACGCCTTGAAAGAATTTAATGACCGCATGCTTAAGTATCTAGGAATGATTGCGTTACATTTATCGAAGAATCAAGTGATGATGGATGTCAGAATTATGCGTTCATTAGAGATTAATGCTTTCACGTCAAGTCTTTTCATTTCACTTCTCCTTTGCGTAAACTACAAGACACGCAACTGATATAAGTTTATATGCAGGAAACATCTGAAAGAAAGAGGAAAGCGCCAATTAGCAAAGAGAGAATGCTTTCGTAAAATGGATGCCGCATGCAGCAGAACCGCGGATTCCAGGCTATCAGCCAACCGGCACTGATGAAATTAGACTATCCAGGACTCAGAGTCAAAGGCGCACAAAAGCAGCGTATTCAGAAAAGATCCTGAAGCTAAGACTTAGTGAAGCAGAGAAAGAAGCGCATGAGAAGGAGAACGCTTCAGGGAAACCTGGAACAAAGAACGGAAGAAATTCTCGACACAGGGAGTTGCCCATGCAGCACGACTCTTAACCCACTCAGTCATTCGCACGACTGGAAACCGAAAACGGCAACAACAAAATCAGTTCGAGAAGAAACTGGGACACGCTAAGTATACACACGGCGAATACACCCAGCTAGAGAAAGGTTTTCGAAAATATCTTCTGGTCTACCGGAAGGAAGTGCCAGCTCCTGCTATTTCCACTTTTATCTCCCGAGCGAAACAAGAAGGCGGCTAGCCGACTCTTCCCAGGAAAGCATTACACTGTTGACAACACTAAAGAGAATATACAGAAACGGTCAGAAATTAGATTTTAAGTTTAGAAATAAAGTTGCTTTTAGTAAAAGGGCGGTCATTTGAGGCCGATTCCCTAATTTCATGTAATTAATATTGATTAGTTAGTAGTATTTAACCCTTCTCATGGTTTTTGGAGAAGGGTCCGGAAATCTGTCAAAAAACTTATCCTCAGAACATGCACTTCTGCACCCTCAGAGGAGGTTTTTGATGAATGGATGGATCGAGATTTATTTATGTTTGCATTTTAATATCTGTTACTGATGTTGCACTTCTGTACTCTTAGCAGATGTTAGAACAAGTAGAAATAAATCATTGTTACTTGAAGTTTATTAGTGAACTTAGTCATTAATGGTACTTTTATCTCTTGGCTAGATTCTGCTAGTATTCCTAAAGTGATATGTGGCTGAGTTCTTTGTATGTTATTGGATGAATGTCTATATTACCATTTGGCACTTCTGTACGGTGGGGTCATTTATTTATATTTAACATATAGAAAACTGATTATGCGATATGTTGTTCACAACTACTCTGCCTAACTTCTTATGCAGAATGGTTTATCTTTATTGATTTATATTCTGATATCAGTTGAATGATCTTTATTACCGGCTGCTGTTAGAAATCTTTCTAGATCGCATAACAAAAGAAAAACACCCCGGGTTAGCGTAGATTAGATGTAATTTTCTTCATTAGATTACATTAGTATAGAGTTAATTTAGCAGTTAGAATTAAAACTAGATTAGAAGAATCCTCCCCCCCCTTCCTTAGATTAATACCATCAGACTCTACGCACACACACACACCCATCACATTGGGAAACTGGTCCCATTACCCCCAGTCGGACCCGCTACTCCAAACGGGCAAGGAGCCGCCAACCAGGTTCCGGACCGGGTGGGTATCCCCCTTGTTGTTGACCCAACCTCGGGGCCCTCAACATTTCTGGCGCTAGAAGGAGGGCCACAACTATGAATGGCACATAATTCAAAACCCAAATACCATTCTAAGAGCAAATCACCCTCACCAACTTCCCCGACTTCCCCAATACGACTAAACTCGGAACTGGAAGTCACTCAGACATCCACCGCTGTTACACATCACGATACATCAGAACAACTTATTATCGATCCCCCTGAAGTTCAAACCTTGATCCGTAAACTCCAGGGATTCTCTATTTTTAACCAGAAATCTGATAAATCTAAAAGCAGCTTGACTTCGCAATACAACCCTGCTCATCCCTTGACCCGATTGAAGAGTGAAAAGTTTGGCATTCAGCCAACTAAAATCCCTCTCCCCACTAGGAAAAGAGCAAGGAAAACATTTCAAGAGTCTGACAGAGAGACTCTTTCATCCATCTCATCCATTTCAACTCCTTTTCCGCGAAGTCGACCACCCACATCTCCACCTCAAATCACTCATCCATCTTCCGCAACTCTTCCTCCACAATCGTCAAAAATCATAACATCTCTATCTTCTCAACCTCAAAGATCATCTTCTACACTTTTACTAACCAGCAGCTCAGCGATGGCACAATCTCCATGGAACAACCTTGGGGTGGTTCTAATGCCTCCACCCCTGAGTCCAATACCTGCCCATCCCGAGAAGTGGTTACCAAAGTTCAATCCAGAAACTGGAATGCTAGCTGAAGAACATATCAATAATTTCATGCTTTCTGTTAATCTCAACGGAGTTACCAACGAAGACGCCGTGGTCCGACTCTTCCCCTATACGATGCAAGGAACGGCCGGGTCATGTTACTTCTCGCTACCCTCCGGATCTATCACCAGCTGGGATATTTTTCAAAATCAATTTCTCACTAAATTCGGCGATGATAGATCGACAGCGACACTGATTAATGATCTGTCCAATCTTAAAGCTGAGGCTTGGGAACCCATTAAAGATTTTAACTTACGGTTCAACAAGATCCTCAATAAAATCCCCGCTGCTTCCCAACCCAGCAAGGAAGTAAGATGCGAATGGTACATCACCGCCTTACCTTCAAACTTGGCCATCTTCGTAGATAGGGCAAGCAAGACAACCTTATTCGAAAATTTGGCTGAGGCATTAGCAGTCGAAAGACGCGTAGTAGCCCTAGAAAAGAGATCTACAATCGAAGAGCGTAAATCTAAGAAAATCTCTTTCAAAGAAGAAACCAAGAAGAAGCAAACGAAGGATCCTTTCGACATGGAAGGATTACAAAAGGTATTAAAGGCCATGTCAAATGAGATGATTGATATCAGGAAACAAGTAGCAGAATCGTCCCCAAGAAAGCCTTTTAGGAGTTTTAAGAGAAATCCTCCTATAGAGACGAAGCCACCTAGCGTGGTCTCTAACGTGGAATCTGAAGAAGAAGAAGAAGAGAACACCGCTGAAACGCATACCGACGATGAAGAAGTGGTGGAACTACAAGGAATGTGGGATTTCATCCTCCCACAAGAGGAATATCAAGAAGCAGTTCCGGTTAGTACAAGAAGCAGAAATCAACTTGATCCTCCCCAGACTACCCCAAAACAGAAGGGCGCAAGCCCTCCAACAAAAGAAAAGGTCGCAACAAAGAAGACAACCCCGAAAGCGACCTCATTTAGCCCAGTCCAATCAGAGCAATCGCCTCCATCAAAGACACTAATAGTGTCGGATGAAATGGAGTATAACATCATCGACGACATGAAGAAGACTAGGGCTAATATCACCCTGTACGAGCTGAGCAAATTGAAACACCAACAGAAGATCATGATGAAAGAGTTACACGCCGTACCTACTGTGCCTCTACCTACAGCTATAGCTTCTCATAATATAGGAAGACCCCCAATCAACGCGATCAATAAAATCGATCCAAATGACATCGCCTTGATTGGAGGGAGGTCTAGATCTCACACTCCCCCTTTCCTCCTCACTTACGAGATCTTTAACAGAAACGTGCATAACTGCTTGGTTGATTCTGGTGCTTCAACCAATATTCTACCCAAGTCAATATGTGCCAAACTTAATGTTCAACCGCAAAAATCCGCAGTACGCATAGTTCAACTTGATCGATCACAAGTCGAAGTGATAGGCGAACTAAATCAAGTGAACATAAGACTATCGTCCAACCCCAAGGTGTGCCAGGTCATCGATATTCTAGTTGCTGACATCCCTGAATTTTATGGTCTAATTCTTAGCAGGGATTGGTCCGAGAAGCTCCATGGATATTTTTCGACTGACTGGTCGCACATGTGGTTACCCTTCAACGGGAAGCCAAATCAAATAAAGGTTGAACGATAACTGCACCAAAAGTACATAGTGACGGACCTGGAGGGAGAGAACGAAGCCATAGCATACAACAGCAGCATCATAGGCAACTATTCGGTAGACTCTTTCCTTGGAAATTTCAATGCTCACATATCACCATATTTAGAAAATTCAGTCGTGTCCCAAGTAGAAAACTTTTCCCAGACTGATGATTCAAAATGTGTTAGTTTCTTAGATAACCCTGTAAATACTTCTTTATTTTGGAAATTATATTTTGATGGCTCTAAGTCCAACGAGGGAGCGGGAGCAGGATGCGTCTTGATTAGCCCAGATGGAAATAAGACCATGCTCACATGCAGACTGGAGTTCGATTGCACGAACAACACAGCTGAATACGAAGCCTTGGTGCAAGGCCTATACAAAGCAATCGGCTCCAACGTCAAATATCTTCAAGTCTTTGGAGATTCCGAGATCGTCGTCAAACAGGTACGTAACACCATACACTGCCTGTCTAGTCATTTAAAGCACTACCAATCTTTAGTGCAAGATCTCACTGCACATTTTACAGCATTTAATATTTCATCAATCCCAAGACTTCACAATGCAAGCGCAGACCTGCTAGCAAACGTAGCCTCCAGACTCATTCCCTCCGAAGACTTTAGTCCAGATAGGTTTTCGATAGAACTAATTTTTAAACCGTCTATCCCTGACAACATCACCAACTGGAGAGTATTCAACGACGACCTAGACATCGTAAGTTTCCTTACGTCCGGAGGATCCTACTCAAACCAGATAATCGACGAGGACTGTCACGACCACCAAATACAACAAAGTGGCACTGATAACGCTATACCCAAATCAGTGGTCAAATTAGAAGATTTGTATGACTTAAAAAGTCGGTTCAAAAGGTCAGCTAACGCCAAACTTTATAGTTCAACTCTAAACTATGAATCAGTGAACTTAGGAACCGACGAAAAACCCCAAAACGTCAATCTAGGCCAAGGCCTAGCTCCTGAAGAAAAATCAGCATACATCCGTCTTCTACGACAGTACAAAAACGTCTTTGCCTGGAACTACGATGAGCTGAAAACTTATAACACTTCTATCATTCAGCACACTATCCCTATGATCGATAACGAGAAACCCTTCCAACAAAAGCTCAGAAAAATCCACCCCAACCTGGAAAATCAGATAAAAACTGAGCTGAATAAGTTGTTGAGAGCCAGAATAATTTTTCCGGTCAGACATTCCAAATGGGTATCCAATATGGTACCTGTTAGGAAGAAAAACGAAGATATTAGAATCTGCATCGACTTCCGGAATCTCAACAAAGCCTGTCAGAAGGACAATTTTCCCCTCCCACCTATGGAGCAAATATTACAGGCTGTAGCAGGCTCAGAATTGATGTCTTTCCTGGATGGATTTTCAGGATATAATCAAGTGTTGGTACACCCAGACGATCAGCTAAAAACCACCTTCCGAACTAAATGGGGTACCTACGCGTATCGAAAGATGTCGTTCGGTCTGATCAACGCCGACGCTACTTTTCAAAGAGCTATGGATATTGCGTTCAAAGGGTTAATCAATAAATCAGTAGTGATTTACCTGGATGATATAACTGTGTACTCCAAAAAACGAAGCGACCATCTCAGAGATTTGAAGCAAATCTTTCAAAGATGTTTAAGGTATGGAATCTCGCTTAACCCGAAGAAATCTTTTTTCGCGTTGAGTGAAGGAAAATTGCTAGGATTCATAGTGTCCAAATCGGGCATTCACATCGAATCTGCCAGAATCAAAGAAATTTCGGAGATATCCATGCCCCATAACAAAAACACCATGCAATCTTTCCTAGGACAGATCAATTTTGTGAAAAGATTTGTCCCAGATTTTTCACGTATTATTTCTCCTTTACAAAAAATGATAAAAAAGAATTCAAACTTTAAATGGGGTCTAGACGAGCATGAAGCGTTTAACTTAATCAAACAAGCCATCATCGACGCTCCATCCCTAGCAACCCCAAATTTTTTAGAACCATTTTCTTATACACGTTTGCCTCAGAGCATTCTTATGCTGCGATCTTGACCCAGGCAAACAAAGAAAAGGCAGAAGCCCCAATCGCATTCTTTAGCTCAAACTTACAAGGTGCTGAGCTGAAATATTCAGACGTAGAAAAACAGGCATATGCCGTCTTTAAAGCAGTCAAATATTTCAGACCCTTCTTGCTAAAGGCCCATACCAAGGTCATAGTACCATTCCCGGCGGTAAGAGACCTCCTGATTCAGAAAGACGTGGGCGAAAAGAGAGCGAATTGGATCACCGCCTTGCAAGAATACGACCTGGAAATCAAGCCGGTACACATTGTAAGAGGCCAAGGCTTCTGCAATATGTTAGCTGGAGCATCGCAAATCCCCGAAGAGTCACCTGAAGAGGTACACGCGTATGAGGTAAGCCTAAACGATGCAGAATCATTTTATGCCGACATCATTTATTTCCTAAAGAACGGATATGCTCCATTTCACCTGGATCATATAAAAAAGAGAGCCCTGAGGTTAAAAGCTAAACAATACCAGCTCGTAAATGATGTCTTATTTAAAAGAAACTATGATTCTGTGCTTCTTAGATGTCTTGAGAAAACTGAAGCCGAAAAGGTTTTGCAAGAACTCCACGATGGACCAGCAGGTGGACACTATGCTGGAGAAGCCACCGCACACAAGATCTTACGTGCAGGATACTACTGGCCCACGCTGTTCAAAGACTCGTACAATCACGTGAGAAAATGCCAAGTCTGCCAAACTGCTGCAGGAAAACAAAAGAAGTCATCCATGCCACTGCAGCCGGTTAACATCGAACAGCCGTTCAGCCAATGGGGCCTGGACATAATAGGTGAGATCGTTCCTCACTCCTCTAAACAGCATAGGTATATCCTCACTGCAACCGACTATTTTACTAAATGGGTAGAGGCGGTTCCGCTCAAGACAGCTAATTCTGAAAACATTGTTGAATTCATAGATCAGTTTATCATTACTAGGTTTGGATTGCCAACGGCCTTAATATTTGATAACGCTTCATATTTTTCTGGAAATACCATGACTGAGTTCGCACTCAAAAGAGGGTTCAAACTGAAGTATTTTGCCAACTACTATCCGCAAGGTAATGGGTTGGCTGAATCAACGAACAAGAACCTAATCAGGATTATCAAAAAGACAGTTGACCAAAACCAAAAGAATTGGCACAAAGCGCTAGTAAACGCCTTATGGGCAGACAGAATTACCAAGAAAGCCTCTATCGGGACTTCTCCCTTTAATTTGGTTTACGGGAGAGAAGCGGTTCTTCCTACTCACCTACTCATCCCCTCTTTGTCCTTAGTACAATACATTGATGAAGTACCTACTTCTCCCTTACAACTAAGGCAAATGGAGGTAATCAAGTTAGAAGAACAACGAGAACAGGCCAAGAAAACCCATGCTCACCACCAAGCACTGATAAAATCCTCTTTTGACTCGAACATAAAGACCAGAAAAAACTTCCAGATGGGTGATCTAGTTTTGAAGTGGGATAAGGCTCACGAAGAAAAGGGCAAACACACGAAATTCCAGAAGCTTTGGCTTGGTCCTTTTCAAATCGTAGAAGTCATAGGCTCGTCGACTTTTGTGTTGCAGGACTTGACAGGCAGAAGAGATTCTCTGCCTATAAACAGACAAATCCTCAAAATGTATTTCCCATAGAAGGTCATCCTTCTGTTTTTGTAGGATAGTTTTAAATTTTCATGTTAGTTTTCATTTTTTTTCATAGATAGGGCTGGTTGTGAATGATGATAAATAGTATTCATGAAGCAACATACCATTTCTGTATCAAATGTTGATTTCACTTGTATAAATAGCAAAACTTTTCGAAAAATCTGATTTTTATTATTGACAAATAGAGTTGAATTTAACCTGAATATGATGTTAGTTTCAAAATTCACAAAGAAACCTGGGATGAGAGTAACTTTTGGCAAAAATTGTTTTATGCCAATGCTATGAAAGGTATCATCGATAGCAAAATAGGTATTCTTTGCAAAACTGCTGTTCTTAAAATTCTATTATTGTCGTCCAGAGCTTTCTTAAGGAAAAACAATGACTTCCTCCCTGCTAAGGAAAATCGCAGCATCCAGAGAGACAATCCAAGAAAACACTATATCTCAAAGAATAAGAGGTCTCATCATGAGCCGACTTATCATGATCACAGATATTATAACTTGCTGACTTTGCCACTACTGTCTACCAAAACAGGGCAACGACTCAAGATTGTGCAATCGAAAGACAAGGGGTCTCATCACGAGCCAGCTTGTTCAGCAAAAAGTATAAATCAAGTTAATGACTGTGTCATAATTTGGCCACCAAACCAAGACATTATTCTTTAGAGAATAAAAAAAAAAAAAGTGTCAAAAGGATTTTTCTCTGGAATGTTGTAAATAACCTCAAGCAGGAAAAAGGATCATTGCTGGATAACATGGTAACCCTGTCGAGGCTATGGACGCTTGCGGGCAGCAGAGGCTCTACCTGCGACAAATGAGCATACTTTACAAAGCCAGTGCGCAGAGAAGACCTTATTTTGTCTTTGAGGAGACTGATTAATGACTAGGTATGAATACAAAAAAATAACCCAGGGGAAACAAACAATCAGAATCAAATAAGAAGTTGTGACGAAGCATCATTGACAGGATAAAAGGTAATACTCTATCTGTCCATAACAAAATTTAGGCATAAGAAAACTTTTCTGTTTTGGAAGTGAAAATGCAATAGAACAAGCAGAGATAACTGGTTCTTCACAGTGAATCACCATTGTTGTGGTCACCAACAACCCCCCTTTCTTCATTTTGACATTAGCAATAACGTCAAGCGAAGAGGGGACCCTGAACGAAAATCCCAAAAAAATACTTTTTCTAAAGTTTTTGTATTTCTCTCCCTAAGGCTCAAATCGCATCGCAAAGAAAGGCCGAAGCATAACTCAAGCGCAAAAAACAAATACTGCGAAATTGCGATGCGAAGTTCATCGCATCGCATACCTCACACGCGCCCCTTAAAAGAAAAACCTTCGAGCAATGCGATCGCCGATATGCGATATTTGCGATTTGCGATTTGCGATCTGCGATGGCGGCGATCTGCGATCTGAAAAGACTTACCACACGATAGACCCATGCATTAAGCGCGCGCCTTGAAAGAATTTAATGACCGCATGCTTAAGTATCTGGGAATGATTGCGTTACATTTATCGAAGAATCAAGTGATGATGGATGTCAGAATTATGCGTTCATTAGAGATTAATGCTTTCACGTCAAGTCTTTTCATTTCACTTCTCCTTTGCGTAAACTGCAAGACACGCAACTGATATAAGTTTATATGCATGAAACATCTGAAGGAAAGAGGAAAGCGCCAATCAACAAAGAGAGAATGCTTTCGCAAAATGGATGCCGCATGCAGCAGAACCGCGGATTCCAGGCTATCAGCCAACCGGCACTGATGAAATTAGACTATCCAGGACTCAGAGTCAAAGGCGCACAAAAGCAGCGTATTCAGAAAAGATCCTGAAGCTAAGACTTAGTGAAGCAGAGAAAGAAGCGCATGAGAAGGAGAACGCTTCAGGGAAACCTAGAACAAAGAACGGAAGAAATTCTCGACACAGGGAGTTGCCCATGCAGCACGACTCTTAACCCACTCAGTCATTCGCACGACCGGAGACCGAAAACGGCAACAGCAAAATCAGTTCGCGAAGAAACTGGGACACGCTAAGTATACACACGGCGAATACACCCAGCTAGAGAAAGGTTTTCGAAAATATCTTCTGGTCTACCGGAAGGAAATGCCAGCTCCTGCTATTTCCACTTTTATCTCCCGAGCGAAACAAGAAGGCGGCTAGCCGACTCTTCCCAGGAAAGCATTACACTGTTGACAACACTAAAGAGAATATACAAAAACGGTCAGAAATTAGATTTTAAGTTTAGAAATAAAGTTGCTTTTAGTAAAAGGGCGGTCATTTGAGGCCGATTCCCTAATTTCATGTAATTAATATTGATTAGTTAGTAGTATTTAACCCTTCTCATGGTTTTTGGAGAAGGGTCCGGAAATCTGTCAAAAAACTTATCCTCAGAACATGCACTTCTGCACCCTCAGAGGAGGTTTTTGATGAATGGATGGATCGAGATTTATTTATGTTTGCATTTTAATATCTTTTACTGATGTTGCACTTCTGTACTCTTAGCAGATGTTAGAACAAGTAGAAATAAATCATTGTTACTTGAAGTTTATTAGTGAACTTAGTCATTAATGGTACTTTTATCTCTTGGCTAGATTCTGCTAGTATTCCTAAAGTGATATGTGGCTGAGTTCTTTGTATGTTATTGCATGAATGTCTGTATTACCATTTGGCACTTCTGTACGGTGGGGTCATTTATTTATGTTTAACATATAGAAAACTGATTATGCGATATGCTGTTCACAACTACTCTGCCTAACTTCTTATGCAGAATGGTTTATCTTTATTGATTTATATTCTGATATCAGTTGAATGATCTTTATTACCGGCTGCTGTTAGAAATCTTTCTAGATCGCATAACAAAAGAAAAACACCCCGGGTTAGCGTAGATTAGATGTAATTTTCTTCATTAGATTACATTAGTATAGAGTTAATTTAGCAGTTAGAATTAAAACTAGATTAGAAGAATCCTCCCCCCCCTTCCTTAGATTAATACCATCAGACTCTACGCACACACACACACCCATCACATTGGGAAACTGGTCCCATTACCCCCAGTCGGACCCGCTACTCCAAACGGGCAAGGAGCCGCCAACCAGGTTCCGGACCGGGTGGGTATCCCCCTTGTTGTTGACCCGACCTCGGGGCCCTCAACATAACCACAACAACGATTGTGTTTTCATGGTCATCGACAGATTCTCTGAGATGGCCATTATGGAAGCCTGCAAGAAGAGTATTACAACGGAGACCACTACTAAGCTCTTCTTTGAGTGAGTTGTGGGTGTACTTTGGGATCCCACAGTCCATTGTCTTAGATCAGGACAATAGATTCCTAGGTGCATTTGGTTAAAGTCTCTGGTCGATGGTGGATACCAAACTTAATAATTCCACGACTTTCCACCCCCAAACTGATGGCCACATAGAGGTCGTAAATATGATGATTGTACACATTTTGTGCTTGTTCAACTCAAAGCATGCACACACATGGGATGAAAGTCTCCCCTATGTCCAACAGAACTACAACGAAGCTCTCCGTTGCTCAACAGGCCGCAACCCCTTTCAGGTAGGGCTGGGATTTCACCCATTATGTCCCATTGATGTGTCCATACCATTTGCAACCACTCAAGTAGATTCAGCTCACGTCTAGGCTGAAGTCGACATGGTGAACAACTTCATTGAGTGTGTTCAACACATTTGTTATCCTCACTCTCATAATAAAACAATTATAAATCCAAAATTATAATTAAATAAATCAAATCTTGAGAATTAGGAGTTAGTTCCTCAAACTAGGGAGTTTAGTTAGGTTGAGAGATTCTCTCCAACTAGTTAGGCTCCTAGATTAGTGTGTTGTTGAGATATTTTCTCAACCATAGTGTCCAAGATAGACGTGCTATGTTGAGACAAACTTCCTCATGTATTTATTTGTACTATTATCATTCTTTGTATATTACATGACATTGAGAGTTTGAGGAATATAATACAGGAAAGTCTCTCATGCCTTTTCCGCCATGTCTGGTTTGGGTATATTTCTGCTATTTATTTTATGAGTGCTTTATTACTTGCTTATTAAATTTCTTTATTTGGTATCAAAGCTTAAGACTAGCTCTGGGTTTGTGAAAAAGGTGTGATTGAGTTGTGAGGAGGCATTTGCTGGAGAGAGCATTGTTGAACCTTGTACGTGGAACCCATGCTATTGTGTTGGGTTGGGTTTGTGGCGCCGAGTGCAATGTGACCCTGGAGATTTGCGAAGAAGACGGATCCATGAGCGGTGAGGCCGTGAGCCTGGAGATCTGAGCAATGTTTGATGATAGAGATCTATTCGGTCAAGAGTGTGGCTCGTTGTGCTGGAGTCAAACCTTTTGACCCAACTCTGTGTGTGTGGAGCAATTTGTGTGACCAGATCAACTTGCATTATGTGAAGTAGAGTAGATGATGGTGACCGTTGTGGAAGTCTAATGAGGTTCTGTCACAAATTTCTGTGAGCAATTACAATTGCCACAAATTTGAATTGTCACAGTTTTCTGCCACATATTTGAATTTCCACAGATTTATATGAGAAATTTGCAAAGACAGAAATGGAGATTCGAGTCCTCATCGTTAAATCGGTGATCACTGTATTAGCAGTATCAGAATTTTTTTCGGCGCAAACCACTGGATCATTGCAATTCTAGGGGCTGGAGAGTTTGACAAATTATGAATGCATGAATCAGGAAAGCGTTGATCATTGAAGGTCTCTTGCAGCCATGCCCAGGGTGCCTGTGGCATGAAATCTCCTCTTAACTGATCCAAATCCAAATATTTTTCTACACAGATCAACCCTTCCATAACCTGAGATAGAGTGCTGAAAAAAAGGAGTCTTTAAACTGCCCAGCAAAGGAATAGATTCCAAATGCAGGAACGTGTAGATTTTCTTGGAATGAAGACTTCGGTTCTGGTGTTTCGACCCTGCTTCGATGTCTGACAGAATTGTTACGTGCTCCTCTTGTAAAATGCAAGACATGCCTAATGCCACTTGAACGTGCCATTCGAACGAGCCCTGACACTATACAACTGTTTATTTTGCAGCGTTTTACAGATCTAAAGGCAACAATCTTCCATGAGCTTTTAGATCCTGCATATGAATGGAGAATAATACCGGCTGGGAATGGGCCCATCTCTAGCAAAATTTCTTGAAGATCACCAAAGGTAGATACACAGTGAACAGAAGCAGGCCTCTACAACTGTCTAGCGAGTTCCAGCTATTGTTTGAAAACTTGTGTCTGTGTTACAAAATCAACTGCCTTTCCCTGGGGACAGCCTTTGTCCAGTCCAATTTCTCCTACTGCAGCACCAGTTGGAGGAGCATTTACCAACAAACCAGGGATGGAGACCAAAGCATGGAATAACTGATGAATGTGTTTCACCCATCTACTTCACCAATTCCAAATCTTCCTCGCTGGTCCCATTGACAACAAACCGGCGAACCCCAACATTGGTGGCGGTTTGGATCAATTGAGAGGCCACCTGACCTATTCTTCCATCTTGCAGGTGGCAATGGGCGTCGAAGAGCTCCAATGGGAATTTGACTGACCCCATTTCTTCCTCTTTCACTGGTTTTGTATATAAGGTTTCTTTTCGTTTCTTGTGTTTATGTGTTGACAAGAAACCACTGAAGGGCACTTCGAGGGTTGTGGATTCTCATGCATTAACACTCATAGTTGGAGTTGTGGAGATCTGTTGAGTGCATCTGCCAAATAACTGTGGTAGCTCAGATCAAGATTGTGGAAAATATCATAGCAGTGGAGCCTGGAATTGCTGCATGGATTGAAGTCAAGTGAGTGATACCAGATTCGACCACCTGTCCATCCTATGGATCTTCTTTGCGCAAACGTCTCATATCAGGACTTTATATTCACCACCTGAGCATGACTAGAGGAAGGTGAGTGTAGATACACCAAGTTCCTCTTCTGGGTTTTTTCTATTGTGTGTATTTTGGAGAGATAAGGAGTGGATAAAATAATTTTTATTTGGGAGTCCTAAAGGGTGAAGTTTGTAATTTTTTTTTGGAATGGTAAGGTGAACTTCATTTAGTCATATTTGAAGTCATAAGTGAATTTTTGTATTTGGAGTGATAAGTGAAAGTCATTATTGTAATTCAAAGTAATATTTTACTTTAAGAGCAATTGAGTCAATGCAGGAAGTTTTTGAAGACAATTTGCTTCCAAAGTTTACAAGTGTAACATTCTCATTGAGAAGTTTCCATGACAAAGTTGTGACATTAAAGAATGATTTACTCTAGTAATTAATAAAATCATATTTTTTTGTGGTGCTTGTGTCCTAGATCTGCCTAAAATTGAATAATGGGATCTTAGGTACACTCTGTGTAATGAATGCGTGTGCATGACTTGTGCTCAGATTATCAAAATGCTCTCTTTGTATTATGCTTAAACAACTACATGCACATAAGAAAGCTTAAGTATACAAGCACAAAGCGTCAAATCATCAACTTGATAATATGATCTTCCAAGCAAGCATATTTCACATCATGTATGTAGAAATTCTCACTGTAGATTCTCCTGATTATGTAATATAACTAAAGTGAAATACTTAATCTACTTCTAAAATCAAAATTACGGAAGCTTAATAGATTTGAGCAAGATCAAGTGGAACACATATAATAGAGAAGCAAAATCAAGACACATGAAACACAAAAAATACTCAGGGGAAAGCCTCAGCTAAAAACCTCGCTATTTGTATTATCATACAAGGTGGAAATATATCAAAATAATACAAAGCCTTAGTTCTCACAGCTAGCAAGTTGTCAGTACAATCCTCCTGGATACTCATAGGTAAACAAGGCTTCTCACAAACCTTCTCCTCTGCCCTCCAAGCCTCCTATTTCCTTGTGCTGTTTCTCCTGGGTGATCCTATTGTTACCAAGTGTAACATTGATCACTCACAATGATCTCACACCTTGTAAAACTGTGCAATCCTCAAGGAACCTTGTCCCTTCTGCATGGATGAGTTTCCTTTATAGGAAAACTCATGCAACTGATAGTACAATGTCCTTGTCTTTAATCTCAACTGGGTCTTTCTCTAAATAGACATGCATGAGTTATTTATGAGAGAATTCTCAGTTATCTGGAGTACACTAGTTTGATGCATGCATGCATTAACTAACTGAACTCACAATCAGTTTAACAAACTGTTTGGAACTAATCTAACTGGACTTAACTCAGTTAACTGAGCTAACTAATTACAACACAAATACAACTCATCCTTATCTCCTTAATTAAGGGATAACTTCCTCAATCAAAGGGATAACTGTTGCATGTCTTCACAAAGACTTCATCTTTGAATTTCACCAACTAATTAACTCAAGATGAATTAATTAATTGTTTTTCAAACAGTTGGTGAGACTTAATTTGAATTTGAATTCTCAATTTTAATTCAAGGACAAATTAAAATTGGAATATCCGGAAATGCTATCTATAACAATGCTATTTTTAGCATTTCTTGTTGCTATTTTCAACACTCCCTCTCAACAAGAAATGGATTCAACTCGATCCCGATCCTGAACCTTTGGAATGTCCTACATGCGACACTTCCCTCAAGTGTTGCTGCTCCAGAAACTCTAGAAACAAAAATAAATCCAACCTGAATTAGAATGATGCCTCTGTTATCAAAGTCTCTGACTGTTATTACCTCTGTCCACTGAAAACTCTGCACCTCTGTGCTCTTCAGTATTTGACTGCTCTAGCCTCTATCACTTTGATCTCTGACTGCATCAATCCCATTGAATCCTCCTACTATATCCGTGCTACTGTTGGTCCTTTCTCCCAGCACTGCATCTTCACTGCACCTCCTCTCATCATGTTGCATCGTGCTGCCCACTTCTGCACTGCAACTCAGTTACTGAGAAGTAAGTAACTGATCTCACAACTGACCTCCCTGTTGGGATAGAAACACTCTTTGATGCTAAAGCTCCCTCTATTGCTCCATCCGCATCCATCTCTACCTACTCAGCCAGTCCTGCTACTCCTTGTCGGTGCTCCAGTAGCAAGGTCTAATCAAAGAGGTTGGGTACCTCAAGGATCTTGCCCCTATTTTAGCCTTCATGGGACTATCACTTCACATCACCCCACCTCACACCTAGAGGTATGGCTGCATGTGATCCCTCTGCTGACTTGACTTGAAATTTCCCCCTACTGGATGTCTCTGCATGAGTGGATGCCTCCACTCGGTCTCCTCTCAGCATCTCCAATTGTGGCTCCTCCACATTTGTCTGAGACTTCTTCTATGGCTGCATGTTGAGAGGTAATGTACTCTTCCTCTCAACCACCAAGTCTCTAACATTAGCCTTGCTACTCAAGGCTTTGCATGCATCTTGAACCTTAAGAGCATATAGGTTCTGTACCCATGAACCGATCTGTTTCACCTGTCCCATGGTGATTTGTCTAAGGAAAACCTTTCCCTTACTGAAGACAACATCGTAGCCTTTGTCCTTTAACATCATGATCGATACCAAATTCTTATTCAGTCCAGGCACATACTTCACTTCTGTCAATGGAATAAGAGCTCCATGCTCCCTCTGAAAAGCAACCATGCCTACTCCTGAAACACTATACTTTTCATCATTACCCATATCTATGCACATCTAGAGTTCTTTCTCCTCCAAGGTACTGAAAAAAATCTTATCACTGGTCATGTGGAATGGGGCTCCACTGTCAAGAAACCAACCACAACCCATCATCGATGAAACCATGCATGCGATGAGGGTAAAATCCAATTCGAACTGAGAGGCAAATGCCTCACCTTAAAATCCTTCCGAGGATCCCTTCTTGGATTTATTCAATGGAGAATTAGTTGCATAATGGCCCACCTCATGACAATTAAAGCATCTCACTTTAGATTTGTCAATGTTATTCCCACCATGGGAAGAACTCAATTTGGAATGAGAATCATTCTCCTTCCCTTTCCTTGCCTTACTCGCTAAGGTGAGATTTTCTTCATCCTCCTTGGATGAAGAACCATCTCTGGTGCTCCTCCTGATCTCCACCTACATCAGATCTGACCACAGTCATTCCCAATCTGGCAGTTCCTCTCTTCCATTCACTGAGTCCTGTTAGCTATTCCAACTCTTAGGAAGACCGAGGAGAGCAAGACTCACCATGTACTCATTGGTTATCATGATTCCTACACTTCCAAGCTCATCTCTGCAGGTGGTGAGCTTGTTCAGATATGTAGAGATCGTGTCACCCTTTTCACACTTGATTTTCCAAAGCTTGTCTTTTAGCAACAGCTTCCTCTGGTCGCTGCTGTTCTGATATAGATCCTTCAATGTCTACCACATTGAAAACAAAGTCTCCTTCCCATGGAGACTCAAGATAGTATGGTCTCGAACTCCCTCCAGAAGAATCCTCCTTGCTCTCGCCACACATTTCTTCCATTCCTCCAATTCTTGGGCATTAGCTACTGCTAGGTTGGGGACTTCTTGATCAATGAAGTCCTTTAAACTATTATCCTCTAATACCGCTTCCATGCGATCCTTCCAGGCTATGTAGTTCGAGCTGCCATCCAAGGCATACTCGAGTCTCAAGCCATTGAACGCCATTGGTGAACATTGAGATGTGATAAGAAATCAATTTTGTACCTACAATCAAGAACTTCAAACTTCAAACTTCTCCCTTATTTGGATACTGTTCTCCGCTTTGATCACCTTTGCTCTGATAAACTCAGCTCTGATACCATGTAGAAATTCTCACTGTAGATTAACCTGATTATGCAATATAACTAAAGAAAAATACTTAATTTACTTCTACAATCAAACTTGTGGAAGCTTAATAGATTTGAGCAAGATCAAGTGGAACACATATAGCAGAGAAGCAGAATCAATACACATGAAACACAGAAAATACTCAGGGGAAAGCCTCAACTAAAAACCTCGCTATTTGTATTATCATACAAGGTGGAAATATATCAGAATAATACAAAGCCTTAGCTCTCACAGCTAGCCAGCTCTCAGTACAATCCTCCTAGATGCTCACAGGCAAACAAGGCTTCTCAAAAACCTTCTCCTCTACTCTCCAAGCCTCCTATTTCCTTGCGATGTTTCTCCTGGGTGATCCTACTGTTACCAAGTGTAACACTAGTCACTCACAATGATTTCACACCCTGTAAATCTGCGTAATCCTCAAGGAACCTTGTTCCTTCTGCATGGTTGAGTTTCCTTTATAGGAAAACTCATGCAACTAATAGTACAATGTCCCTATCTTTATTCTTAACTGGGTCTTTCTCTGAATAGACATGCATGAGTTATTTATGAGAGAATTCTCAGTTATCTGGAGTTCACTAATTTGATGCATGCATGTATTAACTGGTTGAACTCACAATCAGTTCCACAAACTGTTTGGAACTAATCTAACTGGACATAACTCAGTTAACTGAGCTAACTAATTACAACTCAAATACAACTCATCCTTATCTCCTCAATTAATGGATAACTTACTCAATCAAAGGGATAACTGTTGCATGTCTTCACAAAGACTTCATGTTTGAATTTCACCAACTAATTAACTCAAGATGAATAAATTAATTATTTTTCAAACAACTGGTGAGACTAAATTCAAATTTTAATTCTCAATTTTAATTCAAGGAGAAATTGAAATTGGAATATCCTGAAATGCTATCTATAGCAATGCTATTTTTAGCATTTCTTGTTGCTATTTTCAACAATGTAATCAAAGCAATCAAGTTAAGGATGCTACAAAATCAAGAATTTCAAGCCAAGATGACATCAACATCATCAACACTTTTTGTATCACTTGTAGATAAACTTTTTTTAACTGAATTGTACGGGTGCATTCTCTGTTGTAACCGACACCCTAATTTCAATTTTTACGGTGAATACATTAATTCAAGTAAGTCTTCAACTAAGTCATCAAAATTGAACTTGTCATTTGTCTCTTGGGTGCATTTTCGATAGTGTTCGACACCCTTCCTTTTTTAAAATCAGCAAACCCAACTGAAGTTGCAGTCAAACCAAAATACATTATTGTCAAAGAAACAATCATTTGGAAGATCAGTGTTTTGATCTCCATCCTTGTCACCATTGTGGCAAGTCAAATAATTCATCAGCACAATGCAGCAAACAACAACAATCAACTAGATTGAAGATCAATTATTCATGGATTGATCCCTAAGAATGGTCATCCATGGTCAGAAGATTGTATAAGTTTTACAATCGAATTCACTCACACATATTGCAGCCAACAGTAAAAATGAAGATGGTACTCTCATGCAGTTGAACGGGGGAGTTCACCAGTGAAACACTCCTATACCTGAAGGGGGGAGTTCACAAATAATTTGAAGAAGATTGGCTCTCCTTTCAGCTAACAAAGGGGAGAAAATGTCAATGAAATTGATAGTGGTTGTCAGACTGAAAGTCTCAGCAACATCAACAAAGTAGCTAGTAGGTCCATGATATATTGGACAAACCCAATGCTAAGTGAAACCAACACCATGATCAACATCGACTATCGCTCAAGTTCCATGTGGGCGACAAAGTTGGCCTACATTTGTAGAAGGAACGCCTCACTGGACCCCACCGCAAGCTTCACCCACTCTGATATGAGCCATACACCATCACCAAGGCTCTAGGGTACAATGCGTTTGAGCTCAAGATTCCACCTTTCCTTGGTTTGCACCCAGTGTTCAATGTAAACCATCTTCAGCCATATTTCCACCATTGTTGGACACATTCGACATAGTAGAACAACTCACACCAACAGAGTTAAACCCAGACTGCATGGAACAAGACAAAACTAATCAGATCATGGAGACATAGATCAAGAACACTCACCAATAGAAGATCCAACTATATCAGGTTGTCAAACATGGCCAACTTCTTCACCAAGGGAAGTGGCTCACTAGGGACAAAGTTCAACAGAAGTTTCCCCATCTCATGGAGACACTCAACGCAATAGGGACCATTTCTTCCTAAGGGGGGAGGACTAATCTAGGTGGATATTTGTGGAAACCCGCCTATTCCACTTGGACCCCCACCATTGTCTCATTAAATTTTTTAGTTCCTTAATTATAGCACAGTTTACTATTTTTTGCAGTTTGTCAGATCCTAAACTTCCGGAGTCGTTTTGAGGCCCTAAACGATGTTTTTTGGGAAAACCAAGAAAACATGTCCTTGTCTCATTTTTTCATTCAAAAGTTGTATTTCTCAAACATATATTTCTAACAAGATATTGTGCATGTAAAATGAAGATCGTATGCCAAAGTTACGACCCCAAGAAGTTGATGTACCAATTTACCTAAATAAAGCCCATAGTTTTGGCACTTCATCTCCTAGGGTTAGATTTTTGGATGTTTAGGGTTTTCCATTGTTTCTCAATAACAAATAGGCCCTTGAGTCTCATTGTGACACAGTTTAGAGGTATGTAGCTGCGACATATCTCCTCAGATATAAGCTATCATCGCCTGAGCTAGTTTTATTCCCTTTCTGTTTGTAAGCATATTTCAGTATTTGATATTAATGAAATGAAGTGTTATTTATGTTTCATCTCTGTATTTATGGTTATATCTATAATTTTTTGCATTCATGTTTAAGTTTGGATCAGATGAATACCTTCAGCTGACTCAAATGAAATACTTACAGATCCTCCTGTTAACTTTAGCTCCTATGACCAGAGATTTAGTGATGTTAAGATTGATCTTCACTATTTTCCAAAAGAGTGACTAATTCCAAGGTTGGCATAGGAATGCTAATAATTTTGTCACTGCAAGGAAAATGTTATCATTGAATGAAATAACCAATTATTTAAATTTCCACAAATCATCTCAGGAGAATCCTTGGTTAGTAGTTTTTCACCTTAATATATTAATTACAAATAAGTGTGAAATAATCATAGTTTGAAATCCACGACGTTAAAAATGGATGGAAATAGGGAAAAAGAAAGATGGAAAAATGATACCTTCCTAGGGTGACCATATTACCATAATTTATCCAAGCTTATAGTTGAAGTTCCCCTTGTTTAGGAAAAATGAATCTCCTACACTTCCATGACAACCCCCTTATTTCGAAAAGAGAGAACACGAACACACAATATTAGAAGGATCTTAAAGCGATTCTCTAAGAGGTATGAAGTTATTTTCATAGATTCAATTTAAATGATAATTGATTTAGAATGTGATCCGGGATTTTTGAGTTTCAAGTGTTCCAATATTTGTTTCCCGTTTCTCTTACACATCATAATCCCACTGCTAGCAGGCTTGTTCAATACCCTGATGGGTTTTCCTTGTTACCATACAAGCATAGCCCCGTTGATTGGTTTTCTTGTACTTCCCAATAATTCACCCTTTTGTTATTACATATCACTCAAAATATTTTAAAGTAATGAATAATGCTCATTGGCAAATTTTAGAGTGTAAGGAAGCCATCTGGTACAAGAGTATGTTTTATTTTCTAGACACATAACTAATTTTTATATTTAGCCCAAGGGTGACATCATCCACACTACTTCTAAATCTCAACTATTAATGTATAATAAAGCATCTTAGATAATAGCTAAAAGGTCCCTCTAGTTTATTATGTGAGTTTTCTTGTGAAGACCTATTGAGGTTCTATACGAGTGGTCCACCATAGGAGGATTTCCAACAATACCTTCTAAGAGGAACCTAAAAATTTCTCTTGGATAGTAGCTTGTTTGAGTGAGTAGGCCAGGGTTAGGATTTTGGTCTTGTGAATGGAAAGTATTAATAATAATAATGATAAACCCCCCTGAATTACTCAATGGATGATCTCAACCTTGTGACATGGGTAAAAACTAGCTAATCAATAATCAAAGTCACTTTAAAAAATAATGAGGCATCAAGAGTGAATTGCTTCGAACAATACCTACCATAGAAGCACATAATTGATAACTGAAATTTCAATAGGTGATGTAGGAGCATATAACCTAGGGTTGAATGTTTACCACAGGAGTTGGTTCCCTAAGCTATGATTTAATTATTCATTGTATTCTCCTATAGTTTTAGAAGAGAATGAAAATTATTGTAAATAAGAGAGAGTTCAAGAATATTTGGGAAAAGTAGAGAGATTTGAGGGTTAGTTAGATCTCATCTAGAGATAGGGGATTATGTGAGAGTTTTTGTGGATCATGAGAGATATTGTGGGAGTCTTTTTAGGATCTAGAACACACTTTGGGTTTATATCCACTTGTATAAATCTAGGTGAGCTCATGAGGCATGTAAGTGAAGGAGAGTGAGGAATGAGAGGCCAATTATTAGGCCAATAGTTATCTTGTAAATATTTTATTCATCAATTGTGAAGTCTATTTCTGTGTATATTTTTGAGTGTTTTGTGTGTGTTTTATTATGGAAGGCACCCTATCTTGCGTAATCATTTTGGTATTAGATAAGTATAAATGTGTAGTGAGTGAATTGCTCATAATGCCTTAGATGTATGGATGCATCAAGTTATCTGTGAAACATAAGAATGGTGTTGGAAATGCATGTAAAGACATAGAAGCCATTATGATGGATACACATTGAAAGAGTGTAGAGACTATGTGTAAACATGTGGAGACTTCGCGATTGAGAGAGAAATGTCAAGTTCATGTTGCAGAGATTAGTGTGAAACTTGTGTGTGAGTGTGTGATATCTGCGTTTCAAGTTGTTGCCTTGGATACACTTTTTTATCTGGAGATCTGTTGCCTATAGGATATATCGCATCAATTGAATAATATCGTCCGAATACTGCTTATCCAAGTTGAATATCGAGAGGAAGTTGAAACCAAGTTCGGGATTTAGCTTCGATTTAGCCTCTAGACAGATCCCATGACCAAACATCTGGAGAAGCCACAATGTACATAGAGAGAGGGAAGTTGTTACCAAAGTGATGACTTCATTTGAGCATATTGGAAGTCTACCATTCCTCTCTTGTTCTCATTCAAAATTTTGAATGTTGCATTGCTACGCTACTCACACATTTTCTAAGATTTCGTGATTTTGGCTTTCGTTGTGAGCCTATCTTGAGCCTACCTTGAGATTGTGTGAGAAAAAATTATGTTGAATCATGCTACAAATTCTAATGAAGGACGCTGCAATACAACGATTTGAAAATTGAAAAATAGTTAGGTGGGCAATGTTAGGGACCTGTGCTACTAGTGTAACCCCTTATTGTTATTAGTACAACCCCCTTATTATATTTTTGTACCCATGTAGTCTCCATATTGTTATTATTGTGCCCCATAGAGTCCCATTATTGTTATTATTGTGCCCTTACATTATTATTATTATGTCGGCTCTGATTATATTATGACCCCTTAGACTGCTATATAGAGAAAGGAGGTCTTGTTCTTTGTATCACCCAAGAAGTGTTCATTTGTGTAATGCAAAGGAGGTTTCCCCCTCGAAGAGGCTTATTTCTAAGGCGTTGATCTATATTTTCTATGTTTTTGTGAGCTGGTTTCATAACATTTGTTATCAGAGCTTTTGATTCTAGGGTTTCGATGCTCCAAACAGGTCATCGTGGAATTTTTTCTATAACTTTTTTTCTACAACGTTTCAGAAGCTAAAAAAAAAACCCTTTGAGACAAAATCGTGCTGAACCTCGACTCTGAATTTCAGATCTTGTCTCGCTATATTTTCGGAGATACGATCTGAGGAAGTTAGGGTTTTTGCAAGCTCCAGAATTTCATCTCAAACAGGTCATCGTGGAATTGTCGCTATAATTTCTTTTCTAGGAAGGTTCAGACTCTGAAATTAAAACCCATTTGAACCAAAATTGTGGGGAAGCTCGGGTCAAATTTTAGATCTTTTTTTGCTATATTTTCGGAGATATAGATAAGGAATTTAGGGTTTCTATAGGCTCACGAATTACATCCCAGACAGGTGACTCGGGGAAAATCGTCATAATTGTCTCTTTGAGCATCAGATTGGAATTTCGTAAGAAGTTGCAAAAATAGAACGAGCTGTATTATTCTGTGTATATGTTTCAAATCTGAAGGTCAAAACAGTGATACGTGGCACTTCATACATGTTCGCTCTTCTGAAAAGGTATATAATCAGGTCATCTTGGGAGATTGTGCATAACGCTTTCTTGGAGAATCCAATTTTGATGAGACTAGCGGCACTGGAAAAAGGACGCAGAGGGCTACTGTGGGTCATAATTTCAGAACTGGGAGATCCAAAATTACAAAGTTACAATTGTTTCAAGATCGAGCTCTTAAAATCAAGAAAAGGCGATATGAGGAAGTTTGATGGCAAGGATTCGGTAAATTGGATACTACAGATGGAGCAATATTTTGATCTACATGAGGTGCAACTATTACAAAAGGTACGTATTACATCTTCATATTTAGAACCAGATCAATTTTTATGGTATAAAGGGCTTTGTTCTCGTAAACAACTTGTTACGTGGTCAATTTTCATGGAGGAAATGATAGCACATTATGAGGATACAAAGAGCAACACCTTCTTTAGAGAAACACCACAACAATTGGAAGAAAAAAGAGCAAAAGGGCTTTGTAACAAAGTGGAAAGCAAAATTATGGCAACAGGGAAGTCTACCCCTCACAACTATAAATATGGAAGTGTTGTTTCTCCGAGCCTTACACAACCTACAAGAGTTACACCACAACAATTGGAAGAAAAAAGAGAGAAAGGGCTTTGTTACAATTGTGATAACAAATACATTAAAGGTCATAAGTGTGCTGAGAAGAAATTATTTTACATTGATTATGGAGAGGATGAAGAAAAGGATCAAGAAATGTCAAAAGAAGAGGATAAACACCAGGAACCAACCCGAGAGAAAGAAGAAATGAATATGGCCATATCTTGTCAGCCATTGGAAGGAATTACTACTCCTCAAACTCTTAAGATAGAAGGACATATCAAGAAGAAAAAGGTTCAAGAAGTGAAATACCACATCTAGAAAGAACAAATGAATCCGACCATATCTTGTAATGCTTGGCCGGAATTACCACTCAAACTATCAAGATAGAAGGACATATCAAGAAGAAAAATGTTCAAGAAGTGAAATATCACATAGAGCATCAAGAAATGAATCTGACCATATCCTGTAATGCATGGGAAGAAATTACCACTCTTAAAACTATCAAGATAGAAAGACATATCAAGAAGAAAATGATTCAAGCAGTGAAAGATCACATCGAGCATCAGCAACAAGTTCTCCAACTTTTAAAGGATAACGCCACTTTGGTACAGAATCAAATGAAACAACAGGCAAATCAACATCGCAGTGAAAAAAGTTTTTATGTAGGTGATTGGGTATTTTTATGCTACCTCTCAAGCAAGCTATTTATGAGAAGGAAATGTTGACAATACTACATGCACTTGAGAAATGGTGACCTTACCCAATGGGAAGACACTCCAAGGTAAAAATGGATCATGATAGTCTTAAATACTTTTCAGAACAAACATTGTCTTTAGAAGAATAGAAAAAATGGGTCACAAATATGTTGGGTTATGACTTTGACATCATCTACAGAAAAGGGAAGCAACATTTTGTTGCATATGCACTCCCAAGAAAGGATGAGGATGTGGAAGCATTGTTTTGTGCTATTTCTATTATCCAATCAGATTGTATAAATGAAGCAAGGGATGAATGGAAGAAGGACGAAGAAGTGCGGTCACTCATTTAAAAGTTTCAGAAGATCCCAATTCAAACAATATTGCCAGAACTTGAAGAGGAAGGAAAAATCATATTGGAACCTAGAGCAGTCACAGAAACAAGAACCCGACAGCTATGGAATCGATCAATTTCAAAGTATCTCATCAAGTGGAAGAACTTACCCATTGAAGATTCCACATGGGAGGACAAGAATTTTATACAGAAGCATCAAGAACTACTGAAGCGTTGAGGAAAACAATTTTTGAAGGAGAGGGGCATGTTAGGCACCTATACTACTAGTGTAACCCCTTATTGTTATTAGTACAACCCCCTTATTATATTGTTGTACCCATGTAGTCCCCATATTGTTATTATTGTGTCCCATAGAAGCCCATTATTTTTATTATTATGCCCTTACATTATTATTGTTATGCTGGCTCTGATTATATTATGACCCCTTAGACTCCTATATATAGAAAGGAGGTATTGTCATTTGTATCATCCAAGAATTGTTCATTTGTGTAATGTAAAGGAGGTTTCCCCTTGAAGAGGCTTATTTCTAAGGCATTGATCCATCTTTTCTATCTTTTTGTGAGTTTGTTTCATAACAGGCAACATTGTCGATAGGTGAGAAAAAAATGATCCTTTTGAAATTAACGAAGGTACCCTCCATGTGACTCAATAAATCCAAGCACTAGAATCATATAATATTTGATAATTTAAAATTATTATAAGTTAGTTTAAATATTTATAATTTAGCATTGACATTCAACATTGCATTTAGTGAATAGTAAAGGTAAAGGTGTTGTACTAAGGGTGAAAGTAAATAGTAAAAGTAAATGTGAAAGTAAATGGTAAAGGTAAATTGGTTTTATAACAAAGGGTTATAAAACACAAATAAATTGTAATGGGTCATGGTGGATTTTCTGAAGATAGAGGATAAGTGGTTAAGGAATGAGAAAATCACCTTCTTAATAAATTTATGTATGAGCCTGTATAAGTCTTATTTTGTTGGGAAACTATCTAATTCGTAATTAGAAATACCCAAGAATTATTTTTGCGTATGCGTGGAGAGAAATCATAGGATTAGAATAAATATTGAATGATAAATGGTGAGTTGTTGCACACAGTTTTGAGTGGGTGATATATGGTTTCATAAAACCATTTGTTAATAATAACTTATCTTTTCTTTGTCCTTGGTTTAAAAAGAATGGAATATTGCAAGGTTTTTATTGTTCATAGATAGTTTGGGAAACAATTGAATGGTGTTGAAAACAATGTGTGGGTTCGAGAATGCATAGCTTCATTCACGGATTGTAATGATGGTAATGTATGAAATGGTACATGCACATGGTTTATAAAAAAAATCATGAATAGTATATATATACCATCAACAAATTTTCAAAGTACTTTAATTTGCATATGGGTTGAAATCTCTCTTTAATTAAATGAAGAGTGTATGTGATGGTGAACATGATAGAGGAGATGAAGATGACTATGGATAGTTATTTGTAGAATTCCAAGAAAATCCACAAATATGCCTTAACAGTTGGCATAAATGATGAAGAATTTGAGAAAGAGATTGTTGAGTTGAGGGCATGACTTAATGTGTTGATAGAGCTGCTATAGATTCAAAAACATTGATGGATAATTAAGAGGATAGCTAGATGGCCAATCAAGTAGTTGATTGCAAGAATATAGAAACAAGAGTTGATTTTTTATTAAGGGAAGCAGAAAAACTCTAGATAATCGAGAGGAATGTATGCATTTGTGAAGCAGAGCAAGGACCAATTCTCGACAAAGATGATGAGGAAGCAGTTTGTATTTTTGAACCTGAAAAAGGGTTAATATTCAACAAAGAATATGAAAAGAATAAATATTATTTAGAATATGAGCATAAAGACTCGAGGAAAAAATCATCTGTCTAGAATATAAAGCCTTATGTTTTTAAATCTGACAATTGGTGTGTGGATGCAAGATGTGTTGTGGAGGACATTAATTTTGTTTCATGTAGGGATAAAGACTGGTCAATTGAAATGATTTTTGAAAGTGACCGTAAAATGATAATTAAATGTGAAGAAGAATTACAATTGCTAGAGAAGATGTTGATGGAACCTGAATTTAATCAAGTTGCAGATAAGGAAGAGAAATGTTCAAATAGTGAAAATGTGGAACCTGAGATAAAATGTAATTTACAATTTAATGTTAAATACAATGAATTTATTTTCCAAACTAGTAACACTAAAATTCAATCAAAAACTAAATTGGATGATGAGATTAAAGAACTAAGAAAACTAATGGAAAACATGCACAAAGAAAGATATTGCAAGATAAGGCATAAAGACAACAACATGATGCATTTGACTGCTCGAGTATACATCAAGAAAGAAGGAGGAGAACTACAACATAAAGTTTGGAAGCCTGGAAGACAAAAAAAGACAACAACAAAATGGAAACAATATGACAGAGCAATTGATCAACGACAAACTAAAGTTTGGGATCTAGGAGGAGTTTAATCAGTTGATGAAGACATATGGTTGGGAGACCATTAATTTATTTTACCTGAGAAGTTTGATGCAAGAGCATCTAACCTAGGGTTGAATGTTTACCAAGGGAGTTGGTTCCCTAAGTTAGTATTTAATTATTCATTTTATTTTCCTATAGTTTTAGAAGAGAATGAGAAATATTGTAAATAGGAGTGAGTTCGAGAATATTTGGGAAGAATAGAGAGATTTGAGGGTTATTTATATCACATCTAGAGATAATGGATTAGGTGAGAGTTTTTATGGATCTTGAGAGATATTGTGGGAATTTTTTAGGATCTAGAACCTACTTTGGGCTCGAATCCACTTGTATAAATCTAGGTGAGCCCACTAGGCATGTAAGTGAAGGAGAGTGAGGAATGAGATGCCAATTATTATGACAATACTTCTCTTGTAAATATTTTATTCATCAATTGTGAAGTCTATTTCCGTGTATATTTTTTATTGTTTTGTGTGTGTTTTATTATGGAAGACCCCCTAGCCTGTAATAGCAATAGGTGTGGCTTAGGGAGTTGTAGTTTCAAGAATGTTGTTATAATAGTCTTATTTCAAATGGAATTTTCATTTATTTCTTTTTTACTACCCTGGCCTGATTTAATGAGAGACATATCTCCTTCAAGTGTATGAGTACTTCCAATGTAACCATGTACGTAACAGAATACTAAATATACACACACTCAAATTCAAAAAGTAAGCTTTAACACATACTGAAGAATGAGAAACCAGCTGCCTTAATTGATAAGTTACTAAGAGCTATCGAATGATGAAGGAAGGTTGCATGCTTATTGTTAACACCCATTTTCATGACTTTATTACACTTATTTTCCCACCTATTACCCACCTTGTTGTTTTTCCTCATGCATGTTCCACATCAAGCTAACAATGTTAAAATAGTTGATTATCGTCATTTTCCTTTATTTTTGATGAATTAGAAAGGATTATTGCTGGTTTTACTGATGATGGTTTTCCTAATGTTATTGCAGTGGTTCCCATGTAGTAATAGTAACAACCTCCATGGATGGCATATTTACATAGCTCCAAAAGGAATTCTGGAACATGGATTTTACTTAGGGAATTTCACATGTATTTTCATTGCCTAACTCATACCTAGTTCAAATATATTAGGATCCATATCATAATCTATAATTTAGACAACTCATGCAGGAATAATCAGGTCACCAACTTCGAGCGTGATTTGCATACAAACTAAGATAAATTTGTGAAATATGGGACATGGGTTTTTCTTAGAACATCCCGAATTATGTGGCTATTGGGAAATTTCTCCAAAACTTATATGGATTGGGAGATACATGTAGTTATTTCAAGCATATCCTTCTTATTGTGGTTGTTGATAGACTGTGTCCCAAATATAGCAATCAATTGGTCACTGAAACAACTCCAGCATATTGTCAGTTGATTCTATAACAAATAAATCCATTGTAATCAGATCTTGATTTTTTTTCCAACTAAGATCTCCCAAAATAAAATAGAGTCAATATTTTGTAATCTATCCATGATTGTGACAACCTATATTTAAGGGATTTGTTTCAATTCGCAACCTTATCTCTTTATGTAAAATATATGGGTAGAGAACATGTTGAGAGTTAGTAAGTAAGTAAAAAAAATGAATAAGTTAGCTTAGGAAGGGGAGGTACCATCATCCATGTAACAACACATCTTCTAACATCATTTCTAAAGCTAATGCAATCACTGTAGGTTTGTGGCTTATCTTTGAGTTGTTTATTTCTGAGCTGAGAATCAACAACCCCCTGTTGAGGTGGAAGGGACCTCCTATTTAGAACATGTTGTTGTGTAAATAGAGGTAGATAGTTTTTACATAATAATTTATTTTCAAGTTAGGTTAACTTGGTTATTATTATAATTTCAATTCTCACTGTTACAGATTCTTGTTGATACATTGTTTCTACTATAGGTTAATTTAACTTGAAGAATATTCAATGTATATTTCTTGTGCAACAATGTAGTTATTGGATCGATCCTTACTAAATTTGTGATACTATTGTACAATTGTTGCTACACATTTATAATTTTTGTTGAAAAAAATGTTATCTATTTGCTAATTGTAAATTTATTATGATTGGCTTAATGGTTGTGTAGTTGTGATTGGATGGTTTTTTGCAATTGATTCAAGGACTGACATTTATTTTCCTTGCAACAATTACATGAAAGTGGATGGGTGCAAGTGTGATTTCATTTCCAACATTTTGTACAGTGATTTGTTTTTATGCAAGTTAGGGTTTGCAGTGAGATTGAATTTCATTCCAGCAAGTGTCAAGAGTGACAACTTTGTTCTTGTATGAGAAAGATTAACATTATGAATTAGCCAATGCTAGTTAACTATTGTTTCCTCATATATTTTTCATGATAACCATGAAATAAAATACCTACCCAGATTGATAATTTATGTTTGAGAGAATTCACTTTTTTTGTTAACGCAATTTGTTTTCCCAACATTTTGGCTTTATTATCAGGGAGTTTATTAAGGGTGCAAGAGCATAACTGTCATTGTTTTCTTTCTTTAGGTGAATTATTCATCAATGTGGTAGATGTGTCCCTGACTCTGAGATTTTCAGGTGGTAAGACGAGAGGTAAGAACCTACGCATTTCTCTGACAAACTGAAGTGGGCTCGACTTGATAAAGAGTTAGGATATATAGGTTGAATTTCCTACATTTAGGTGTTGTTTGTAACAACCACACCCAATTTCCCTCATGGAATGACTGACACTATTAATCCAAATCCTATTGTACTATTAGAGGAATGGGATAATAATTTTTTTTTGTTCCTTATTCGTTTTAATTATCAATCCTCATGCTTGGGTTGAGATGCATAGATTAAGATTCTTAATTTCATCCTCATACGTTCATAGCCAAAGTATCTTGACCTCTCATATATATATTTATATACATATCACGATGCTTCGTTTGAGCCTCCATTTTAACATTTAAATAAACACACACACACACACACACACACACACACACACACACACACACACACACAAATATATATATATATATATATATATATATATATATATATATATATATATATATATATATATATATATATATATATATATATATATATATATATATATATATCATTCTTCCACGCTTCTAGCTGAATCCAATGGCTACAAGCTAACCACTTCAGCCTGATGCCTTCACTCTAAATCTCCTTATGCCTTCAGGTTGAGCTTATGGGACACATCATCCCCTTTTCCCCATTCCAACGATTCCTAACATGCTCTTTTGGTATCCACTAGCGCCTCATTACTGGGCTTGCATGTATAGTGGGACCATGTGACCTCCTTCTCCAATCGTCTGTCATTCCAACTCTCAACAACCACCATAGCCTATGCCATGTCTCCCCAATTTCGTTGTCCTTACGCCCTCCTTTGTTGCACCTCTTAATTTTTCTTGGGTCATTATGTCGAGTGGACCTGATAGGTGGATCCTCCCTCCACTAATCAAAACACAACTAAGGTTATGTGGAGGCAAACCTAACCTGGCCTCACATTATCCAATACCCTTTTATAGTTCCCTTCTTCTAAATTATGAGATTTTTAGGCTTTGGGATGAGTTGTATAGTGGGCTCCACTCCAGCCAATGGGGATTCTTCCCTTATTTGAGCTATGAGCCTAACTAGTGTGGTACCCATCCCTCCATGTCCATCCCTTTCACGATGTGAACTAAAATTCAGGAATAGAAGCTATTGTCCATGCTAGATTCCTTTTTCCAGTCACAATAGGGGAAATTTCAGTGTGCCAATACCAAGCTTCCATGACTAGGGTTTTTCCTCAGATTGAAGGGTAAGGGTTATCTGTTTCATCTATAAGTTTATACCTCCACCTAGCTTTGTCGCACTAATGCTCACAATGATCACTGCTATGAACCACCCAGAGAGAACTTACTAGGTCTTGAGAAATTGCTTGATCTTGGTCTTAGGGGTTATCAACAAAGCTCTTCTCCTCTCTATGCTTATATCCTTTGGTTGGTATATTTGACCATAGATTGACCACGATGATTCTGTGGACATCAATATCTTCTCCAATGTTTGATATTGGTAGTGGTGGCTTACTATAGCACCCATTTGTGCTACCCCTCCTTACGTTAAGCTAAATCCACTTCAACAAGTTCCTGGTTTTTAGATATTCCTCATATCGAGACAGGGAATTCTAGGCACGCCCACTTTGGTCATCTATTGGTTTTCCTCTTACAAGGACATACAATGAATTCCCAAAGCACCTTCATTGCTCCTACCATACACCAGGGAATGCCCAATAGTTCCCCACAGCCTTACAGGCAAGACTACACCTATTCAAGGTCTTAGAGTTATATTACTATTGGCAGGGATGCATTGCCATCAGCTCCAGTGCCTCTAGGGCAAAGATACACAATGATAGAAATGAAAGGCTAAGAAGCCTCTAATGTAAAGTCACAAATTAATACTGTTAAAAGATGAAGTCATCCCTGACATCAACACATGCCTTATAAATTGATTCATAGGCTAGTGAGTAGTATATATATATATATATATATCTGTAGACCTTGTCAAACAAGTTGTCTTCATTGTAACTTTTATTTTGTAATAAAAGGGCTTGGATGGTAGATACTATAATGGTAAAAGATGGTTCTTATGAACCATTTTGATACCTTTAACCTATACATATTTTTTTAAAATTCATTATATCATAGTTTGGTTCAGGTCCATAGGGACCCTTTCAATTACTTTTAACATTTCATAGCATATCAATCATTCATATTATATCAGTGGAAAATTCACATATTTCATAAGACCTAACAATTCAAACCATAGATGCATCATACCCTGTTCATCACATTCATGAGCACCATTTAGTATAGAATGCAAACACATGCTCATTACATAGATATGTACCATTTAAATCTAGAAATTCAAACACGGACATGCATTGTCAGTTAGGAAAATACAAAAAAAACACATATCTTGTAATTTTCAAGGAAATCGAGTCTACGACAAGGATCCTTCACCTAACCATAAACATTTGTAGCCAAGCTACTTGCAGTTGTCACCACTGAGCTAGATTCTAAGGGCTTGGATATGTCTTGCTTAAGGGAATAAACACCATTCTACCAGCCGAAACAAGGATTCCAGAGGCTCTACTTCCTCCACCCACCATCTACTCAACAATTCACTAATACATAGGAAGTTCTAGAGGCTAGCTACCTCCACCCTAAAAATATCATATAATGAAAAAATGAATGCACAAGGAGAACCATTTAATTACTTTTGTGCATATCAACCTCTGTGTTGTCTCTCTCTTTTTCCTTTCTAGTTTTTTTTCCCGAGCCTCTTCCTAGCTTCAACCTTTCTCTGGTTTCCCTCTAGCAGTCTCTACTGCTTCCTCCTAGAGCTTCGTTGTTTTCTCCAGCAGCTTCAGTGCTTCCTCCTTCCTTACTATCTAACCCCGTAGGCAGAGTTTAATTCCCTAGTTTTGTGGCTACCACTGTTGAGTCAAGCTCCTCCTCTCTTCTTTGTTTCATAACTAAATTAGGTTTTAGTCTCTCTCTTTCTTTCTTTCCCTTCTCCCCCCTTTTTCCTAGTTGTGCATTAACTCATTTCGTTCTTTGTTTTCTATTGTGTTTTCCCAAGCCAGCATGGTATTTTTCCATTGTCTGTAGTTCATAAATTCATTAAAGTAGTTCCCTTCAACACACATTCTAGTGAAATTAAGGATCAACAACCAACCTTCAATGGTTGTCCAAAACTATCCAGTTTATCCTATGAGAAAGCAAGTTGAATTTCCCAAGAAGTTGACCTCCCTAGACCTCTTGGAATATGTGTCCCTCACTCAACCCATTTAATTTTTAAATTCAATTACACGATGAAATTACATGGCTAAATCACACCATTCACATGTTGGGTTGTTACATTGTTCCAACAAATTTCATTCAAAGTAGGATTTTTTTATTTCCCTATGGACTAATCCATGTAATAATAGAATATATCAGATAGATGAAGAAACTTGTTGAGCAATGAAGATATGATGCTTCAAGGAATATTTCAATGAGAAATTCGAAGCCAATGACGAAGCCACAAGGGTAGAAATTGGTATTTTGTTTGAAAAATTTAAAAATGATATCATTAGCTCTTTGTCTTCACAATTGGATTTTCTATAGGCAAAACAGAAACAGGCTGAATTTGGAAAAGCTCTTCAAATATTCTACTCCAATTATAGGATGAATCACTCCCTTAGAGAATGTCCACTTATTTGTCTAAATGTTTGTGGTATTTTCCAAGAGGATCACTCAATAAATCATTTATCATCGTTGTTAGGATTAAAATAAGTATTCAAGGAATAAAGTGAGGAGACATAGTAGACATATTTTAGTGGCTTTAAGAAGCCATGGCAAGCCCCACCACTAGGTATAACCGAAAACCCTTCATCATTCTTCAATAGCTAGACTAACTTGTGTGATTCTCGACAAGTTTCTCATCAAATTTAGAATACTATAGTTCCATGGAAAGATCTTAGTCCTCCTATAATTAAACACCCCACATATTTCTTGCAATGACCCTCTCTCGCGAGTTAGATATTCCTGTGGCCTCAAGGATGGCATGGAGCCTCCTTTCTAGAGAAATTCCTTGTATAAAATCATCCACTTGTGCATAAAAAACATTTGCAACTCCTGTCCAATGCACCACTAAGTAATCATCCTCTACTTTTTTAGCTACTTGTGCAATGTAATCCAAATCCAAAAAATAAGGTTGAACAACAAGATGAGGCACCTACCTTTGCAGATGCTAAATGCCATAACAATTGTCAATGTTAAATATGTTGAAACTGAGACCATCCAAATGGGAAAAACGTCTATCAGAAATACATATGTATCTCAAGGAGGAGGACAACAACAAGGGACTTATGAACAAAATCAAGGGGAAGATTGGAAGGTTCACGAATAATATTAAGAGGAAATCCCAAGAATTTTCTTTGATCATTCTTTCCAATTTGAAGGAGAAGAAATCATCAGTAAAGGGAAAATATTGGAGAATGAGATCAAAGAATTTCTTTCATGTTTACCATTAGATCCATTAAAAATTCAAGAGAGAAAAAAACAAGCCATGGAAGATCTGCATATACTGACAAAAGGATATACAATAACATTCTTTAGTTAAATAGAAATCCAAGGATACATAGATTACATTGAATCTTGTTTCCAAACAACTGTCAGCATACAATATTCCTCCATCATTTGATAGTTCTTGGCACCCTATCAATTAAAGAAGCTAGTTTTTCATGCTCTAGTATGCATGAAAGTTTATACCTCAAATATGAGTATCAATGCACTTATATATCTATTGCACACATGGATGCACTAGAAGTACTCCTACACGTGAAGGAGATGTTCCTTTCCTCAAGAAAATAAGGTTAGGATAGTATAGAAAAATAAATAATATATATATATATATATATATATATATATATATATATATATATATATATATATATATATATATATATATATATATATAGATAATCTTAAAATAAAAATATCACAGTATTCTATGGTTTCCATTGACGAGAAAATTATATTTTTGGGGGATCATATGCTCGCATTCCTAAAACCTATTTATACATAAAGTATCCCATTGTATTTATTTTCTAATTCATCTTCAAATTTTTTAATTTGGATCTCAAACAAAGAAATTATGACCAAAATAGTGGTTAAACATAGAGTAGGCATCTCGAGCACAAAGTGAGTGCGGTCCAAATTTGAGAGACTAAAATTGTGAATTTTTTAAACTTGTTTCTAAGGGAGATAATCCTTGATTTCTAATTTTTAATCTAATTTGAATCATTTAATTTGTATCTCAAATGAAAACGTTATGACCAAAACATTGACATGGTGTATAGTAGGCAGCTCAGGACAGAGCTGAAACAATTAGTTTTTGGATGCTTAAATGGATAAATATTGAAATTATATTTTTATGGTATATTATTCTATGAATCTAGTTTACAAAGAAATTTGAATAATTCAATTTCGATATCATATGAGAAAATTGTCACCAAAATATTGATCGCTTGTCATAAATTGATACTCTTAAAAGTTTATTTTTCTCACTATTCATTGGCATATTTGGCCCATCAATTATTATTGTAGTCAAAACATATTTCTATTCAATATATCTATATGAGTCTAATTTAATTTCCAATTTTAATCATTTCATTCCTTCATCGAATGAAAAATTTATGCTTAAAATATGGATTGTTTGTTTAAAATCAATAAATAAAATTAAAATTAAAATTAAAATTAAAATTAAAATTAGGTTTCATTATTTTTCGAGCCGACCTGTGCTTTGCCTCTATTATTCTGCCCTCATAAGTATTTATTCCCTCCATCTGGCTCTTCTTTTTATCATCTTTCTCTTCATCTTTCTCTTTTCCCTGATGATGGATCCCATTTGGGATTCGAAACGTTGGTGTAAAAACTCCATTACTGTGGGTTCTCCGATCAGAAATTCAAATAACACAAACCACAGATCTCTGAAATCCAAAAAACAACTCGATTATGTAGGTTATTTTGAACATGTTTGACGTATCATATGGAAACAATTTTAAAACATGTTTATACTAGATATAACCCTATGAATATTCTTTCATTTGGCTTTATATTCATTCAAATCATTCTTAGAACAAAGAAATTATCAACAAATTACTATCACGTAGTCTACGAAAGTCACTACTCCTCAAAAAATAAAAAAAAATGAACTTTGTTTTTGTATATTTCCTGGGGTTTGTACTTATTTCCATTTATATTTAAAGTTTGGGATAAATATAGACTACAAAACTCTCTTCTTCCATGTTCTCACATTTTATTGGAGGAAAGTCTTAGTTTTTCGCAGATCCCGGGAAGATTAAAAAATTCAATTAACAAATAAAGTAATTCTTGAGGCCATATTTTTGTAAATGTGGTAAATACCAATTCCAAAAACATTCCAAGATTCTTCCAACCAATAATAAGCTTCACAAGGGTTATGGGTCATGTTGCAACCTCCTACCTAGAAGCACCATTATATCTATTATGCTTCTACGACTTTCATAATTAAGGAATTTATCATCACCATCATTAGATTAATAACCATCGATTGTTGCTTGCATCAAATTATCTTTAAAAGTGGTAAGTATTGTCAGGTGTGATCCACTCTTAATTCCACATTATTTTGTAAAGAGACTATAAATATCAACTGACCTTCTCCATGCCACCTACCCATGATCATCAACTGAGTCAGTTTGGGGGGTTTGTCACTGTCGTGCGACATACTTCCTATCCAAAAGATTAAAATTATGTGGGGAATTAAGAGTTGTAATAAACAACAATGGTACTATTAGATGAATAAATCATATAGGTATATTTTCTTTAAAATTTCTTATCTAATAAATCTTTCTAGGCTCCTTTAAATGGTATTATTGAAAAGTCTCCTATGGTGGGCCACTCTTGTAGAACCTCAATAGGCTTTCATGAGAACTATAGAATGACCACTAGAGGGGCCTTTCAGTTATTATACTATATGATTCATTTAATTTCACATTAAGTAGTTGACATTTAATAATATTATGAATGGTATTACCAATTGGCTAAACTTGAATAATGAGTTATGTGCCTAGAAAATATAAATACTTTCATACCACCTGACTTCCTTACACTCTAAAAACTTCCAATGAGTAGTATACATTATTTCAAATCTATTGAGTGGTATATATGTAAAAAAAATCTTCACATGAAGAAATAAAAAATAATAAAATGGAAGTATCAAGAAGTACAAGTAAACTTGTTGGGGTACTGAACATGTTTGATAGCAGTGGGGCTATACTTGTATGCTACTAAGGCAAACCCGTCAGGGTACTGAACAAGCCTACTAGCATCGGGTCTATCATGGGTAAGGTAGATGAGGAAAAAACATTGGAACACATATAACTCACTTTAAGTGAAGGCTCTGGGTCACATACTGAAACAATTGTCATTAAATTTCAAGCTAGGAAGAATAAACCTCATATCTTGGCTTTCAGAGAATGGCTTTAAGTTCCTTCAAGTATTATGTTTTGAATTTTTATCTTTTAGAAAATAAATAGGTTTTCATGGAAGTGGGGACCCTTAGCATTGGTGATTTACTTTACCCATATAAGGGGGCTCATTTTATACACTTGGATAATGGTAAGACTTTGAGAGATAGAGACAAAGATAAATGTCTCATCCTGAGAATGTATCATTTTTCACCCCTTTTACCCTATTTATATCCTCTTTTCATCCATATTTTATGCCATGGAATTTAACATTATTATATCACTTTTATTTATAATTAAGTTATCGAGGTGATGAGTTACTGACATTGGCTTCTCATGAGGTGTTTTGTAGAAATTTTGATTGCAGGGAAAGAGTCTATGAGATGGTAAAAATGAATTTTACAACAGTTCAACAACACTCTTTCATTCATTTTCTAGCAGTTGTAGTTAATAAATGAATTTTTGGATATCCAGGGAAGTAATCATTTTAGCTTTCACCCCTTCAAAAGATTCAACAACCACATTAAAGTGATTGATGTTGATCCATAGGTGTTGTTACTTCATTATTTTTAGGTGCTGATACAGGATGACTAGAAAGATATTTGTTCATATTTGCCTTGAAAAACAAGATTTCTAAGTAGTCCCCATCATACATTAGTGCTCTATTTTGAATCAACTCAACAACATAATTTTTTCAACTTCAAATTTAGTTTATTAGAGTGCTTGACAACACCAAAATGTTGAGGTAAAACCTAAGGTAAAAATTAGCTTGAAAATTTTTGATTTGTTAAAAAATTAAGGGATAATGATAAGAGACTACTATAAGTTTGGAATTTTATTATTTTTCATCTTTCCTATGTTTTTAATATCTTTTTCAACCCTTATCTCTTACCAACCCACTAGTCTACATCATTCAACAAGCATATTCAATTGTTTATGAGTATTATCAATTTGTTATTTTCTAAAATTGTTAACTACAACTGATCCAAATGGATCCAAGAAACACTCTCTGTCTTCAAAAATTAAAGAAAATCATGCCAAGACCAAATAAAATCGCACAAGGAAGCCTTTTAAAACACTATCGGGAGGCAAAAACCCATAAAATCAATGAAAAAACAGAGTATTGGAGGCAGAACAAGTAATGCACAGTAGCCGTCTGATCTGGCCGATCAACGGTCTAGATTGGATCGGCAATCCCAATCGGCGGTGACCTTTGGCAGAGATCGGTGGGATCTACTTAAGAATTGTGATGGCGAACAACGATATCGGTTCTTAACACATATATATGGTGACGACGATTGGCAGAGTTAATATGGACCATCGATCAAACACGCAGATCGATGGCCCAATGGCCCATATTAAATCGCAGGATTGCTATTGGAGGGGCGCTTACAACGGCCCAGGGGTTATTGCGATGAGTGATTGCGATATCACAATTGGAGCAACCATGATGTGTGATCTGATGAACCGGACCCGACGAGTTTATCGGTAATCTTTTATAAGATTTGAGATCCACAACAGAGCCATTTTTAATGTATTTTCGTGATTTTCATTGTATTTCCAAAACCGATTTGCGACAACGACAATAGGCAGACCCGATGGGAGAATATGGAGGATTTAAGGAATTTTGAAGTCCGATACATTGAGTTTTGGCAGAATTTCTCTGTTAAAACACATTTTCACTATGAAAACAAAGCACGACTGTTTCAGGAGTTGCAAAGGCCCAAGGCACTCTTGCGTTATAGAATGGGTGGCCACCTCCTCTCTATGCATTAAGAAATGATTGTATAACACTGGCAGAGGGATTCAAAGCGTACAGAGGCTGGGGAGACCGAGAGATGGGAACCTGAAATGAATAGGAAGTGTTGGCTTTAAAGCCACAGACATAGAGCACAGCAGAGGAGGTAGTATTGCAGGAAAATGCCGAGACAGAGTTAGGACAGAGACAGAGAGCATTGAGGGAGTCTGTGTACTCATAGAAAGCTTAAGAGGTTCAAGTCAAGCTCTTATTATTGTATTCTGTTGTATGTGAGGCTCAAATTGAGCTCACTATTGTAAAAAGAACTCTGCTTGAAGACATAATAAAGAGGCCCCCACTGAAGGCTGGACCAGGAGATGTAGCCCAGGAGTATTGGGTGAACTCCTTATTAAATTTTCTGTGTTATGTGTTGTCTATTATGTTTTGTTTACTGCTTCATTGTCTATGCATTTCGTAATATTATCGATCCATTGCATAAAATGACATAGACAAATCCATGCACATAAGTCTGTAATACCTTATTATTGTCTTAGATCTCATTATCAGATCAAGTGGTATCAGAGCTTTAGGTTTACTAAGGTTAGACAAGCTTGTGCTGGATTGGTGAATGATAACTAGGTCAAAGCTTAAATTAGGAGAGGGAGAACTAGTTGAAACTAACCCAAAAATTGGTAGAGTCTATCCTAGGAAGGAAATGGTAGAAGAAAATCCCTTGGAATCAGACTCTCAATTCATGGACAGTTTCATGACCATGAGAGCCATGGTAGAAGAAATGTATAGAGAGTTTAAGAAAGGTCGAAGTGAAGATTCTTCAACTTCCAAGAAAGACAAAGGAACAGAAGAATCTCTTATAGATGGCCATTCTAAAGGCAAAGGGAAAGGAAAAGAGGCTCCTCTATCCACACCTCCCGATAGCCCTGAAAATAAAAAGAAGAAAACGTCGTTGATTAAAGTAGATGTTAAATTTGATTTGCCAATATATGATGGATAATTAAACGCAGAGAAGTTAGAAGTTAGATAACTGGATTAGGCAGATTGATGTGTATTGCAGGGTGAAAAATATTGACTTAGAAAAGAGTAAAATTCAGCTGGCCAGCCTACGCCTTGAAGGAACTGCCTTGGTATGGTGGGAAGGCAGGACACAAGCTGACTTGAAGAAGCATGGTAAAATTCTTTCTGTCTGGAGTGAATTTGTTTTTGCAATTAAAAAACAATTCTATCCACTAGCTTATATGCAGCAAGCAATGATCAGTTGGCAAACTCTTCGCCAATGAAAAAGGAAAAGTGTACAAAGCTACACCCAAGAATTTAGGAAAAGAGCTTTGATTCTAGGCATTTCTTTAGACTCACCTCAAACTTTGTTGAAGTATATAGGTGGTCTACACAATTATTTAAGGCACACCATCCTCATGTTTAACCCTACTAGCATAGATGAGGCGTTTGTCTAGGCTACCCATCTAGAGGCTAGAGGCAAGAATGTGAACCCAGAGATTGGGGGATCATCAAAACCCACTGCAAGCAAGAAAAAGGAAAAGAGGAACCAGAAATGGAAAGAGAGGAAGACAAATACTATACAAAAGGCCAAAATTTCTTGCACTCATTACAAGAAGGATGGACATGATGATGAACATTGTTGGTCTTTGCATCCAGAGTTGAAACCTAAGAAGTTCAATGGCAAGAAGAAGAAGATTGCTGCTACTATACAAAAGGATTTGGGGCCAGACTCAAGTGATGAAACAACAATCGCAGCCATAGGTATAAAAGGTTATCCGCTTTAGAGAATGTAGAAATCAAGAAGTAGGTACAAGAGCTACTCGAGAAAGGGTTCATAAGACCAAGCACATCACCATGTGGATCTCCAATCGTGTTGGTGAGGAAGAAAGATGGTTCGTGGAGGTGATGAGCCCCAAAATTGGGTAACCTATTGGGCTCATTTTGCCTAATTATCCTTGTTCAGTCCTTGTTCAATCCTTAATTTTTCATAGCTTATGCATTATTTTTTAGTATGTTTATGTCATTTGTATGAATAAGGGTAGTCACTCTTCCTAGGTTGCTAACACGTGCTCATTTCAGGTTTTTTGACACATGTTGGAGCAAAACCGAGCAATCATGGGCTAGAAGATAGCCAAGATTGAGGTGAGGATTTATAGGGGGGTTGTCTATGGCATTAAATAGCCCTTTGTCGGGATCTTCACCCCCAACTCCGAGCTCCAAAGGCCACCAAAACCGGATCTAGAAGGCAGCCAAGGATATTTTGGAAGGGGCTGTCTACTCACAGTTTGGACAGCCAAGTCCCATAGATTTAGGAGGCCAGCTAGGGCCCTCGTGGTGTATAAATGTTAAGGCCTCAGCCTTCGTGAGGGACTTTTGAAACCATTGCATATTTTGCACTACAGTGCTGTTAGCTTTACTTTGTTCTCTTGTAGCCATTTTGGCATAACTCTTGACTTGTGACTATTTTTTGATAATGAGAAGCAGTCCGATTTTATATCAACTCTGAGTTTTCTATAGGAGCCATAGCTCTCAGGGTTGGGCCCAACTTGAGAGCCTAGGGCTTCCTTTTTGTACTGTTACCTTTCCCTTATGCATCTTTGTTTTCCTTTTATGCATTTGAAATGTATTTCTGTTGGGCAGATTTAGTTGTGTTGGTTAAATAGGTCACTATTTATGAATAGAATTGCTTCAGATGTTTAAAATAGATTGGTAGGATAATAACAGGAAAAAAGCCCCAAGAAAAGGGTCAACAACACTCTCAGTTTCACCTCATCCTTATTGGATCAGGGGCTGGAATTGAAGAAACAGTGCTGCCCCAACAAAAACACTAGTTTGCTTGACCATGCAATCCTTAGTGTACTGTTTTCATTTGCAGAAGTTAGTTAGGGGTTTGGATCTCTGAAATGTTTCTTTGCATGATTGATTTCCATGGTTTTCTTTCCAAATAAAGGTGTTGTTCATTCGTTTTATTGACAGATATATTAGATTAGCCAGGACTTTGATTATTTGTAAGACTTTGTTGATTCGGTTAAATGTACACCGTGCAGGGCATCTCTACCACTCTCTCATCCACCTAAGCTTCATAAGAGCCAGTTGTTCCATCTCCTAGCTAGGTTCCTCGTCTCACACCTGTCCTTTTGCCCACGTAACCCTACCTTCTTGCTCCATCATTGTCTTAACCTTCTTTAAGCCAAGTCAGCCTTCTACACCCTCTCACCAGTCCCTGGGTCACTCCAGGCCCCTATCCTACCTCCCTATCCATTCATGCATCTTCCCTCACTCACCCATCCTATAAAATCCACTTTTTAAACATCCTGTAGAAATTTCTGAACATCCTATAGAAATCTCTGAACATCTTGTAGAACACCTGCAGACTTCCTATAGAAGCTCACAAATGAGGTTTCTTGATAGCCAAACTTTGTGAAACTCTCCGGAAGGGTGTTAGGGACTCCTTAGACCCTCTCTGAACCTTTCCAACCTTTTCCAAGCATTTCGCCTCCTTGATCCACCCCTGCACAATAAAAATCCAGTTAAAAGCACATGCATGATAATTCTAATAACTTATTCAAAAATACAACAAGATAGAGGTAGTCTAGACACATGTATTTTACCTTCATAGAAATAATGGCATCCCTTCCAGTAGTTTGCATTCTCTCCTTTGCATCAGTAGGACTAGCTGGTAGAATTAGGGTTTGCTAGGGTTTGCGTTACTTTTTGGCTTTCAGTTTCTTTCCGCAAGTAGATTAGCTTCCTTTGAGTTAGCTTTCATCCATCAGTTAAAAAGCTTCTTCTAAGAGGTCATAGAAGTTGGCTTAAGCCCCTAGCGGACTTGTGCCAGCGAACCAAGTGACAGCTGCGGCAAGAGCTAGTACTTGTGCATACAACACCGTTGCTTCCAAGTTTGTTACGAACTACCGTGTTGATAAAAGTAAAGAAGGGAGTCCCAGGAGTTGCAGCATTATTGCTGCAATACTGGAGCCCACCATCTTTTTGGCGCCATTGCCGGGGAAGCGTTAGAGTATTGATGATTGTTGCTTTTCTTCTATTTTCTCCCACAACCTTCTGCTAAGTAGTTTATTTCATTTCATTTCCGCAAAAGTAGAGTAGATATTTCCTGCTTTCATAGATTAGCATTTCAATTCCGCAATTTCAATTCTACAAGCGTAGATTAGCGTTTCAATTCAGCAAGCATAGACTAGCATTTAATTCCTGCAATTTCATTTGAGCAAAATAGATTAGTCCTTTCGTGCTTTCATTTCAATTCCGCATTTTCATTTCAGCAAGATCATTAGTTGCAGTTCAATCTATTTTAGTTTTGCAGGTACTAGAAGAAAGAAAAAACAAAAGCAATCAAAAGTCTTTCCATTTCATGCCTCGTAGGAATAGAGATAAAACCGGCAAATTCTTACCCAACACCCCCACCACATCACTGAGTCAACCTTCTCTCTTCTCTGGTGACAGTGAGCCAGAAGAACCTATAGGTGAACTTCCTGAGATATACGAAGATCCTATAACAGAAGAAGAGTTAGAGAACACTCCATCTGAAGCCATGGCTGAAAACCGAAATGGTAGAAGAGAAGATGAGAGAATATAAGGTGCCTTTCCCATCCGAGAGACCAATGGATACATGAAAATGAAAAACATAAGTCCCTCGGCCTTACCTCATTTCCATGGATTGACCACTGAAGACCCTGATACCTTCCTGTTTGAGTTTGTTGTCCTTTGTTGAACCTATGATTATATAGAAGATGAGCAAAAATTGAAACTCTTTCCTTCTACCCTCAAGGATGCAACATTATGCTGGCTCATGCGGTTACCTGGAAACAGTATCACCACTTGGGCTCACATGCAGCAAGCTTTCAATGCCAAATACCAGGACTACTGTAGATCTAAGGAAACTAAGGGGGAAATCTTCCGGATGACCATGGGAAGCGATGAATCTTTAGAAGACTATGAGGAAAGGTTCCAACTCAGTTATAAATGGGCTAGGTGCACACTTGACCCGGAATCTCTGAAGCTGGTTCTGCTCCGAGGAGTCCCTGAAGACCTTCTTGACACCCTTAACATGCTGGCTAGAGGAGACATCTACCAGCTACCTTACGAGGACATAAAGACCGTGTTTAGAAACCATTCTAGGGCGGTCCGGAAGAGAGGTAGGGGGGATCATCTTTCAGCTAGTACCACCTTCTCCAAGCATGAGTTTTCTAACCAGATGGAAGACCTCAAGAGTGAGATGAGACAGACTATTGCCATGCAACTTGATACCTTCTGAATTTAGAAAAAGAAAGAGGAAGTTGAGAGGGCTTTGGCCATTTTTTGTCCTAGATGCACGAGGAAGCATCCCAAGAATGAGTTCCCATTGCACTCAGTAGAGGTATGTTTCGTTTGTGAGGAAGACCACCCCACCAACCAATGCCCCACCTTGCCTGGATTTAAAGCCATGTATCTAGGGGCTGAGGTGGCTACTGAACCTCTCTACTTCCTCAACCAGAGGAGGCCACATGGACCCAGACCTTACCAGCAGGGGATGCAAGGGACATCCCAAGCTTATTATAACCCCAACCAATCCGCTCATATACCTTCTTGGGGCCCCCCTGCTCATCCTTCCTAGTCCACACCTCCTCTGTGGTCTTATCCATCTCCATACCATACTCAACCTCCTTCTCATTCATTTCACTCACATGCCCAACCACAACCTCAGTGGAATGCACCTCAACCAGGGTGGAGGCCCCAGTACAACACTCCTCCCACCATTTTTCCTCCACCACCGGCTCAACCACAACCATTACCTCCTGCTCCTCCAATACAACCCCAGATGCTTGCTCAACCGAACCCGAACCCCAACAAAAGACAGGCCCAACAGGTATATACTGGGGAGACAAGATGCCCTACCCATGTTGTGGAGATCCAGGAGATCAACCTGTGATCTGGGAAGGTCCTTCCAAAGTGCCAACCTAAGAGAAACAAGAAAGTGAACCCCAAGCCATTCCACCCTTTCCTGAGCGACTCACAGTAACCACACAACCCAACCCAGAAGAGAATGAGCTTCTGGGAGAACTAAAGCAGTTGTGTGTGAAAATACCACTTCTCCAGGCCATAAAAGATGTACCGATATACAACAAATTGATTAAGGAGAAGTGTTTCAGACACCCAGGCAGGCAAAAGAGAGATGCCTCAACCATCAATGTCATAGGACAATTGTCCGATCTCATGTTGGGGCAAGTAATCTGTCCAAAGTATTTGGACCCTGGGAGTCCTGTAGTTGATGTCCACATAAATGGCACCATCATACCCCACACCTTGATTGATATAGGGGCCGCCATTAATGTGATGACCAGGGACACCATGCTTAAGCTCAACCTTCAGATTTCCTTAAGGAAGACCTCGACAGTGCTGCAATTGGTAGACCGCTCCACCGTGACTCCCAAAGGGATTGTGGAAGATGTCTTGGTCTCTGTTGACTCCTGGGAGTACCCTGCGGACTTTTTGGTCCTTCAGCCAAAGGCAAAACTCACGGGATATCCCCTCATTTTGGGAAGGCCTTGGCTGGCTACTGCGGATGCTTACATCAGCTGTCGAGCAGGAAGCATGACCATCAAAAATGGGCCTATGTCCAAACAGTTGGTCCTATACCCTCCTGCCCAACCTTTGCTAGAACATGACTTACCCCTCTGGTTGGAAGAAGGAGAAGAGGATGAGGTCTACTCTGCACCATTATGCACAGTAGAGGCCACCAGGGGAGGTCCTCAAACCGAGGATGATTTGATTGAGAACTTAATCCAAAATCCTCCCCCTGGTGCACTATCCTTGGAAGAGTTGGTGGAAGATACCCAAGCCAATGCTTTAGTGGACCTATGTGCGACTGATCCGACCACTCCCAGAGTTAAGAATGTGGAGTTTTGCCCTGAAAGAACTTTAAAGATCAGCTCCTCTCTCTCTCCCTCTCAGGAAAAGGAGCTATGTAGCCTCTTGACCCACCATTTGGAGGCTTTTGCCTGGAGCTACAAGGAAATGAAAGGAATCCATCCCTCGGTCTGTACCCATCATATTTACATTAAGGAGGACTGCAAACCAGTCAAGCAACCTCAGAGGAGAATGAATCCAGCCCTTAAGGACATTGTTAAAGAAGAAGTGCAAAAATTGTTGGATGCAGGATTCATCTACCCCATATCGGACAGCGAATGGGTTTCCCCTCTGGTGTTGGTACCCAAGAAAAATGGGAAGTGGAGAATCTGTGTGGACTACAGAGAACTGAACAAAGCCACCAAGAAAGACCACTTCCCTCTGCCTTTCATAGATCAAGTGTTGGATGGACTGGCAGGAAAGAATTTTTTCTCTTTCCTAGATGGGTTCAGCGGGTATAATTAGATCCAAATCAGCCCGGAGGACCAAGATAAGACCACCTTCACTTGTCCATGGGGTACCTTTGCCTACCGAGTCCTTCCCTTTGGGATATGCAATGCCCTTGCCACTTTCCAGAGAGTTGTATTGAGCATCTTTGCCGAGTTGGTTCATGATTCGGTGGAAATCTATATGGATGACTTTACTCCTTACGGGTCTAGCTTCCAAGAAGCCTTGTCCAACCTGGGAAAAGTTTTAAGCAAGTGCATTGAGATGAACCTGTCCCTCAGCCCTGAAAAATGTGAATTCCTGATGACTGAAGGGACTGTGTTAGGTCATACCATTTCTCGCCAAGGATTGCAGGTGGATCCTAATAAAATTGCTATCATCAAAAAGATTCCACCTCCTCAGAAGGTAAGAGATGTTCGAAGTTTCTTAGGCTTAGCGGGATATTATAGAAGATTCATTAAAGACTTTAGTAAGCTAGCCTCGTCATTGTTTGGCCTCTTAGCAAAAGATGTTGAGTTTAAATGGACTGACCACTATCAGAGGGCTCTGAATGAATTAAAGGATAAGTTGGTGTCCGCCCCAATTTTGAGGGGCCCAAACTAGGCCCTACCTTTCCACATCCGCACTGATGCCTCGAACAAAGCCATAGGGGCAGCCTTAAGACAATTTGAAGAAAATCTTCCATATGCCATATAATTTGTCAGCAAAAACTTATCCAAGGCAGAAATGAATTATACTGTAACTGAGAAAGAGTTCCTGGCCGTGGTACATTCCCTGAACAAGTTCCGACACTACATCACTGGCTATCAAACATTTGTACATACTGACCATGCTGCAATTAGATATTTAATGAATAAGCCTGATGTGAATGCTCGTATTATTAGATGGTTACTTTTGTTGCATTAGTTTGATTTGACTATCGTTGACAAACCAGGTAAAGAAAATGTTGTTGCTGGCTTCTTGTCTAGATTGGATTTGCTTGCAGGTGAAGAAGGAACAGTGGATGACCAGATGCCGGATGAACATCTGTTTGCTATCTCAGTACTCTCTCCATGGTTTGCTGATATAGCAAACTATCTGGTCTCAGCACAGTTCCCTCCGCATCTATCCTCAAAGGAGAAGAGCAGAATCATGAGGAAAAGTTCCTCATTCACTTGGATCAGGGGCAACCTATTCAAACTTGGCCCCGATCAGATCTTAAGGCGTTGTGTAAGGGAGGAGGAAGTCTTTGACATCCTCCTAACCTGTCACGATGGGCCTTGTGGAGGAAATTTTGCAGCCAAGAGGACTGCCTTCAAAATTCTACAGGCAGGCTACTATTGTCCACGCTTCATCAAGATGTCAGAAGATATATCAGCCAATGTGACCGATGCCAAAGGATGGGGAAACCGACTCCAAGGGACGAAATGCCTCTCCAACCTCAAGTGACTCTTGAGCCATTTGAGAAGTGGGGTGTGGATTTTGTGGGTCCTATCAACCCTACTTCAAGGCAAAGGTCTTACATCATTGTGTGCATAGACTATCTGACAAAGTGGGCGGAAACCAAGGCAATCAAAGCAGCAATAGAAGAAAAGGTGGCTGAGTTTTTAAGAGAAAACATCTTCTACAAATTTGGCTACCCAAGAGAGTTAATCACCGATCAAGGAAGCCAGTTCACCTCCAACTTAATTGAAGACTTGCTTGCTCATCAAAAGATCAAGCATAGGACTTCAACCCCATATAATCCTCAAGCAAATGGGTAGGTGGAAGTTGCCAATAGAGCATTAGAAGGGATTTTGACTAAGGTGGTGAGCAGTAGCAAAAAGGATTGGGCAGATCGCCTAGTTGAGGCCACTTGGGCCTACAACACCACTTGGAAGACCACAACCAGTTTCACACCTTATGAGCTGGTCTATGGGAAGAGAGCTTTGTTGTTAATCGAGTTTGAGTACAACACATTGAGGATGGAAGCTCAGCTGAACCTAGATCTCAGCCATGCTCAACAAGAAAGGTTATTGCAGCTGAATGGGTTAGATGAACACCGAATGCAGGCCCTCCTCCACTCAGAAATGGTTCAACTTCAGAGGAAGATATGGCATGACCAGCACCTCAATGACAAACAATTCCAGTAGGGAGATTGGGTGCTGCTGTATGATTCCATACATAAGGATTTCAAGGGGAAGTTTAGGACAAGATGGCTAGGACCATATGCAGTGGAGAAGTGTAGTGACAATGGTTCTGTCCTTATCCGGACCATTGATGAAGAAGCCATCCCCATGCTTGTCAATGGGCATCGACTAAAGATCTACAGGAAACCTCTTTCGAGGCAAGAGTTCGTCAAAACTGTGGAAAAATCAGTGCTGGTCATAGAGAAGGGTTCTGCCTCTGTTTTGGGCACACCCTAAGCATCATTATATATATATATATATATATATATATATATATATATATATATATATATATATATCTATATATAATGCAATAAAAAAGATCCTTGGGTGAAAACCTTTCTGAGGCGCTGAAGGCAGATGGTAGGGGTGAAAACCTCATTGAGGCGCCCCTACTGTCTCTCTGAAAAAAGAATTGGAATAAAAAGATCCTTGGGTGAAAACCTCTCTGAGGCGCCCAAGGTAGATAGTAGGGGTGAAAACCTCATTGAGGCGAGCCTGCTGTCTCTTAAAAAAAGAAAAAGAAAAAGAAAAAGAAAAAAAACAAAGAAAACAAAAAGAAAGAAAAAGAAAAAAGAAGAAGAAGGAAGAAATAGAAAAAAACAAGTTTAATCTCTGGAAATTGTTGCAGGTTGCAGGAACATAATGCAAAAAGGAGGTCTCTCAACTCAAGGACAAGGGTCCCTACCAAGCTACCAGGCAACCTCACATACACTCCCTCTATGAACACTCATTTTTTCCAAGGTTTGGACATAATCTAGTCATGGTTTAGCCTTCTACACGAAGCTACAGGACTTTCTACAAGAAGTTCTGTATTTCTACAGGAAACATCCTGTAGAGCCTTTGGGCAGGCTAGGATCGATTTTGGAGAAGGATTTGAAGCTTGAAGTCCATTGAGGAGGTATGCAACCACTCTTTTCTTCCATCCTCCACTTGTTTCACCTCCTTCCACCACCATTGCTGCCATCTGGTCGAATATACCTGCACAGTCATACCAGAACCCTGTTTTCTCAGATAATTTTTTTTTTAAGTGGGAAATAAAGCATGCAGAGGTTCGTACACTTTACCTGTCAAGGCGACCTCAGGACCCTGCACCTGTGAACGTGACTCATTTATTTCAGCATGCACCCCAGGAGGAGAAACGGCTATAGGATGTCCTACAAGAATCCTGTAGCAGCTGATCTGGATGGAGCACATACCATGGAGACACCAACAGCTCACGAAGCCGGTGCATGCAACATTCACCACCAGGAAATTGGGTCTCAAGGTCTCGTAGCCAGCAGCAGCCAATGAAGAGGAGATCCAGCACCTGTGCATGAAGCAGCAGCAAGCAGATCCAGCATTCCTCATCACGAAACTTGAAAAAACCACGTCCACGGCTGCACAGGTAAGTGCCTAACCTTATTTCGTCAAATTACATAAGCTATACTCTAAATGTGCATGACTGTGAGAATGGACGGACTGAACAAGTCTGGTAGCCATTCAACTGTCCACCACAACTAGTCAGACGGCCTCGTAGGATCCGAATGGGCTTGGTTATGCCGAAAAGATGGGCAATTGACACGTGCGAAGTGTCCAGTCGGGAAGAAGCGACAGTATGACAGGAATGGCGGCAGTGAATGCAGAGGGAAGAATTCAGCAGTCAGGGACACGCCGAGGAATGATGGTTGTGACGTCGGCCAACGGATCGACCGAGACAGCTCACCCCCGCGCCATGAATTCCGCAGCAATTCAAAATCGGCCGGTTGAATAACTTATGATACACTGCAGTCATTTACACTCACAACCGTTTTGCAACCGAGTATGCATCCTCCTCCTCTGCAAGTTGTTACCCCGAGTTCTCGGTCTGTTCCAACGTCCTGCTGCTGCTCAGACTCGTCCAGAACCACCATAACGTCCTCCAGAAGCCATGCACGATTTCTACAGGAAGCTGCGCTACAGGGAGCCCGGCATTACGAAGAAGCTTGGACTGTTCACGTCGAGGGTGGAAATTCTCAATGAGGTAGGCCTGAACATAACTTTCCCATGCAAATAATTCAAAAGGTGGTGAATTCGACGTGTTGAGGGGGTAGGGAAAATGTGAATGCAAGTCTGTCTATGAATTCAAAAGCCGTTTTATTATCACTGCATGAAATTGTCTTCATAGTCTGCATGCGATATTTTCTCCAGGGTCTTGAATTAAATTCCCTCCTGTAGAAAAATTGAGACACTGTCAAGGCTCACCGGTGAAAGATTGTGAACTTTATATGTCTGTGTGCATAATGGAGAAGTAGCTCTGCGCTCTGTGTAGAGAAATCCCAAAGTCGTCCTTCTGTACACAAGCAGGCAAGTTCAGAACAACAAAAACAGAGTTTTTTACCATGCCGGGAGGGTTCATTAGAAAAGAACCTTCGGACTCCAAGAAATTACGGGAAACCCCTGAGGTGGTGGACTTGTTTTCCCGTGCACTCTGGATGTCATTCTGTGACAAGCTTCAAGGTCACGATGACGAAATTATAGAAGAATTCCTAAGGTCCTTGAAGCCGAAGTCAAAGACATTGGCCGTTGTCAACTTCAGAGGATTGACCCTCAGACTCACCCCACAGCTCATTAGCAGAGTAACTGATCTACCGATGGGGGTACCCTGGGATAAGGAGGAGAGAAAATTGGGTCAGAAAGCTAAAAAAGAGTTCTTCTTGCCAGAGGAACAATTTTCAGAGGACAAGAATGGAGTTCGAAGAACTAGCCTACAACCGTTCTGGAGTGAAGTCAGCCTCCAAATTATGAAGTATATTACGTGTGAGGGGCGATTTAGCATCGTGTATGGCTATCATTTCCGGTTGCTCACAGAACTCAGGCACCAAATGGACCTACCCTCAGAACAAAAATTGAGTATTCCTTACTTCCTCTTGCAATCCATGATTGAGTGTGCCACCAAACTGAGAGAGGGGACACTAGACCAGCTAGCCCATCATGGGCTTGTCAAGCTCCTCGTGGAAGATGCACTCCACACTTACACTGTCGCTCTCTCCTGGGAAATTTTTCGGAATATGTCTAAGGATGATGACATCCAAATTTTGGCCGAGGAGCTCACTTCCTCCAGCAGCGAGGAGAAGGAGCACACTCAGGCAGAGAAGAAAGCTAAAGGACAAGAAACCCCGGGAAAAACACCAAAGAAAGAACAGAAAGGAACACAAGAAAAAGGCCAAGCTACCAAAACAGGGGGTGGTAAAATTACACCAACACCCAGGGAGAAAAGACTACAGAGCAGGGTAGAAAGGACTGAGAAATTCCAAGCCAGTGAGGGCACCCCTAAGGCATCCTCAGCCAAGATAAAGGAGAAAGCACCCTCATCCAAGCAGGCTAAAACGGTGCCATCTGCTTCTACAGGAAACCAGAAGGCTATTTCTACAGGAAGTTTAAAAATGGCTTCTACAGGAAGCCAGAAACCAACCACTACAGGACTTTCTACAGGAAGTCCGGAAAAAGGACAGCAGAAGGAGAAATCGGCTGAAATTCTAGCTAGGGAGGCAGCAGCTGTGCTGGCCACCCTAGGTACCTCTCCCAAGCCAAAGGAAAGACGAAAGTGGGAGACTCCTCTGTATTTTAAAGCAAGAAGGAGTGTGATAATTAAGACTGGCAGACCCCAACCTCCATCAAAAGAGCCAATCACAATTGTGGATACCCCTACCACACCAAGGGATAGGTCCCCCTCCAAGGCATCCATTACTTATGAGCGGGGGAGCCCGAAAACATCCTCATGGAGGGAAAGGATGGAGAAATTGAACTTGGAAGCCTCTCTACGGGATGCTGAAGCTGTTCTACTGGAAACATTGCCCAGGCTCAAGGAGACCGAAAGAATGGAAGGGGAGGCAACCAAATCACCACAAAAGGAAGAAGAGGTAGAGCACATTATGGAACTCAGCCCCCAGCCCAGCCTGGGCTCTTATTATAACTTCTTGGAGGACGGAAAGATCATTCCACAGAAATTCACAGTGCCACTTTTCTTTGCACTAGAGGAAGAAAGAGTGAGGACCCACACATGGATGAAAATAGCCAAGTCTAAAGGAGTAGCAGATATAGGTCCCTTGGAGGAACAACTCAAAGAGGTAAGAGGAGAATTGGCTATGGCAAAACATGTGGGAAACTGCCAGCGAGTCAGGCTACAGGAAGAAAATGAGTTGCTTAGACAGCAGCTACAATCACAGGGACAGAGGAAGGAAGACAGGCCTCACATCCTGGGGGAACAAGAGCAACAAGAGGGGCCAACAACAACCACAGATACCCCTTATGAACAGCAAGGAAAGGAAGGGACACAGAATGAAATTGAGACAATGAACCGGCAGCTACAGGAACAAGAATTGCAGATACATTCTCTGAAACAACGGTTGCAAGAAAAGGAGGCTCAACTGGCCTGCAGGCTAGTTGGGCAATGGAGGCCCTGCAGTGCAGATAGCCTACCAAATCCTATGCCCTATACCTCAAGAACCAATGGTTACAGTTTCAAATCAATACCTTGGCCCAAAGGGGCATCACCCCTTTCCAAAATTATCATCACTTTGCAGCTTTATGTGGCAGCAGTTCATCTGAGGATAGGGCTAGATTGGCAAAGTTCTACTTGCACAACTTCGCCCTTCCGTACATGAACGCATGGTATCCTAACACGGTGATGGGAGATGTCCAGCTGATGGCCATGGCCTCTTGGATGAGCCATGAGGAGAAGAGAGCAGAAGAGGTCCACAGTATCATAGGCAGAGAGCTCAGTGAGCCTCTCATGATCAGAGCAGAGCCAAATGACCCATTGGCAATGATAAGCACCCACCAACATTTGACCAACAGTCCTCAGAACGTACCGGAATACATTGAGCAACAGGCTCAAGCCATTGCTAAATTTGAGGACATGGAGAGGTTGTTAGGAGAAAACTGTATGCATGCTTGCACAAGGCGGTGGAACACACTGCCTCATAGCCTGAAGATAAGGGAATATCACTCTCCCACTAGGATGAGGGAGGCCTTGGCGAGGGTACCTCTCTACAAACAGTTGATCCAGAACTTGCAGGCCAATTGGATTGGGTTGAAATTCAGTCCCACTTTACTTTTGGGATTGCTAGAAGGAGTGAAGGAAGAGGAAGAAGGTAGACAGTGGGAGGAGGTGGAAAGGAAGGCAAGATTCCATGATCATGAAAAGGATATCACAGAAGAGGCTTGGGACATGAGGGAGGCGATCAAAGCCATGAATGATGATGAGATGGACTAGTTGCTCAGAGGATGAGCAACCGATTCAGCAGGGGGTGATGATGAGCCCCCAAATTGGTTAACCTATTGGGCTCATTTTTCCTAATTATCCTTGTTCAGTCCTTGTTCAATCCTTCATTTTTCATAGCTTATGCATTATTTTTTAGTATGTTTATGTCATTTTTATGAATAAGGGTAGTCACTCTTCCTAGGTGGCTAACACGTGCTCATTTCAGGTTTTTTGACACATGTTGGAGCAAAATTGAGCAATCATGGGCTAGAAGACAGCCAAGATTTAGGTGAGGATTCATAGGGGGGTTGTCTATGGCATTAAATAGCCCTTCCTTGGGATCTTCACCCCCAACTCCGAGCTCCAAAGGCCACCAAAACCGGATCTAGAAGGCAGCCAAGCAGATTTTGGAAGGGGCTGTCTACTCACAGTTTGGACAGCCAAGTCCCATTGATTTAGGAGGCCAGCTAGGGCCCTCGTGGTGTATAAATGTTAAGGCTTCAGCCTTCGTGAGGGACTTTTGAAACCATTGCATATTTTGCACTACAGTGCTGTTAGCTTTACTTTGTTCTCTTGTAGCCATTTTGGCATAACTCTTGACTTGTGACTATTTTTTGATAATGAGAAGCAGTCCGATTTTATTTCAACTCTGAGTTTTCTATAGGAGCCATAGCTCTCAGGGTTGGGCCCAACCTAAGAGCCTAGGGCTTCCTTTTTGTACTCTTACCTTTCCCTTATGCATCGTTTTTTTCCTTTTATGCATTTGAAACGTATTTCTGTTGGGCAGATTTAGTTGTGTTGGTTAAATAGGTCACTGTTTATGAATAGAATTGCTTCAGATGTTTAAAATAGATTGGTAGGATAATAAAAGGAAAAAAGCCCCAAGAAAAGGGTCAACAACACTCTCAGTTTCACCTCATCCTTATTGGATCAGGGGCTGGAATTGAAGAAACAGTGCTGCCCCAACAAAAACACTAGTTTGCTTGACCATGCAATCCTTAGTGTACTGTTTTCATTTGCAGAAGTTAGTTAGGGGTTTAGATCTCTGAAATGTTTCTTTTCATGATTGATGTCCATGGTTTTCTTTCCAAATAAAGCTGATGTTCATTCGTTTTATTGACAGTTAGATTAGATTAGCTAGGACTTTGATTATTTGTAAGACTTTGTTGATTCGGTTAAATGTACACCGTGTAGGGCATCTCTACCACTCTCTCATCCGCCTAAGCTTCATCAGAGCCAGCTGTTCCATCTCCTAGCTAGGTTCCTCGTCTCACACCTGTCCTTTTGCCCACATAACCCTACCTTCTTGCTCCATCATTGTCTTAGCCTTCTTTAAGCCAAGTCAGCCTTCTACACCCTCTCACCACTCCATCCACCAGTCCCTGGGTCAGTCCAGGCCCCTATCCTACCTCCCTATCCATTCATGAATCTTCCCTCACTCACCCATCCTTTGAAATCCACTTTTTAAACATCCTGTAGAAATTTCTGAACATCCTGTAGAAATCTCTGAACATCCTGTAGAACCCCTACAGACTTCCTATAGAAGCTCACAAACGAGGTTTCTTGATAGCCAAACTTTGTGAAACTCTCCAGAAGGGTGTTAGGGACTCCTTAAACCCTCTCTAAACCTTCCAAACCTTTTCCAATCATTTCTCCTCCTTGATCCACCCCTGCACAGTAAAAAGCCAGTTAAAAGCACATGCATGATAATTCTACTAACTTATTCAAAAATACAGCAAGATGTTTTCTTCAGGTAGAGGTAGTCTAGACACATGTATTTTACCTTCATAGAAGTAATGGCATCCCTTCCAGTAGTTTGCATTCTCTCCTTTGCATCAGTAGGACTAGCTGGTAGAATTAGGGTTTGCTAGGGTTTGCGTTACTTTTTGGCTTTCAGTTTCTTTCTGCAAGTAGATTAGCTTCCTTTGAGTTAGCTTTCATCCATCAGTTAAAAAGCTTCTTCTAAGAGCTCATAGAAGTTGGCTTAAGCCCCTAGCGGACTTGTGCCAGCTGACCAAATGACAGCTACAGCAAGAGCTAGTACTTGTGCATACAACACCGTCGCTTCCAAGTTTGTTACGAACTACCGGGTTGATAAAAGTAAAGAAGGGAGTGCCAGGAGTTGTAGCATTATTGCTGAAATACTGGAGCCCACCAGGAGGATGTGCATTAATTACCGAGCATTGAATAAAATAACGATCAAGAATCATTATCCCCTTCCTCACATTGATGATCTATTGGATCAGCTGAAAGAGGTTGTTTTCTTTTCCAAGTTGGACCTACATAGTGGTTACCATCAGGTCAGAGTAGCAGAGCAAGATGCATGGAAGACTACTTTCAAAATGAAGCAAGGGCTGTATGAATGGCTAGTTATGCCTTTTGGCTTAACTAATGCTCCTGCTACTTTCATGGGAGTTATAAATGATGTACTCGGGCCTTTTATTGATGATTTTGTAATTGTATATCTAGATGACATTCTTGTATTTAGTATAACATGGGAAGAACATTTAAAGCATGTAAAGCAGACTCTAGATGTTTTGAAGTAAGAAAATCTCTATGTTAAATTATGAACATGTGAATTTGGTAAAACACGTTTGAATTATTTGGGTCATATTGTAGGGGGTGGTGAATTGAAGATAGATCCCTCTAAGGTTGCAATCATTGTAAACTGGCCTAAGCCCAAGTCTGCTACAGAAGTTAGAAGCTTCTTAGGGGCAACACAATATTGGAGAAAGTTTATTGTTAACTTTTCCTTAATTGCAACTCCCTTACATGCTTTGACAAGATTGAACAAGGTGTTTCAGTGGGGAGGCAAATAGAAGAAAGCCTTGGACACCTTGAAAGAAAAAAATAGTACAACACTAGTACTAGCATTGCCAAATCTTCAACAACCATTTGAGATTGAAATAGATGCCAGTGATTATGCCATGGGAGCAGTGTTGATACAACATGGTAAACCTATATGCTATCATTCTGAGACTTTCTATTCTGTAGTAGTTAATTATCCTACATATGATAAAGAATTGTATGCATTAGTTCAGAGTGTGAAGAAGTGGAAACATTACTTAATGGGCAAAGAAACAATAATACATACTAATCATCAGCCACTTTAGTACTTGCACTCACAAACTAAATTGCAGCAATCAAGACACTATAGGTGGATGGGTTTCCTACAACAGTTTCACTTAGTCATCAGATAGAAAAAGGGCATACACAATAAATTTGAAGATGTGTTGTCCAGACCAATCATAAATGCATCTACCATACTTAAGCATAACTCAGTAATGCATGAAAGCTACATTGAACAATATGCTCAAGATATAGAATTTAAAGATGTATATGCAGCTTTAAGTAATGGCAAAAGGGTAGAAGAATCGGATTACTGTGTTAAGGAATGACTCTTATATCATTTGGGAAAGCTATGCATTCCACAAACAGAGAGAATTAACATAATTAGGGAGGCACATGCTTCCCTGATATCAGGTCGTTTTGGTGTAAGTAAAATAGTTGCACAGCTGCAAAGATACTGCTATTGGCCAAGAATGCATGAAACAGTTTCTAGATATGTAAGAGGGTGTACCATGTGTGCTAAAAGTAAGCCCAGCAATAGAAAAATAGGCTTGTACACTCCACTACCAGTCCCTTCCCATCCTTGGGAAAGTGTTTCCATGGACTTTGTTGGAGGACTGCCAAAATCTAGAAAAGGTCATGACTATTTGTATGTTATTGTGGACAGGTTCAGCAAAATGTTTATTTTAATACCTTGTAACAAACAGATTACAGCTGAAAAAACAACGAAATTGTTCTTTCAGCATGTCTGGGTGCATTTTAGGTTACCCACTTCCATAGTATCTGATCAAGACTCCCGATTTGTTGGGAAGTTTTGGTGAAGTTTGTGGGAATTAATGGACACCAGACTGAAGAAAAGCACAACCTTTCATCCACAAACAGATGGCCAAATAGAGGTAGTCAACAGGACAATGATCCAGTTTCTTAGGGGTTATTGCAGTAAGCATTCCAAGCTTTGGGATGAACATTTATTTTATGTGCAGCGTGCTTACAACCGTGCTGAACATTCTTCTACACAGAGATATCCTTTTGAGACCTATTTTTGTTTCATACCAAGGTCTCCCTTGGATTTTGTCTTTGAAAAAGACATAGCAGTTGCTCGACATAGTGATGAGGACAAAGCAACCAGATTCATTGAACAGATACAAGAAATTCACCAGGCAGTGCAGGAACAGCTGGAAAAGAGCCAAGCCAAATACAAGGTAAGGCATGAAAAACACCGGGTGGAGCACAACTTCCAAGTTGGCGATCAATTCTGGCTGTATATCAGCAAGGACAGAATGCAAGGTGAAGGAAAGAAGCTAAAGCCAATAAGGTATGGGCTTTTTAAGGTACTTGAGAAAATTGGTGAGAATGCTTTCTACCTTGATCTGCCAGCATACATGCACATCTATTCAGTGGTAAATGCAGAAAAATTAAGATTGTTTGAACCTTCATTAATTGAAGATCCTGAAGAGAAACGTCAATTGCCTTCCATTGATGATCTGTTGCCTGAATACCTCAATGAGCTGCAGGAAGATACAGTTCTGGATAGAAATGTGAGGACTAATTGCAGAGGGGACGTGGAGTACCTTAGAATTGGACTTAAAGGTTCAAAACCTACCAGTGCAAAATGGATAGAGATTGGGCAAGTGAGGCAACTGTATCCTCACTTAAACAATGTTTGAAAACCAACTTTTGGTGGTCCAAAAGCCTTTTCAGTGGGAAGTCGTGATCCAAATCGATCCAAGAAACACTCTCTGTCTTCAAAACTTAAAGAAAATCATGCCAAGACCAAAGAAAATCACATAAGGAAGCCTTTTAAAAAACCATCGGGAAGCAAAAACCGGTGAAATCAATGAAAAACAGAGTATTGGAGGTGAAATAAGTAATGCACAATAGCCGTCCGATTTGGCCGATCAATGATCCAGATTGGATCAACAATTGCAATCGGCGATAACCTTCGGCAGAGATAGGCGGGATCTACTTAAGAATTGCGATGGTGAACAACGATATGGACCATCGATCAAGAGTGTAGATCGATGGACCATATTAAATTGCAAGATCGCAATCAGAGGAGCACTTACAACGGCCCGAGGGTTATTGCGATGAGTGATTACGATATTGCAATCGTAGCAACCATGATGTGCGATCCGATGAACCAGACCCGATGGATTTATTAGTAATATTTTATAAGATTTGAGATCCACAACAGAGCCATTGTGATTTTCAACAGTGACAATAGGCGGACCCAATGGGAGAATATGGAGGATTTAAGGACTTTTGAAGTCCGATACATTGAGTTTTGGCAAACTTTCTCTGTTAAAACACATTTTTGCTATGAAAACAAAGCGCGACCGTTTCAGGAGTTTCAGAGGCCTGAGGCACTCTTGCGTTATAGAATGGGTGGCCACCTCCTCTCTGTGCATTAAGCAATGATTGTATAACACTAGCAGAGGGATTCAAAGCATACAGAGGCTGGGGAGACCGAGGGACGGGAACTTGAAACAAACAGGCAACGTTGGCTTTAAAGCCACAGACACAGAGCACAGCAGAGGAGGCAGTATTGCAAGCAAATGCCGAGATAGAGAGCATTAAGGGAGTCTGTGTACTCATAGAAAGCTTGAGAGGTTCAAGTCAAGCTCTTATTATTGTATTCTGTTGTATGTGAGGCTCAAATTGAGCTCACTGTTGTAAAAAGAACTCTACTTGAAGACATAATAGAGAGGCCCCCACTGAAGGCTAGACCAGGAGATGTAGCCCAAGAGTATTGGGTGAACTCCTTATTAAATTTGTTGTGTTATGTGTTGTCTATTATGTTTTGTTCACTGCTTCATTGTTTGTGCATTTCGCAATCTTATCGATCCATTGCATAAAATGACATAGACAAATCCATGCACATAAGTCTATAATACCTTATTATGGTCTTAGATCTCATTATCAGATCAACAACGCTGCAAATGGATTTTTAATACTGTCTTCTAAAGGCTCACTTGATTCATGACTTGTTTTGGTATCCCCAGAAGTTTAAATTTATGTAACAACAACCTCAAACACAAACTATGTTGTTATGTTGAGTGTTATTGACAACTCTACCTTGTTTGCATGAGGACATGCAAAAGATTAAGCACAAGGGAGAAAAAATGATTGCAAAACATGGTGGTAATTTCTCATTTATTAAGACTATTTTTCCAATAAAAAACACATAAATTGATCTAAATATATCTCTCAACTTGTGCATTGGATTGTTGTGAAAATTTAAGGATGAAAGAATTAGGGTGAGGCAAACAAACCGATAAAGTTTCAAGTAAAACTAGTTTATACTTTTTGAGAAATTAAGCACCATCACCTACAACCATTTTGCCTATTTATCAAGATTTGTGCATCGAATTTACATGAAATTTGGAGGAGAGAAGCACTAAACGAATATGAAAAAACCTGTATTTTTTTTAGGAAAATCCAGTCTATAAATTTTGAGAATTTAAACACCATCATATACAACCATTTTTTTTATATCTCAATATCCATGCATTAGATGGCTATGATTTTTGGTGTGGAGAAGAATTAAAATAGTAGAAACTTTCTCACAAAATTTCTTCGAAATCCAGGTTTTACTTTGTGAGAAATTGCTTAACAAAGTTTTTTGTTACAATTTTAACAGTTTATTGATACAACTGTAAAAGTTTGTTGTTACAACTTTAACAATTTACTGATACAACTGTAAAAGTTTGTTGGAATTCCTATAGAAATTTATTTGTTATATCTCGGGATTTATGTAATGGTTTTCTATGATTTTTGGTAGATAAAGACATTGTATGGAGATAAACAAACCCACCAAAAATTTTCTCAATATAAAGTGTTGTTTGCATGAAATGTTAATGTCCTTTAAATTTCTACGAGTCCATGTACATATTGCTATAATTCCACCAAAATTGCTGAAAGATTATTTTTGAAGGTATGATGGCTATGAGAATTGAGTGTAGGGTTTATAGTTTGATCTAGGTAACCATGGATTGAAATATCTTAAGTTATAGCACTTGTTTTTTTTTCATGATTGGCTAATGGAGATTTGTTTATGAGAAATGTAATTTGAGAAAATGGGACATCCATTATTTGAAAAGTTTTAAGGCGGAAATTATTGTGGAAAGGTATCATGTATGTATGCCCAAGACAAAGACAACATTGTCACATAAGAACTTGTTATGGGAATAAGAGAAATGATCAAGTTCATCAACATTATTGGAATCATTCATGGAAGGAAACTGGAAACACAACAAGCGAATCATTCAAAGTAAAGTACAGATTGTTTAAATAGGTGTTAGGCTTCATCATAGTGGTAGTTTCTACAATGGAAAAAGAATGCTTGATACAATTGTTGTCAATGAGATTCTTGGTACAACTATGAATATTTGGTGCATTTCAAAAGTTGGGTGACTCCTTTTTGTGTACACTACAATGTTTGCATGGGGACATGTAAAAGGGTAGGTGTGGCTGAGATGTTGGGTCGCCAAATTGTCATACTTTTTACCATTCTAAACACCCATATTCATCATTTTACCCCACTTATTTTCCTACCTATTACCCATATGTTGTAGCAACTATAACCACCCTCCAAAAGTTTTCCTTACCTTCATTTTGGAGCCTCCCTACCAACCATCCTCAGCAGAATGTCTTGCACTATCAAGTACATGAACTTCAGTGGTTTTCTAGCAGCATGATAGCCTATGTTTGATAGCTTGCTGCTTTCCCCTCATAGGCTACTTCCCTGGACTTGGTCCAGCTACTGGTTGGGCAACTCCCTTAAGGAATTGCACAATTTTGGAGGGGAACCAGTCTTCCCTCCAGAAATTGCGCAAATCTGACTAGCAGCCTACTGGGCTCAGAAATTGCGCAATCCTGTCCATCAACCTTCCTTGAGAAAACTGCGCAATCTGATCCAGCATGACTGCTCAGCCTAGAAATTGCGCAATTATGGGTGGCAGTCAACTGCTCAGCCCAAAAATTGCACAATCCCTCTAGGTAGCTAGCCCAGCTCCCTCCCAGAAATGTGCAAATTTCTCCCTCATGCAAGTAGGGTGTTGCATGTGCCATCAGGTTGACCGGTTCCACCCGGGAGCGAGAAAAATTGACTTGCATACATGGGCTGCTTTTTCCCAAAATAGCAAAAAGTAACATGAAAAAATCATCCCTATATTTTAGGGAGCTATTTTTAGTAGCTGGAGGTTACATGCAAAGATCGTTTTAGAACCTTTCCTCCAAGTGTCACTTTTTCCTAGATTTGTGACATGCATGTCATGAGCCTCAAACCTATTTATCCGATGCTTCAGATCTCACTTCTTTAGATCGATCTTCGAGCTCTGACATCCCACAACACATCTAGGAATCTTTGACACATCCAACTCAGCTATTTCCAGGTAAGTCTGTTTAACTTGTCTTTTGCAACATTTCTGTCGCTTTTTGTGTTTTGCCTTGTGTGAGTGTTTCTTGCTTGACTTCTATGAACACTTGCTATCGTTTGCATGCATATTATCTTGTACTAGCACCGTTTCATTTTTTGTTAGTATCTCATTGCTGTTGCATGCATGACACTATTTTGCATGGACGATTGTTGATTTGGCGACTCTCTTCACACACATGCATGTTGTTCCGTTTTCTGAATCTTGCATTCACTGTTTGCATGCATGATCATTCACTCTTGCTTACACTCAACATTGCCATGCATTCACATCCCCATTTGCTTTCAGTTTCCCATCAGCGGGTCTCGGTAGACTTGACTCGGACTCTACCTCACCAAGACAACATTTCATAATCCTGAGAGGGAAGGCTCTTCCTTCCTCCTAGAAAATATGCATTTCTTCCCAGTGGCTATCCTCTAGTATTGAATTGCGCAATTATGAAGGGTAGTGATTGCTGGCCCAGAAAATTGCGCAATGCAGTCACTGGGCTTGCAACCCTTGCCAGCGGAAATTGTGCATTGCGCATTCCCAGCACCCAACAGGCCAGTATGGATTGTGCATTGTGCAATTCCAGTAGCTATCCAACCTCCAGACAGTTCATACTGCCTTTTGTTCAGTTCTAGTATCTAGTCTCCCGACCTCCCAGGAAAAATTATGCGATCCTTTTCAATTAATCCATAGTTATGTTGCATGTTGTTCCTCAAGATTGCTTTGGTTTTAGCTGACAAATTTCTTACCATGCATGCTACCATGTCTCTAGATCTAACAGGTGTTCGTCTATCTCTCAGTAGTTCAGGATCAATGGCCTCCAGGAGAGAAATATTGAAGGACACTAATGGGAGCGCAACTGGAGCAGCAGTTGAGCGAGTGTCCACGAGTTTTTTGATTTATGAAGACACCAACATGACTGTAGAAAAGGAAATCAAGCTGAAATGGAAAGAGGTCAATGATGCATTGGCATGCAAATTTTGCAAAGACCTTGAAGACCGCCAAGTCTATGTGAACATTCACAAGTCTTGCTTGTACCAGATTGCATGCATGTATCCCATGTTCCTAGGCACGAACATGATACATTAGATCGTCTTGCACACTGATCCTGAGACGATGACATTGAGCAGTGTTAGTAGGACAGAGATTTCTACCTTCAGGGCACAGGATTATCAACAGATGTATAATATGTCAAAGCTAGTGGTCACCATGAAAATACCCTTCAACATGCCCAGCAACAATGTCAACTCCAGGGATATCGTGAAGAACTGGGTAAAGGAGCCAGCCAAATTCAGGATGACACCCAACTAGGCTTATAAGAAAAAGATACTATGGAAGGTGTATCAATACTTGGTCATCTTTGCATGTCACCTAGATGACCAAGAAAGCACGGAGACCTTCCCGCAAAGTTGGGTGATCGCGTTGGACCAACTGACTAGTGAAGGCAAAGCATGCAACTGGTCCAACATGTTGGCTCACTGGCTGAAGGAACGTATAACAAGAGCTCGGAAGCTGCCCAAAGGTTCAAGCATAAATCTACATGTCCGCTTACATCTTGGATGAAATTTGTACCAGTCAGGAGTTCCCGGGCTTGAAGTGGGCATGGACATCAGAGGAGACCTTTGTGAACACTTATTGTAAAATTTGTTCTGAATGCAGCTTTAGAGGAGTGATCACACATCTGTCAGATCATTTTGTCACCCTGGTGTACAAGATGGTATTTGAGCATGATCCACCTTGCATGTTGAAGGTAGCAATTGAGGCATTGATTGACATAGTGGATTGGTATGCCTCACCGTACGACACCTTCATATGGATGTACAACATGGAGAAGCCTCTGCATGTTTTACCGAAGTTTTCCATGGACAAGCTCGTCATGCAAGAGGTATCATACCACATCTCGGTAGGATTGTCAGCTAGGCTGCATTGGAAGAGGAAGGCACCTTGGCCCGCTCTTCCTTTGCAGATCAGGTTATACGAGATACAAAATTTCAAGCACACGGATGTTGAAGCAGAGGAGATCAAGAAATATCCTTTCAACGCCCAAAGCTACAATCTGTATGACCTGCATTATTTTGTAAAAGATCAATGCATGAGAGTACAGTTTTAATGGATCCACGGGGCATGTCATTGGGCATAGGAGGACCCATGGATATAGTGTTTCATCTTCTCCAGACCCAATGAACCGGTCGACATCGCTGTGGAATGGTTAATGAAGCAGTGTGAAGCAGCGTCCAAGAGAGAACCAACAACAACGACAATAGAGGTAAAGATACTTGCGTGCGACAAAGGCAAGAGAAAGATTGTCAGCTTGGAAGTAGAACAAAGCTACAAGTTCCAAGCAGACCCACTTGTGCAAAAAGTAGCTTTGGAAATAGAGGCAAAGAGGAAACAATGCGATAAGAGGAATGTGCAAAGGTAGAGAGAAAAATGGAGAATGGAGGAAACAGAGAAGGACATGCATGAGTTGAAGGAGAAACTGTGGAAGGAACAGGAGCTACGTAGACAGGAGAAGGAAGTGGAGCAATAATAGGTACACTATGGGGTGAAACATGTGTAGATAAATGAAACAAAGCCTATATAGGTAGTCGAATCATCTGAATAGCTGGCACCAAGCAAACGGGGTGAGCAGTCGCAGGGGCAGGACTTCGCTCAAGAGATTGAAAAGGCACTTGAGCAGATGGATACATATATGGAGCAACAAGAGTTAGAGAAAGACATCAACCTCATGCCCCACCACGAGGAGGTTGACTTACTAGCTTCACAGGATTCAGAAGTGGAGCAAGTCCCAAGAGACCAAGGAGACACTGAGATCCTCGAAGATTAGCTAGAAGGAGAGATGCACAACATATAATTTAACGAGTCACACCATATAGTTTTTCAATCTCGCAGAGTGTCTACATTGAATGATCACACATCTCCTGAATAGTTTGAGTAATGAGTGATCGTGTCTGACGTGCGCAAGTAGCCAACAACATTGGCCAATGCTACAAGAGCATTTGCCAAATCCACTAGCTCAAGTGTTCACTTCCTGATAACACAAAATGAGCGAATGGCTAAGGAGTTACAAACAACCAAGTAGGGAGGAGAACCGGTTACAGCATCCACCCAAGTAGAGTTGAAGAAGGCAATACTAGATGAAGTATTGTCCCTTGAGCCAGTCATGAAGGCATTGTATTCCAAGTTTGGCACCGTGCATAAAGTACTTGTCCATCTCAACAGTTGGCAGCATCGATGTGTTAGGAGAGCATGCATCTTGTCAAACATGCATACTACTGTTGATTACATGTAAACATGGACAATGAGATACAAGGGAGCCCCATTACACTTTCCCAAGATGATGAAGCCTAGAGCGGTCGAGCTAAAGGCACGTATCTAGATTCAGATCCAGAACTATGAAGACCTCCCGTAACTCATCACTAGTCTATAGGCTTCCCATGCATGATTATTCGGGAGTATGGATGTTGTTGTAAACACACACATGATCCCATCTATTGTAATGAGCCTTGGCTTCTCCACTGTTTAAAGCTAGTATATCTCTTTGGAGGAGCAGGCGACAGTGACTGTAACGCTCCACTGTTGAAACTAGTGGTTGGTCATGGTTGTACTATATCAATGGAACTTACACTTCTTAATACAATAGAGCCATCATTTCATGCTTATGTAGTATTTTATTTCAGCTATCTTGTTTACTATAAATGATATATGTATCTGTTTTCTTACGCATGCATGTGTAGCTATGTTCTGCATATGTATGTACGAATCTTACTAAAATGTGTTGTTGGTTTAACCATCACTTTGGATTGCTAGTTCACTTGCATTCCAGTTTGTGATGCATCTTAGCTCGTGTGTTCCCTTCTTAACTTCCTTCTTTCACAGGTTTCCAAGGGGCGCACTCACCTCACCCTCCGTGTGTTAGAACCGTTTGTGCACCTTCCTTGACTTGCTACATATATCACACCCTTGCTACCAACAAGGGCATATTACTTGCCTCTGTGCACAACCGTAGTAAGGGCGATATTGTATGACCCACTGTTGGGACTTCTTACTGGGGAGATCCCCTTACATGTTGGTGGGTCTAGCACTGTCAAATTTTCTAGTGCTAGAAGGAGGGCCAGATGAAAAGCTATGTCCTCTCATCATTTTTTGAACCTTTGCACATCTATCATTTTGTCACACACACCCCTCCACGATGTTTTTCGCATGCCAAACCTCTCAACCTCATGACGAAGTTTTTTTGATCTCTTGGCCGAATTCACGTATGATGGTGAAGGAAAAGTGGCCTGGCCTATGTTCTTACAAGACTTATTTGCCATGCTTGATGAGGAAGATGGATATTTTGATGGAGAGGCCAACCTGCTGCTTAGATACACTCTTCACAAATCCCCATAATGATGGTGCTACAGCTTACCAGCTAACAGCGTGCACTCACTTGACTAGTTCTGTGATCTCATTGAATCTTCTTTCCATCATTTTGATCCAGAACCTCGTGACCAAAAACTATTACAACAACGGAAGGCCCCACATGAATCGCCTATGGAGCTTTGCCAACACTTTTGTGTTTTGCAGTTTGAAGCTATGAAAATCGAGATGAAAATTCCATATCTTTGGGATAGATTTGAGTACTGTCTTAACAAATCAGTCCATCCCAAGAGGAAGTTTGAGCCTAATCCTCACTTAGAATACTTCAGTGATGGAGTTGTGCAATCACAGATAAACACGGTCACTATCACAAGTGACTGTCCGCTGTCCCCTCATTAAGCATCTCCACCACTATAGAGTGATGTGGGAGAACAGGTGCAGACATGTGTTCAACTGTCACATCCTCTGCTGGCTTGGTGGGCCCTGACCCAGGTTCAATGTTAGTCAACAAAAAAATCCCTACACAACTGGCCATTTCGGCATCAGCCCGCAGAGCGCAGACTAAAGTCTCACTCAAAACAGTATGGGGGGATGTTGGAACCAAGTTTTCGCACCCTGAGATGGTCATGATGTCAGTTTATATGCCCTTCCCCTGCTTTCATGCATGTCACTAAGTCTTGGGGCTCTATCAATCTACCCCTTTTTCCACCCTTCAGTACCTCTGTGAAGGTGTACAATTGACCTTCACGCAACCCTAACCTTCGGTTCAGGTACTTTCGTGCAGCTATGACAGTGTATTGTATAGGTTCCCAAGTTATCTCATGTGTTTTGCTTATCTTACCAATCAATTACAGTTAGTGTCGCATAAAATGATATCTTTACTTGCGTTCAATTAATATATAAAATCACATACATTCCCGCATCAACTAAACATTGTAAAATAAACCTAGAATGCAATATAATCAGATGCATAAATAGAGACTAAATACATAGCAATTGCATAATACTTCTCTTTATTGATATATTCCAGCTTAATATAGACTCTATCCACCCTGCGCACACAACTGCAGGGGTCGGCGCACTCAACTGGAGAAGTAGCTCTGCGCTCTGTGTAGAGAAATCCCAAAGTCCTCCTTCTGTACACAAGCAGGCAAGTTCAGAACAACAAAAACAGAGTTTTTTACCATGCCGGGAGGGTTCATTAGAAAAGAACCTTCGAACTCCAAGAAATTACGGGAAACCCCTGAGGTGGTGGACTTGTTTTCCCGTGCACACTGGATGTCATTCTGTGACAAGCTTCAAGGTCACGATGACGAAATTACAGAAGAATTCCTAAGGTCCTTGAAGCCGAAGTCAAAGACATTGGTCGTTGTCAACTTCAGAGGATTGACCCTCAGACTCACCCCACAGCTCATTAGCAGAGTAACTGATCTACCGATGGGGGTACCCTGGGATAAGGAGGAGAGAAAATTGGGTCATAAAGCTAAAAAAGAGTTCTTCTTGCCAGAGGAACAATTTTCAGAGGACAAGAATGGAGTTCGAAGAACTAGCCTACAACCGTTCTGGAGTGAAGTCAGCCTCCAAATTATGAAGTATATTACGTGTGAGGGGCGATTTAGCATCGTGTATGACTATCATTTCCGGTTGCTCACAGAACTCAGGCACCAAATGGACCTACCCTCAGAACAAAAATTGAGTATTCCTTACTTCCTCCTGCAATCCATGATTGAGTGTGCCACCAAACTGAGAGAGGGGACACCAGACCAACTAGCCCATCATGGGCTTGTCAAGCTCCTCGTGGAAGATGCACTCCACACTTACACTGTCGCTCTCTCCTGGGAAATTTTTCGGAATATGTCTAAGGATGATGACATCCAAATTTTGGCCGAGGAGCTCACTTCCTCCAGCAGCGAGGAGAAGGAGCACACTCAGGCAGAGAAGAAAGCTAAAGGACAAGAAACCCCGGGAAAAACACCAAAGAAAGAACAGAAAGGAACACAAGAAAAAGGCCAAGCTACCAAAACAGGGGGTGGTAAAATTACACCAACACCCAGGGAGAAAAGACTACAGAGCAGGGTAGAAAGGAATGAGAAATTCCAAGCCAGTGAGGGCACCCCTAAGGCATCCTCAGCCAAGATAAAGGAAAAAGCACCCTCATCCAAGCAGGCTAAAACGGTGCCATCTGCTTCTACAGGAAACCAGAAGGCTATTTCTACAGGAAGTTTAAAAATGGCTTCTACAGGAAGCCAGAAACCAGCCACTACAGGACTTTCTACAGGAAGTCCGGAAAAAGGACAGCAGAAGGAGAAATCGGCTGAAATTCTAGCTAGGGAGGCAGCAGCTGTGCTGGCCACCCTAGGTACCTCTCCCAAGCCAAAGGAAAGACGAAAGTGAGATACTCCTCTGTATTTTAAAGCAAGAAGGAGTGTGATAATTAAGACTGGCAGACCCCAACCTCCATCAAAAGAGCCAATCACAATTGTGGATACCCCTACCACACCAAGGGATAGGTCCCCCTCCAAGGCATCCATTACTTATGAGCGGGGGAGCCCGAAAACATCCTCATGGAGGGAAAGGATGGAGAAATTGAACTCGGAAGCCTCTCTACAGGATGTTGAAGCTGTTCTACAGGAAACATTGGCCAGGCTCAAGGAGACCGAAAGAATGGAAGGGGAGGCAGCCAAATCACCACAAAAGGAAGAAGAGGTAGAGCACATTATGGAACCTAGCCCCCAGCCCAGCCTGGGCTCTTATTATAACTTCTTGGAGGCCGGAAAGATCATTCCACAGAAATTCACAGTGCCACTTTTCTTTGCACTAGAGGAAGAAAGAGTGAGGACCCACACATGGATGAAAATAGCCAAGTCTAAAGGAGTAGCAGATATAGGTCCCTTGGAGGAACAACTCAAGGAGGCAAGAAGAGAATTGGCTATGGCAAAACATGTGGGAAACTGCCAGCGAGTCAGGCTACAGGAAGAAAATGAGCTGCTTAGACAGCAGCTACAATCACAGGGACAGAGGAAGGAAGACAGGCCTCACATCCTGGGGGAACAAGAGCAACAAGAGGGGCCCACAACAGCCACAGATACCCCTTATGAACAGCAAGGAAAGGAAGGGACACAGACTGAAATTGAGACAATGAACCAGCAGCTACAGGAACAAGAATTGCAGATACATTCTCTGAAACAACAGTTGCAAGAAAAGGAGGCCCAACTGGCCTGCATGGCCAGTTGGGCAATGGAGGCCCTGCAGTGCAGACAGCCTGCCAAATCCTATGCCCTATACCTCAAGGACCAATGGTTACAGTTTCAAATCAATACCTTGGCCCAAAGGGGCATCACCCCTTTCCAAAATTATCATCAGTTTGCAGCTTTATGTGGCAGCAGTTCATCTGAGGATAGGGCCAGATTGGCAGAGTTCTACTTGCACAACTTCGCCCTTCCGGACATGAACGCATGGGATCCTAACATGGTGATGGGAGATGTCTAGCTGATGGCCATGGCCTCTTGGATGAGCCATGAGGAGAAGAGAGCAGAAGAGGTCCGCAGTATCATAGGCAGAGAGCTCAGTGAGCCTCTCATGATCAGAGCAGAGCCAAATGACCCATTGGCAGTGATAAGCACCCACCAGCATTTGACCAACAGTCCTCAGGACCTACCGGAATACATTGAGCAACAGGCTCAAGCCATTGCTCATTTTGAGGACATGGAGAGGCTGTTAGGAGAAAACTGTATGCATGCTTGCACAAGGCGGTGGAACACACTGCCTCACAGCCTGAAGATAAGGGAATATCACTCTCCCACTAGGATGAGGGAGGCCTTGGCGAGGGTACCTCTCTACAAACAGTTGATCCAGAACTTGCAGGCCAATTGGATTGGGTTGAAATTCAGTCCCCCTTTACTTTTGGGATTGCTAGAAGGAGTGAAGGAAGAGGAAGAAGGTAGACAGTGGGAGGAGGTGGAAAGGAAGGCAGGATTCCATGATCATGAAGAGGATATCACAGAAGAGGCTTGGGACATGAGGGAGGCGATCAAAGCCATGAATGATGATGAGATGGACTAGTTTCTCAGAGGATGAGCAACCGATTTAGCAGGGGGTGATGATGAGCCCCCAAATTGGTTAACCTATTGGGCTCATTTTTCCTAATTATCCTTGTTCAGTCCTTGTTCAATCCTTCATTTTTCATAGCTTATGCATTATTTTTTAGTATGTTTATGTCATTTTTATGAATAAGGGTAGTCACTCTTCCTAGGTGGCTAACACGTGCTCATTTCAGGTTTTTTGACACATGTTGGAGCAAAATTGAGCAATCATGGGCTAGAAGACAGCCAAGATTTAGGTGAGGATTCATAGGGGGGTTGTCTATGGCATTAAATAGCCCTTCCTTGGGATCTTCACCCCCAACTCCGAGCTCCAAAGGCCACCAAAACCGGATCTAGAAGGCAGCCAAGCAGATTTTGGAAGGGGCTGTCTACTCACAGTTTGGACAGCCAAGTCCCATCTATTTAGGAGGTCAGCTAGGGCCCTCGTGGTGTATAAATGTTAAGGCTTCAGCCTTCGTGAGGGACTTTTGAAACCATTGCATATTTTGCACTACAGTGCTGTTAGCTTTACTTTGTTCTCTTGTAGCCATTTTGGCATAACTCTTGACTTGTGACTATTTTTTGATAATGAGAAGCAGTCCGATTTTATTTCAACTCTGAGTTTTCTATAGGAGCCATAGCTCTCAGGGTTGGGCCCAACCTAAGAGCCTAGGGCTTCCTTTTTGTACTCTTACCTTTCGCTTATGCATCGTTTTTTTCCTTTTATGCATTTGAAACGTATTTCTGTTGGGCAGATTTAGTTGTGTTGGTTAAATAGGTCACTGTTTATGAATAGAATTGCTTCAGATGTTTAAAATAGATTGGTAGGATAATAAAAGGAAAAAAGCCCCAAGAAAAGGGTCAACAACACTCTCAGTTTCACCTCATCCTTATTGGATCAGGGGCTGGAATTGAAGAAACAGTGCTGCCCCAACAAAAACACTAGTTTGCTTGACCATGCAATCCTTAGTGTACTGTTTTCATTTCTAGAAGTTAGTTAGGGGTTTAGATCTCTGAAATGTTTCTTTTCATGATTGATGTCCATGGTTTTCTTTCCAAATAAAGCTGATGTTCATTCGTTTTATTGACAGTTAGATTAGATTAGCTAGGACTTTGATTATTTGTAAGACTTTGTTGATTCGGTTAAATGTACACCGTGTAGGGCATCTCTACCACTCTCTCATCCGCCTAAGCTTCATCAGAGCCAGTTGTTCCATCTCCTAGCTAGGTTCCTCGTCTCACACCTGTCCTTTTGCCCACATAACCCTACCTTCTTTCTCCATCATTGTCTTAGCCTTCTTTAAGCCAAGTCAGCCTTCTACACCCTCTCACCACTCCATCCACCAGTCCCTGGGTCAGTCCAGGCCCCTATCCTACCTCCCTATCCATTCATGAATCTTCCCTCACTCACCCATCCTTTGAAATCCACTTTTTAAACATCTTGTAGAAATTTCTGAACATCCTGTAGAAATCTCTGAACATCCTGTAGAACCCCTACAGACTTCCTATAGAAGCTCACAAACGAGGTTTCTTGATAGCCAAACTTTGTGAAACTCTCCAGAAGGGTGTTAGGGACTCCTTAAACCCTCTCTAAACCTTCCAAACCTTTTCCAATCATTTCTCCTCCTTGATCCACCCCTGCACAGTAAAAAGCCAGTTAAAAGCACATGCATGATAATTCTACTAACTTATTCAAAAATACAGCAAGATGTTTTCTTCAGGTAGAGGTAGTCTAGACACATGTATTTTACCTTCATAGAAGTAATGGCATCCCTTCCAGTAGTTTGCATTCTCTCCTTTGCATCAGTAGGACTAGCTGGTAGAATTAGGGTTTGCTAGGGTTTGCGTTACTTTTTGGCTTTCAGTTTCTTTCTGCAAGTAGATTAGCTTCCTTTGAGTTAGCTTTCATCCATCAGTTAAAAAGCTTCTTCTAAGAGCTCATAGAAGTTGGCTTAAGCCCCTAGCAGACTTGTGCCAGCTGACCAAATGACAGCTACAGCAAGAGCTAGTACTTGTGCATACAACACCGTCGCTTCCAAGTTTGTTACGAACTACCGGGTTGATAAAAGTAAAGAAGGGAGTGCCAGGAGTTGCAGCATTATTGCTGAAATACTGGAGCCCACCAGAAGGATGTGCATTAATTACCGAGCATTGAATAAAATAACGATCAAGAATCATTATCCCCTTCCTCACATTGATGATCTATTGGATCAGCTGAAAGAGGCTGTTTTCTTTTCCAAGTTGGACCTACATAGTGGTTACCATCAGGTCAGAGTAGCAGAGCAAGATGCATGGAAGACTACTTTCAAAATGAAGCAAGGGCTGTATGAATGGCTAGTTATGCCTTTTGGCTTAACTAATGCTCCTGCTACTTTCATGGGAGTTATAAATGATGTACTCGGGCCTTTTATTGATGATTTTGTAATTGTATATCTAGATGACATTCTTGTATTTAGTATAACATGGGAAGAACATTTAAAGCATGTAAAGTAGACTCTAGATGTTTTGAAGTAAGAAAATCTCTATGTTAAATTATGAACATGTGAATTTGGTAAAACACGTTTGAATTATTTGGGTCATATTGTAGGGGGTGGTGAATTGAAGATAGATCCCTCTAAGGTTGCAATCATTGTAAACTGGCCTAAGCCCAAGTCTGCTACAGAAGTTAGAAGCTTCTTAGGGGCAACACAATATTGGAGAAAGTTTATTGTTAACTTTTCCTTAATTGCAACTCCCTTACATGCTTTGACAAGATTGAACAAGGTGTTTCAGTGGGGAGGCAAATAGAAGAAAGCCTTGGACACCTTGAAAGAAAAAAATAGTACAACACTAGTACTAGCATTGCCAAATCTTCAACAACCATTTGAGATTGAAATAGATGCCAGTGATTATGCCATGGGAGCAGTGTTGATACAACATGGTAAACCCATATGCTATCATTCTGAGACTTTTAATTCTGTAGTAGTTAATTATCCTACATATGATAAAGAATTGTATGCATTAGTTCAGAGTGTGAAGAAGTGGAAACATTACTTAATGGGCAAAGAAACAATAATACATACTAATCATCAGCCACTTTAGTACTTGCACTCACAAACTAAATTGCAGCAATCAAGACACTATAGGTGGATGGGTTTCCTACAACAGTTTCACTTAGTCATCAGATATAAAAAGGGCATACACAATAAATTTGCAGATATGTTGTCCAGACCAATCATAAATGCATCTACCATACTTAAGCATAACTCAGTAATGCATGAAAGCTACATTGAACAATATGCTCAAGATATAGAATTTAAAGATGTATATGCAGCTTTAAGTAATGGCAAAAAGGTAGAAGAATCGGATTACTGTGTTAAGGAATGACTCTTATATCATTTGGGAAAGCTATGCATTCCACAAACAGAGAGAATTAACATAATTAGGGAGGCACATGCTTCCCTGATATCAGGTCGTTTTGGTGTAAGTAAAATAGTTGCACAGCTGCAAAGATACTGCTATTGGCCAAGAATGCATGAAACAGTTTCTAGATATGTAAGAGGGTGTACCATGTGTGCTAAAAGTAAGCCCAGCAATATCAAAAAAGGCTTGTACACTCCACTACCAGTCCCTTCCCATCCTTGGGAAAGTGTTTCCATGGACTTTGTTGGACGACTGCCAAAATCTAGAAAAGGTCATGACTATTTGTATGTTATTGTGGACAGGTTCAGCAAAATGTTTATTTTAATACCTTGTAACAAACAGATTACAGCTGAAAAAACAACGAAATTGTTCTTTCAGCATGTCTAGGTGCATTTTAGTTTACCCACTTCCATAGTATCTGATCAAGACTCCCGATTTGTTGGGAAGTTTTGGTGAAGTTTGTGGGAATTAATGGACACCAGACTGAAGAAAAGCACAACCTTTCATCCACAAACAGATGGCCAAATAGAGGTAGTCAACAAGACAATGATCCAGTTTCTTAGGGGTTATTGCAGTAAGCATTCCAAGCTTTGGGATGAACATTTATTTTATGTGCAACGTGCTTACAACCGTGCTGAACATTCTTCTACACAGAGATATCCTTTTGAGACCTATTTTTGTTTCATACCAAGGTCTCCCTTGGATTTTGTCTTTGAAAAATACATAGCAGTTGCTCGACATAGTGATGAGGACAAAGCAACCAGATTCATTGAACAGATACAAGAAATTCACCAGGCAGTGCAGGAACAGCTGGAAAAGAGCCAAGCCAAATACAAGGTAAGGCATGAAAAACACCGGGTGGAGCACAACTTCCAAGTTGGCGATCAATTCTGGCTGTATATCAGCAAGGACAGAATGCAAGGTGAAGGAAAGAAGCTAAAGCCAATAAGGTATGGGCTTTTTAAGGTACTTGAGAAAATTGGTGAGAATGCTTTCTACCTTGATCTGCCAGCATACATGTACATCTATTCAGTGGTAAATGCAGAAAAATTAAGATTGTTTGAACCTTCATTAATTGAAGATCCTAAAGAGAAACGTCAATTGCCTTCCATTGATGATCTGTTGCCTGAATACCTCAATGAGCTGCAGGAAGATACAGTTCTGGATAGAAATGTGAGGACTAATCGCAGAGGGGACGTGGAGTACCTTAGAATTGGACTTAAAGGTTCAAAACCTACCAGTGCAAAATGGATAGAGATTGGGCAAGTGAGGCAACTGTATCCTCACTTAAACAATGTTTGAAAACCAACTTTTGGTGGTCCAAAAGCCTTTTCAGTGGGAAGTCGTGATCCAAATCGATCCAAGAAACACTCTCTGTCTTCAAAACTTAAAGAAAATCATGCCAAGACCAAAGAAAATCACATAAGGAAGCCTTTTAAAAAACCATCGGGAAGCAAAAACCTGTGAAATCAATGAAAAACAGAGTATTGGAGGTGAAATAAGTAATGCACAGTAGCCGTCCGATTTGGCCGATCAATGATCCAGATTGGATCAACAATTGCAATCGGCGATAACCTTCGGCAGAGATAGGCAGGATCTACTTAAGAATTGCGATGGTGAACAACGATATGGACCATCGATCAAGAGTGTAGATCGATGGACCATATTAAATTGCAAGATCACAATCAGAGGAGCACTTACAACGGCCCGAGGGTTATTGCGATGAGTGATTACGATATTGCAATCGTAGCAACCATGATGTGCGATCCGATGAACCAGACCCGATGGATTTATTAGTAATATTTTATAAGATTTGAGATCCACAACAGAGCCATTGTGATTTTCAACAGTGACAATAGGCGGACCCAATGGGAGAATATGGAGGATTTAAGGACTTTTGAAGTCCGATACATTGAGTTTTGGCAAACTTTCTCTGTTAAAACACATTTTTGCTATGAAAACAAAGCGCGGCCGTTTCAGGAGTTGCAGAGGCCTGAGGCACTCTTGCGTTATAGAATGGGTGGCCACCTCCTCTCTGTGCATTAAGCAATGATTGTATAACACTGGCAGAGGGATTCAAAGCATACAGAGGCTGGGGAGACCGAGGGATGGGAACTTGAAACAAACAGGCAACGTTGGCTTTAAAGCCACAGACACAGAGCACAGCAGAGGAGGCAGTATTGCAAGCAAATGCCGAGATAGAGAGCATTAAGGGAGTCTGTGTACTCATAGAAAGCTTGAGAGGTTCAAGTCAAGCTCTTATTATTGTATTCTGTTGTATGTGAGGCTCAAATTGAGCTCACTGTTGTAAAAAGAACTCTACTTGAAGACATAATAGAGAGGCCCCCACTGAAGGCTAGACCAGGAGATGTAGCCCAAGAGTATTGGGTGAACTCCTTATTAAATTTGTTGTGTTATGTGTTGTCTATTATGTTTTGTTCACTGCTTCATTGTTTGTGCATTTCGCAATCTTATCGATCCATTGCATAAAATGACATAGACAAATCCATGCACATAAGTCTATAATACCTTATTATGGTCTTAGATCTCATTATCAGATCAACAACGCTGCAAATGGATTTTTAATACTGTCTTCTAAAGGCTCACTTGATTCATGACTTGTTTTGGTATCCCCAGAAGTTTAAATTTATGTAACAACAACCTCAAACACAAACTATGTTGTTATGTTGAGTGTTATTGACAACTCTACCTTGTTTGCATGAGGACACGCAAAAGATTAAGCACAAGGGAGAAAAAATGATTGCAAAACATGGTGGTAATTTCTCATTTATTAAGACTATTTTTCCAATAAAAAACACATAAATTGATCTAAATATATCTCTCAACTTGTGCATTGGATTGTTGTGAAAATTTAAGGATGAAAGAATTAGGGTGAGGCAAACAAACCGATAAAGTTTCAAGTAAAACTAGTTTATACTTTTTGAGAAATTAAGCACCATCACCTACAACCATTTTTCCTATTTATCAAGATTTGTGCATCGAATTTACATGAAATTTGGAGGAGAGAAGCACTAAACGAATATGAAAAAACCTGTATTTTTTTTAGGAAAATCCAGTCTATAAATTTTGAGAATTTAAACACCATCATATACAACCATTTTTTTTATATCTCAATATCCATGCATTAGATGGCTATGATTTTTGGTGTGGAGAAGAATTAAAATAGTAGAAACTTTCTCACAAAATTTCTTCGAAATCCAGGTTTTACTTTGTGAGAAATTGCTTAACAAAGTTTTTTCTTACAATTTTAACAGTTTATTGATACAACTGTAAAAGTTTGTTTTTACAACTTTAACAGTTTACTGATACAACTGTAAAAGTTTGTTGGAATTCCTATAGAAATTTATTTGTTATATCTCAGGATTTATGTAATGGTTTTCTATGATTTTTGGTAGATAAAGACATTGTATGGAGATAAACAAACCCACCAAAAATTTTCTCAATATAAAGTGTTGTTTGCATGAAATGTTAATGTCCTTTAAATTTCTACGAGTCCATGTACATATTGCTATAATTCCACCAAAATTGCTGAAAGATTATTTTTGAAGGTATGATGGCTATGAGAATTGAGTGTAGGGTTTATAGTTTGATCTAGGTAACCATGGATTGAAATATCTTAAGTTATAGCACTTGTTTTTTTTTCATGATTGGCTAATGGAGATTTGTTTATGAGAAATGTAATTTGAGAAAATGGGACATCCATTATTTGAAAAGTTTTAAGGCGGAAATTATTGTGGAAAGGTATCATGTATGTATGCCCAAGACAAAGACAACATTGTCACATAAGAACTTGTTATGGGAATAAGAGAAATGATCAAGTTCATCAACATTATTGGAATCATTCATGGAAGGAAACTGGAAACACAACAAGCGAATCATTCAAAGTAAAGTACAGATTGTTTACATAGGTGTTAGGCTTCATCATAGTGGTAGTTTCTACAATGGAAAAAGAATGCTTGATACAATTGTTGTCAATGAGATTCTTGGTACAACTATGAATATTTGGTGCATTTCAAAAGTTGGGTGACTCTTTTTTGTGTACACTACAATGTTTGCATGGGGACATGTAAAAGGGTAGGTGTGGCTGAGATGTTGGGTCGCCAAATTGTCATACTTTTTACCATTCTAAACACCCATATTCATCATTTTACCCCACTTATTTTCCTACCTATTACCCATATGTTGTAGCAACTATAACCACCCTCCAAAAGTTTTCCTTACCTTCATTTTGGAGCCTCCCTACCAACCATCCTCAGCAGAATGTCTTGCACTATCAAGTACATGAACTTCAGTGGTTTTCTAGCAGCATGATAGCCTATGTTTGATAGCTTGCTGCTTTCCCCTCATAGGCTACTTCCCTGGACTTGGTCCAGCTACTGGTTGGGCAACTCCCTTAAGGAATTGCACAATTTTGGAGGGGAACCAGTCTTCCCTCCAGAAATTGCGCAAATCTGACTAGCCGCCTACTGGGCTCAGAAATTGCGCAATCCTGTCCATCAACCTTCCTTGAGAAAACTACGCAATCTGATCCAGCATGACTGCTCAGCCTAGAAATTGCGCAATTATGGGTGGCAGTCAACTGCTCAGCCCAAAAATTGCACAATCCCTCTAGGTAGCTAGCCCAGCTCCCTCCCAGAAATGTGCAAATTTCTCCCTCATGCAAGTAGGGTGTTGCATGTGCCATCAGGTTGACTGGTTCCACCCGGGAGCGAGAAAAATTGACTTGCATACATGGGCTGCTTTTTCCCAAAATAGCAAAAAGTAACATGAAAAAATCATCCCTATATTTTAGGGAGCTATTTTTAGTAGCTGGAGGTTACATGCAAAGATCGTTTTAGAACCTTTCCTCCAAGTGTCACTTTTTCCTAGATTTGTGACATGCATGTCATGAGCCTCAAACCTATTTATCCGATGCTTCAGATCTCACTTCTTTAGATCGATCTTCGAGCTCTGACATCCCACAACACATCTAGGAATCTTCGACACATCCAACTCAGCTATTTCCAGGTAAGTCTGTTTAACTTGTCTTTTGCAACATTTCTGTCGCTTTTTGTGTTTTGCCTTGTGTGAGTGTTTCTTGCTTGACTTCTATGAACACTTGCTATCGTTTGCATGCATATTATCTTGTACTAGCACCGTTTCATTTTTTGTTAGTATCTCATTGCTGTTGCATGCATGACACTATTTTGCATGGACGATTGTTGATTTGGCGACTCGCTTCACACACATGCATGTTGTTCCGTTTTCTGAATCTTGCATTCACTGTTTGCATGCATGATCATTCACTCTTGCTTACACTCAACATTGCCATGCATTCACATCCCCATTTGCTTTCAGTTTCCCATCAGCGGGTCTCGGTAGACTTGACTCGGACTCTACCTCACCAAGACAACATTTCATAATCCTGAGAGGGAAGGCTCTTCCTTCCTCCTAGAAAATATGCATTTCTTCCCAGTGGCTATCCTCTAGTATTGAATTGCGCAATTATGAAGGGTAGTGATTGCTGGCCCAGAAAATTGCGCAATGCAGTCACTGGGCTTGCAACCCTTGCCAGCTGAAATTGTGCATTGCGCATTCCCAGCACCCAACAGGCCAGTATTGATTGTGCATTGTGCAATTCCAGTAGCTATCCAACCTCCAGACAGTTCATACTGCCTTTTGTTCAGTTCTAGTATCTAGTCTCCCGACCTCCCAGGAAAAATTATGCGATCCTTTTCAATTAATCCATAGTTATGTTGCATGTTGTTCCTCAAGATTGCTTTGGTTTTAGCTGACAAATTTCTTACCATGCATGCTACCATGTCTCTAGATCTAACAGGTGTTCGTCTATCTCTCAGTAGTTCAGGATCAATGGCCTCCAAGAGAGAAATATTGAAGGACACTAATGGGAGCGCAACTGGAGCAGCAGTTGAGCGAGTGTCCACGAGTTTTTTGATTTATGAAGACACCAACATGACTGTAGAAAAGGAAATCAAGCTGAAATGGAAAGAGGTCAATGATGCATTGGCATGCAAATTTTGCAAAGACCTTGAAGACCGCCAAGTCTATGTGAACATTCACAAGTCTTGCTTGTACCAGATTGCATGCATGTATCCCATGTTCCTAGGCACGAACATGATACATTAGATCGTCTTGCACACTGATCCTGAGACGATGACATTGAGAAGTGTTAGTAGGACAGAGATTTCTACCTTCAGGGCACAGGATTATCAACAGATGTATAATATGTCAAAGCTAGTGGTCACCATGAAAATACCCTTCAACATACCCAGCAACAATGTCAACTCCAGGGATATCGTGAAGAACTGGGTAAAGGAGCCAGCCAAATTCAGGATGACACCCAACTAGGCTTATAAGTAAAAGATACTATGGAAGGTGTATCAATACTTGGTCATCTTTGCATGTCACCTGGATGACCAAGAAAGCACGGAGACCTTCCCGCAAAGTTGGGTGATCGCGTTGGACCAACTGACTAGTGAAGGCAAAGCATGCAACTGGTCCAACATGTTGGCTCACTGGCTGAAGGAACGTATAACAAGAGCTCGGAAGCTGCCCAAAGGTTCAAGCATAAATCTACATGTCCGCTTACATCTTGGATGAAATTTGTACCAGTCAGGAGTTCCCGGGCTTGAAGTGGGCATGGACATCAGAGGAGACCTTTGTGAACACTTATTGTAAAATTTGTTCTGAATGCAGCTTTAGAGGAGTGATCACACATCTGTCAGATCATTTTGTCACCCTGGTGTACAAGATGGTATTTGAGCATGATCCACCTTGCATGTTGAAGGTAGCAATTGAGGCACTGATTGACATAGTGGATTGGTATGCCTCACCGTACGACACCTTCATATGGATGTACAACATGGAGAAGCCTCTGCATGTTTTACCGAAGTTTTCCATGGACAAGCTCGTCATGCAAGAGGTATCATACCACATCTCGGTAGGATTGTCAGCTAGGCTGCATTGGAAGAGGAAGGCACCTTGGCCCGCTCTTCCTTTGCAGATCAGGTTATACGAGATACAAAATTTCAAGCACACGGATGTTGAAGCAGAGGAGATCAAGAAATATCCTTTCAACGCCCAAAGCTACAATCTGTATGACCTGCATTATTTTGTAAAAGATCAATGCATGAGAGTACAGTTTCAATGGATCCACGGGGCATGTCATTGGGCATAGGAGGACCCATGGATATAGTGTTTCATCTTCTCCAGACCCAATGAACCGGTCGACATCGCTGTGGAATGGTTAATGAAGCAGTGTGAAGCAGCGTCCAAGAGAGAACCAACAACAACGACAGCAGAGGTAAAGATACTTGTGTGCGACAAAGGCAAGAGAAAGATTGTCAGCGTGGAAGTAGAACAAAGCTACAAGTTCCAAGCAGACCCACTTGTGCAAAAAGTATCTTTGGAAATAGAGGCAAAGAGGAAACAATGCGATAAGAGGAATGTGCAAAGGTAGAGAGAAAAATGGAGAATGGAGGAAACAGAGAAGGACATGCATGAGTTGAAGGAGAAACTGTGGAAGGAACAGGAGCTACGTAGACAGGAGAAGGAAGTGGAGCAATAATAGGTACACTATGGGGTGAAACATGTGTAGATAAATGAAACAAAGCCTATATAGGTAGTCGAATCATCTGAATAGCTGGCACCAAGTAGACGGGGTGAGCAGTCGCAGGGGCAGGACTTCGCTCAAGAGATTGAAAAGGCACTTGAGCAGATGGATACATATATGGAGCAACAAGAGTTAGAGAAAGACATCAACCTCATGCCCCACCACGAGGAGGTTGACTTACTAGCTTCACAGGATTCAGAAGTGGAGCAAGTCCCAAGAGACCAAGGAGACACTGAGATCCTCGAAGATTAGCTAGAAGGAGAGATGCACAACATATAATTTAACGAGTCACACCATATAGTTTTTCAATCTCGCAGAGTGTCTACATTGAATGATCACACATCTCCTGAACAATTTGAGTAATGAGTGATCGTGTCTGACATGCGCAAGTAGCCAACAACATTGGCCAATGCTACAAGAGCATTTGCCAAATCCACTAGCTCAAGTGTTCACTTCCTGATAACACAAAATGAGCGAATGGCTAAGGAGTTACAAACAACCAAGTAGGGAGGAGAACCGGTTACAGCATCCACCCAAGCAGAGTTGAAGAAGGCAATACTAGATGAAGTATTGTCCCTTGAGCCAGTCATGAAGGCATTGTATTCCAAGTTTGGCACCGTGCATAAAGTAGTTGTCCATCTCAACAGTTGGCAGCATCGATGTGTTAGGAGAGCATGCATCTTGTCAAACATGCATACTACTGTTGATTACATGTAAACATGGACAATGAGATACAAGGGAGCCCCATTACACTTTCCCAAGATGATGAAGCCTAGAGCGGTCGAGCTAAAGGCACGTATCTAGATTCAGATCCAGAACTATGAAGACCTCCCGTAACTCATCACTAGTCTATAGGCTTCCCATGCATGATTATTCGGGAGTATGGATGTTGTTGTAAACACACACATGATCCCATCTATTGTAATGAGCCTTGGCTTCTCCACTGTTTAAAGCTAGTATATCTCTTTGGAGGAGCAGGCGACAGTGACTGTAACGCTCCACTGTTGAAACTAGTGGTTGGTCATGGTTGTACTATATCAATGGAACTTACACTTCTTAATACAATAGAGCCATCATTTCATGCTTATGTAGTATTTTATTTCAGCTATCTTGTTTACTATAAATGATATATGTATTTGTTTTCTTACGCATGCATGTGTAGCTATGTTCTGCATATGTATGTACGAATCTTACTAAAATGTGTTGTTGGTTTAACCATCACTTTGGATTGCTAGTTCACTTGCATTCCAGTTTGTGATGCATCTTAGCTCGTGTGTTCCCTTCTTAACTTCCTTCTTTCACAGGTTTCCAAGGGGTGCACTCACCTCACCCTCCGTGTGTTAGAACCGTTTGTGCACCTTCCTTGACTTGCTGCATATGTCACACCCTTGCTACCAACAAGGGCATATTACTTGCCTCTGTGCACAACCGTAGTAAGGGCGATATTGTATGATCCACTGTTGGGACTCCTACACCAAAGGGTCTAAGGTCTAGTTGGGACTTCTTACTGGGGAGATCCCCTTACATGTTGGTGGGTCTAGCACTGTCAAATTTTCTAGTGCTAGAAGGAGGGCCAGATGAAAAGCTATGTCCTCTCATCATTTTTTGAACCTTTGCACATCTATCATTTTGTCACACACACCCCTCCACGATGTTTTTCGCATGCCAAACCTCTCAACCTCATGACGAAGTTTTTTTGATCTCTTGGCCGAATTCACGTATGATGGTGAAGGAAAAGTGGCCTGGCCTATGTTCTTACAAGACTTATTTGCCATGCTTGATGAGGAAGATGGATATTTTGATGGAGAGGCCAACCTGCTGCTTAGATACACTCTTCACAAATCCCCATAATGATGGTGCTACAGCTTACCAGCTAACAGCGTGCACTCACTTGACTAGTTCTGTGATCTCATTGAATCTTCTTTCCATCATTTTGATCCAGAACCTCGTGACCAAAAACTATTACAACAACGGAAGGCCCCACATGAATCGCCTATGGAGCTTTGCCAGCACTTTCGTGTTTTGCAGTTTGAAGCTATGAAAATCGAGATGAAATTTCCATATCTTTGGGATAGATTCGAGTACTGTCTTAACAAATCAGTCCATCCCAAGAGGAAGTTTGAGCCTAATCCTCACTTAGAATACTTCAGTGATGGAGTTGTGCAATCACAGATAAACACGGTCGCTATCACAAGTGACTGTCCGCTGTCCCCTCATCAAGCATCTCCACCACTATAGAGTGATGTGGGAGAACAGGTGCAGACATGTGTTCAACTGTCACATCCTCTGCTGGCTTGGTGGGCCCTGACCCAGGTTCAATGTTAGTCAACAAAAAAATCCCTACACAACTGGCCATTTCGGCATCAGCCCGCAGAGCGCAGACTAAAGTCTCACTCAAAACAGTATGGGGGGATGTTGGAACCAAGTTTTCGCACCCTGAGATGGTCATGATGTCAGTTTATATGCCCTTCCCCTGCTTTCATGCATGTCACTAAGTCTTGGGGCTCTATCAATCTACCCCTTTTTCCACCCTTCAGTACCTCTGCGAAGGTGTACAATTGACCTTCACGCAACCCTAACCTTCGGTTCAGGTACTTTCGTGCAGCTATGACAGTGTATTGTATAGGTTCCCAAGTTATCTCAAGTGTTTTGCTTATCTTACCAATCAATTACAGTTAGTGTCGCATAAAATGATATCTTTACTTGCGTTCAATTAATATATAAAATCACATACATTCCCGCATCAACTAAACATTGTAAAATAAACCTAGAATGCAATATAATCAGATGCATAAATAGAGACTAAATACATAGCAATTTCATAATACTTCTCTTTATTGATATATTCCAGCTTAATATAGACTCTATCCACCCTGCGCACACAACTGCAGGGGTCGGCGCACTCAACTGCGGACTTCCACCCTAGGCCTCTGCGAACTCAGCTGCAGAGCCTCTACCTACACTAAGACCCAAAACACTTAGACTTCTCTACCAAAACTTCGAAGACTTAATTGTTCTCCTTTACTAGAGCTTACTTACAGTGCTCCTTTTTATATAATCCCATGGTCCGTGGACCATGTGTAGATATTTCCAGCCGACTTGACACCTTACATAAATTAGGGTGGACAACCCTTTATGACTCTTGACACCTTTGCTCTCCATGACCACAAAATGTAGAGAATTTACAATTTTATTACAAAATTGTCCCAAAACATGGGATTTTAGCCCGAAAACTGGTCTTGGGGGAACTCGTTCCCAACAAACCCCCAACACAAACATGGAGACTTGCCCTCGAGTCACTCTGTGGGCACAGAGATCTTAGCACGAAGACCTCCCAGCTCGACCAGTATGACAGAAACCTCAGCGGTGCACTGTGTGGCCGCCTGCTTCACTTCTTCAACCAACTGCTCTATCACTGGTCCTGAATTGTTAGCTTGAAGTTTCTCTTGAGTTGCTTATAGACTACCAAGCTTGCCTTCAATGGAAGTCGTGACTGAATAAGCTTTGTCCAACCAGGGCTTCAAGTGCGCCTTTAGTATTGCCTCTTTGTGCTGCACTGCATCTACCTGTTCCTTCAATGTTTTGGCCTCCTGTAGCTTCTCCAGGCTCTGTGTGAGAATCACTGTGCGCGTTGTTCCTTTTATCGTGTCACAGCGCTTCTACAATTCTCATGCCTCTGTCTCTAGCCATTGTACATTAGGATCCTCCTGTAGACTGATCAGGACCTCAAATGACTATTCGAACAGCTGTGTGCAATCTACTATTTCACTATCTACTGCCGCTATTGCCTCTATGATAGTGGTTGCGCACTGCTCCTTTACTTCTGGCGGACTTGAAGGCTGGGCCTTCAACTGCAAATCTGCAATCTGTAGGTTCAGCTCCAGCTGAACCTTAGCCAACGCTGTGTGAGCATCGCGCACTCCTGTGGCAAGCTTGTAGACTTGTTCATTTGCCTCCACATCCTCAGGAATAGCCAATTCAGGGACCATTTGGCAGGCTTCCTTCACGGCCTTAGTCATGCACTGATTTCTGTTAGTAAGTTCCACCATGGAAGTGAGGGCAGTGTCTCGCTGCAGGGCCATCTGCACATTATTAATCTTTTGCTCACTGATTACCTGCAAAGCACACTATTCACAGGCCCTCAGCTTCGCGATCACCCCATCCTGCAGTAAGTCGAGCGCCTCGCTAGGAAGCTCTACCAAGTTCAACCCCACTCCCTTAAGGGTGATGATAGCGAGCCTGTCAGCCTCATTTTCTGTGGTCAGTGCTCCATCCTGCAGCACTATCGCTTCAGGGTCCTTCGCACGCAACATTATGGAAGCTTCTGAAGTACCGATGGCGAGGTTGGTGGACACCGTGCCCGCCTGTGATGCACGGATCTGCAGCTCATGTAGACCCGTCTGGATGCCCCCTAATAGTTTTTGTTGCTGCTGCTCGAAATTTTGTAGTACAACTGTGGTGACATCTCGCACCATGTCTCCAACATCATTCAAATCTCCCTCTGTTAGGGTGTTTGGATCTAGTGACATCTTACTAGAATTCGATTTCTTTCATGGCCCAACTCTTTCCTATCTCCTTGGATGCTTGATACAGTATGATGTCGTTTACGGGTCCGCTCCCTATTGATCTGTTTGCTCATTTGTTTCTTCCTCTGTTTTGGGCTAGGGTGACCTTGCACCTTTGTCAGATCTACGCTCTGTTCCGCCTATCTACTTTTCTGCCTGCTGCAGCATCCCTTTATGCATGGGCCTTGTTCACAACCTCTTTCTTTTTCTTCTCGGCTAGCTGTGTCATATTGAGCTTGGCCTCCTCCTTTTTGCATTGCGCGACTTACTTTCTTGACCCCACCGCCGAGTCTGAGGCAATGCGCCACTCTGCTAGCCAGCGATCAAGAACTGCATCAATCGCATCATCCATTGCCAAGTAAGGCAAGTCATGCCACTTCTGCTCAGGGTCCTTCCATGCCCTGATCGTGATGCGTTGAAAGTCTGCCTTGAACTCCATGTACTCCTGTAGTTTGGCAAACACAGTAGGTGACAATTGCAACTTGCGATTGATAGCCATGCATATATTCATTTCCATCAAGATTCAAAAGATCTTGCTATCCTTGATGCGCTGAGCACCATTTGTCACCCATAGAGAAGCGTACTTCGTTGCTTCTGGCAGGTCTGGCACGACCAAGGGGAATTGACTATCTTCAGGTAGCTCCCAGGCTACCAACACAATGGACAGCAAGAGCCATGCATAGTGGAAGGTCTTGTTGAGCTCCTGTGCCTCGCGGTAGTTCGCAAGGAACTCACCACAGAGATAGCGTGCCCAATTAAATTGAACTCCTTCGGCGCATTGGGTTGCTAGAGCAATGACAGGTGCCAACACTTCATCTCCTTGACACTTCCTCATAACTTTTCTTACCAAAATCTGCGTGGCCATCTTGACTGCAGGGTCACAGATACTCGAGATGGCATAACCTCGTGGCTTCTTCATGAGCTTGAATTTCTCCTTCATGGCCTCCGCAAGGGCCTGCTTGCCACCTTTTCCACCAAACATCATGGCGAGATTTTCCCTTGTATAGGGAAACCGTGTGATCCTATGGATCAACCTGTTGGTGATGCGCATCGGCTCCTCCAGCCACAGACACCCATCCTGCACCAAGAATAGTAGCTGCTTGATGACCAATACTATAATAGTTGTGCACTTGTAGTGCGGCACCCATAGCAGGTTGAGTAGGCCCGCCTTGTCTACACCCGTGAGCCACTTCCGCGGTTCCAACGTAATCATCCTGGTGGTTGTGTGAATAATGCGGTGCATTAGATGTTATGTCGCTAAGTGCGGGAACTTCTTAGTGTCAGATAAGTCCCAATCTTCCAGTTTCAATAGCGGAACCCGCCCCAAGTGGGGTCCTTCAAAGACAATTTCATCTGGCAACAGAGGTATGTGCAAGGTGACCTTGCTTTCGCTGATGTCCTTCGGTACCTTTGTCTTTCCCTTGCATGGACGGACACATTCGGGCAACTTAGTGATAGGGTGAGAACCCTCGACTTCAATGTCCTCCACTTCTACCCCAAAACCTCATCATCCATCAAGATGTCCTCAATCTCTTCCTCCTCCGACTCCAAGTTAATAGTTTTACCCTTTTCCTGTGTGGTGGGCTTGTCCTTTTGTGGGTTTCTTCTAGGCGATGCACACATCGGTATTGCAACCTACTTTCCCTTCTTATCCTTTTCACTCTCCTTGGTTGGGGTAGGCTTCGTTCTACGCATTCGTGGTGACTTGGGGACTTCAGCTAGTACCTCTGCAACTTCTGGAGCAACACCCTCTACCTCCATAACAACCTCCAACATAGCCACCTCAGTTGTCACTGCTTCGGCGTCCATAGATTCAGATCTTGGGATAAAATCACAGATGAAATTGCGGTCAGACTATGGAAATCGATCAAACACTGGGTAGTCAACCAATTCTTTGAAAAATGCATGGATCATGCACGTCTTAGTGCTCACCAACCCAATGTTCAAAATGCTCAGTGTTTTTCGTTGGGTAGCCACATGTAATTTATAGGAAATTTTGAATTCAAATCTGACCGTTCCCCCCACATTCGATTCATTAATGCCGAGTTGGCAGGAGATTTCCAAGGATCTTACCCATAACTTTTGTCTTAAATGTCGGTCTCATGCTCCATTTGGATGCATTCTCATCGTCAAATCATGAACATTGACTTTAATGGTCACTTTCCAACTAACTTGTGCGATTTTGCCCAGGGTAGCGTAACTCTCTCCTCACTGTCACAAACCCTATGACATCTTTGCGTTCCGCACAATCCACCAATCATGCAGTTCCCCAACCTCGGCAGTGAAGTTTATAGTCCCGCACCTCCTTTCAGCTTCCTGGAGTGCTAAGACTATGCTACCTTCATATAGTCACCTGTCCAAATCACTGGTGTATGGCTTCAATCGGCTGCCATTCACCTTTCCTACGAAGGGATCTCTATTAAATTTAATCAACTGAACTGCTCCGTCATTGGTAATTTCCTTAATGCATAGGGCCCTATCTAGTGCATCCACAATTTCCCTGGAAATTTATCAAACTTGCTGTTGGGCATGGAATCCCCCCAAGGCATGTTTTGGGGATCAAAACCCAAGTTTTGACTGAATTGTGTTGTAAATCTCCGCGAACTACGGGCGCGAAGAGTATGATAGAGTCACAGGGTTGTCTGCCCTAGTTTTGTAATGTAATGTCAGCCTACCCATGGTCTGCGGACCATGGGATTGTATAAATAGAGCGAGGCTCTAAGTGTAAAAGATAGCGAAGTAGTAGAAAGAAGCAAGAGTCTAAGTGACTAAGTGCAAAGTGTGTCTTTGGGTCGTAGGGTAGGAGAAGGCTCTGTAGCTGAGTGCATAGAGGCCTAGTAGTCCGCAACTGAGTGCGCGGACCCTTGCAGTTGAGTGTGCAGGGTAGAGTTGAGTTTGTAACTGAGGAAGGGATTAATAAAGAGAAGTTTTATCATAATTCTATGTATCTGTTCTTGGGTTAATGCATGTTTGATATAATTTGCAAATATATTGTTTATTTACTGCGCGCACTTGTATGAATGGTTTATATTGTTAAGTATAACTTAAAGCATGCAAGTAGGCTAAGATAATCAACTAACATTGGAATATCAGTAAAGTCTTGGGTAATAACGTAGAAGCACAACGTTTAGCCCTTGAGTAGGGTTGCGCGAAGGTAGTATCTTAGGCTGCGAGGTACAAGAAAGTGCGTGAAGCGACTTGCACGCAGGGTCAAACCGCGGACCACTTGAACTCATCAAATGTCTCTAGGGTGCGGAAACCTGGTTCTAGCACCCTCCCATACTACTTCGGGTGAGACCTCAGTCCACGCTCTGTGGACTGTTGCCAAAAGGGCAAGTAGTACCGAGATTTGTTTGGCTAAATCACCTCTAAACCTAGGTCAGGCCCCAACAAGCCAACAAATGGTTCCGTTGCCGGGACCAAGATCTACATAAGAGATGTCTGATGTCGTATCACTGGAATTCGACAAAGAAAGGAATTGAAGAGTGGCTGGACAGGAAGATTCACGAGTTTGCGGTGCAGGAAAATAGGAACCCACGAGTATCGAAGGAAGAGTAGTTAGAGCACTACTTATTTATAGAAATCCACGAAATTTTCTTTGCATCCTTCCCCTCTGAGTTTTACGAGTGGATCGCGAAGTTAGAAGACAGTCAGGGAAGGTGTAGGCTCGACAAATTTATTGTGTGGACTCCAGAGCTGGTGCGTAGACTAGAAGCATCAGAAGATAAAATTGCACGTGCTGTGGACCATTAGCTCGATCAAATTATAGGAGGGTTTATCACCAAGTTCGTGGTAGATACTTCAGTCAGCTACAACGAGGCAAAATGACACTTCCTCAAAGGACTGCGAGGTAAGTATGTTAAATATTTGAACACTTGGATTAAGATGCTACTATGTGAAAAGTGGGTTATGTGAATAAATTGATGTTTGGGGCTACGCGAAGTGGGAGGATCTACATAAACGAAGGTAGCACAGAGATAGAAACTAGCCCCTTGATTTCACCTCCACGAGAAAGCGAGGAAGAAATCGCGAAGGTTTCACTAAGAAGTGCCATCAGTTTGATAAGAGCGAATTATGCGCATATCACTTCCACCAACACCACCTACAGTCTCACCATCTTCACCCTCGTCTTCGCCCACACCACCTCCGCCACCACCACAGTTCAATATGGAAAGTGCAATAAAATTTTTGGTGTTCAAAGGAGTAGGGATTGAAGATTCGAACCAATTTTGGTTCGTGGTAAAGGTTGTATGGGAAGCATAGGGAGTCATGGATGACAACATAAAGAAATCAACGTTGGTCAATGCTCTACAGGATCGCACACTAGTGTGGTACATTAAGCATTCCAATGACTATCCAAACGCAGGGATCATAGATATCCAAGCTACCCTAAATAGGGAATTTAGCAGTCCAAAATTAGAGACAAAGTCGATTATCGGATTTAAGGAAATCACGATGCTTCCAAGCGAGACCCCCTGGGAGCTAGATCAGAGACCGAAGTGTATTATTCATGAAGCCAACATCACCTTGACGGATGGGCAACACCGCATCTAAGGACCGCGTTGTCACAGCAGAAGCTATCCACTCACGCTAAGGCTTTGGAGATCGCAATGAGACTGCATGAGACCTCGATACAAGATCCTAACCTGGGAGTCCAACAGATCCACGTATAGTTGAAAAACTTGTGTCTTGAGATGCAGAGTTTGAAGCAAGATAGGACAACTCGACCAGAAGCACGCGAGGAAGTATGGTGCATAAATTTCAAAGGCCAGGGACATGACAAGGACCTTTGTCTAGTTTTTGTGAACTACCTGGTGGGAGGAGGGCCAATGCCATTGAGACCATAGGCACAAGCAGGACCGAGTGCGGCACTTGCATTATGGTGTGCGATTTGTCAGATAGGATGGAAGGATGCTACAGATAACTACCATCTATTACAGAAGTATACACAGATGTCTCAATAGTTGTTCTGTAATTTCTACAGGTCAGTAGGCCATGATGAGCATACCTATAGAAGTTATGAACTAATGATGGATCAGACTCCTATCTATAGAGTTTAGACTGAAACACGAGCCCTCGATCAAAATGCAGGGATGGCATGCACTGGATTTTAGGGGTGTGGATGAGGTCGAGGTGGAATGGGGCCAATAAGGGGTCGCAGATAGCTAATTTGTTCCAATTGCGGAGGGCCAAGGCATTATGCCCGCGATTTTAAAAATCTGACGAGGGTATCATGGTTATATTGTACCCAGTTTGATCATGAGACAGAGGACTGTCCCACACTGATAGCAAGGTTGCGCGATAAAGGAACACTCCAACCTCCCCCGACTCAGAACCTGCAAATGATGAGGTCTGAGCCGCACGAGGAAGACCCGAATGTAAATATCATGCTCTGAAGTGGTATCATGACAGGAGATGACAAAGGCAAGTAGCCTGAAGAGAGTGCCTAGGTTCGCAAGGCTCCAACGAAGGAACCAAATTTTATTTGGAGCGTGCTAAGGAGACATTCATGGAAGCTAAGAAGAGCTTCATGGAGGCCTCCACTTCAGGTAGTAAAGACAAACTAGAACCAGAAATGGACCCATCAATGCTCAATACCTTTCTGGAGACATGCATGAAGCTGCTGCATGACAGCAAGGCTGTGAACGGATTGCAAGAACTCATCACTAGATGTGCTGGGTCAGGAGAACCACACGTATTCCGGAAGCTCGGGAAGCACACAACGTGAACAGGAAGCGAGATGAGATTGACCACGCAGATCAGGGAATATGAAATGGATCAAATGATTTTGGATCTAGGATTGGATGTGAGCGTTCTGCCAAAGCAGACATGGGAGCGCATGGGCAGGCCCACGTTGCAATGGTACCCTATTCAATTGTGAATGGCAAGCCAGAAAAGAAGACTGCTGGGAATAAAAGTAGATACCAAAGGTGTGAGGGCGCTTGCAGATTTCAAAGTATTAGAGATTTTTGATGACAACAATCCTTATCCCGTGCTACTAGGAATATATTGGGCCACTTACATGAATGGAGTGATAAATATAAAGAAGCGTAAGATGATTTTTGAGAAAAAGCCACTATTCTTAGTGGTACCTTTAGACCCTATGGAAGGATCACGCTACATAGAGCCGGTGCATGACTGTGATATCAATGACGATCTAGACTATATCTACAAGATAACCATGCAAGAGCAGGACTGTGTGAATCCAACAGCGGATGGCAAGATTTCGTGGGAGTTCGAAAGCTCCTGCACCTGAGATTCGAACGAAGAAGTAGAACAATGGCAGAACCAGTTACACGAGGTAACCACACTCAACTGTAACATGATGACAAGATCATTGCGCTGCGTGAAAATAGAGGTAAGAGATCTGCCTGTGTATGGTAGGTTGAGGAAAGTGGATGATTTCCTGAACAAATTTGAAAGAGAGGTGCTGGAATAGCAGTGGTTCGATGCTTTGAAATGGGTACTGCGCGCTACACCTGCAAGGTGGTGGGATACGCACGAGCAGAATTTTGAGGACTGGCAGGAATGCAGAAGGATGATGCACCTACGATTTGGGAAATCTCAGATGTGGCTAACAGACAAGTATGATGGATGCGATGATCCATGTGCACACCTCACGAAATGGACCAAGGTCTACAGTGAAGAGCCACAACCTGAGTGGGTGCATCTGTTCTGTCATACCCTAGATATCATACCCATGAATTGGTATACTGAAACAAAGCTCCACCATGGCACGAGCGAATGGGATATATTACACAAAGGATTCCCGTTAACCTTCACATTTGAGGATCATTTGTGGGATACTCTTGATGATGTGCTACAAGCAGTAAAATCAGCTATCCACAAAATACCCCAGGAGCCACTGTAAGTGCTTCAGCCGGAATGGGCGACCCAGCTGAGCTGCACACTGGAGTGTTACAATGTAAATATTGAGGAGGATGATGAGGATCTAGGGAAAATTAACATTCTAGAAACTGAAGGCTGTTGCGAGGTTCGAGGACCATTGATTAAAGATACTGACATCACTGTGCCACTAAAAACGAATCACGTAAACATTGGGATGAAGGCTGAACCTAAGTATGCAATGCTCGTCGATTATTGGGAGATGATGCCATGGTGGATAAGGTCGTTGAGTTACTCCGTGAGTACCAAGGCTTATTCTCGACCAAGATTACAGACTTAAAAGGGATCGTTGGTGACTTAGGGATGATGAATATCACCCTAAAACCTGACGTGAAGCCGGTTAAGCAGAGGCCTTACTGCTTGAATCCGAAGTATAAGGAAAAGGTCCGCATAGAACTAGACAAAATGCTTGTAGCCGAAATTATTGAGCCGGTGGAAGAATCTGACTGGGTGAGCCCTATGGTAGTGCAGGAGAAAAAGCAAAAGGGTGAGATAAGAATATGCATGGACCTCAGGAAGTTGAATGATGCCTGTGTACACGACCCATTCCCGACACCGTTCACAGATGAAGTATTAGAAAATGTTGGTGGGAAAGAAGCATATTCCTTCACTGATGGGTTCTCAAGGTACCACCAGATCAAAATTGCACTGGAAGACAGGAGTAAGACCACCTTTGCCACTGAATGGGGCTATTTTCAATACACTGTCATGCCATTTGGGTTAAAGAATGTGCCAGCCATCTTTTCGCGCATAGTTGTTGCCGCCTTCAAAGAATATATCCACAAATTCCTAGAGGTCTATCTGGATGATTGGACTATCTTTGGATTGGTTAAGCACCACGTAGCAAGCTTACGCTTGATGCTGGATACTTGCCGATGACACCAGATTGTGTTGAACCTTAAGAAGTGTACGTTCCTCATTCCCTTTGGGAACCTACTGGGACATGTGGTCTGCAAACAGGGACTAATGGTAGACCTTGTGAAGATTGCAGTAATTCTGAATTTGGAAGCACCGCGAAGTGTTAAACAGTTGCGTGCTACCTTGGGACACACAGGGTACTATAGGAAGTTCATCAAAAGCTATGCCCAAATCACTGCGCCGATAGAGAAACTATTGAAAAAGGATGTCACATTTTGCTGGATTGATGATTGCATGAAGAGCCTAGATGTCCTAAAGGGGAAATTGGCCCCTGCTCCAATCTTGGTCTTCCCAAAATGGGATGTGGAGTTTCATGTCCATGTTGATGCGTCGTGTATCGTACTGGGAGCGGTGCTCACACAAGAGGGCATAGAGGGATTGGATCACCCTATGCGTTTGCAAGTTGTAAATTGTCCAAAGATGAGAAGAAGTATTCCACAACTGAGCGCAAGGGGTTGGCAATGTTGTACGCACTCCAAAAATACCAGCACTATTTGCTAGGAGGACATTTCAAGATGTATACAGACCATTCCGCGCTAATGTACTTGGTCAATAAGCCTACGTGGGGGGGGCGCATATGTAGGTGGCTCTTATTGTTCCAAGAATATGACTTTGAGGTCATGGTAAAACCTGGATGCCTAAACACAGGACTGGATCACTTGTCATGTATTGAGACAGGCGAGGAACCTACTAGTTTGGAGGAAGGATTACCTGATGCAAAACTCTTTGATGTGCCCATCGCAGATAGACACTTCGAAGATATAATCCACTTTCTGACAACAAGGACCGTGCTGAAGGAATACTCCGTCCAATAGAAGAAGGAATTGGTGGTGTGCGTGACATATTTTTCTGTCATCGCAGGGCACCTATATAAAATGGGAAATGAAGAGATATTGCGAAGGTACCTACCTGAATTTGAACGAAGTCAGATCCTTGTGGAAGCACATGGGGGCGCTACATGAGGACACTATGCAAGATGAGCAACCACACAAAATATTCTTCGCGCAGGGTTGTGGTGGCCAACCCTTCAGCAGGATTCAAAAGCACACTGTAAGGCCTGGGATATATGTCAAAGGATGGGAAAACCATCATAGAGGGATGCCATGTTGTTGAATCCACAAATGACACTACAGCCGTTCAAGAAATGGGCAATCAACTTTGTGGGAACTATCAAACCTCAGGTAAAAACAAGCGTGCACTATATCATCAACGCGAAGGAGTACCTGACACAATGGGCAGAAGTGCAGCCAATCAAAGACTACACAACCGCTACAGCTGCGAAGTTTTTGTTTGAACACATGTTGAATCGATTTGGTTGTCCAAAAATCTTAATGAGTGATTGTGGTACACATTTCCTAAACAAAACCATCAGCGCGCTCACAAAAGAGTTCCAGGTGTATCATCAAAAAAACACACCATATCACCCACAAGCCAATGGGACAGTAGAAGCATTCAAAAAAATATTGGAGACTGTGCTGCCCAAAGTGTGCAATGCGCAGCGAAGTGATTGCGACCTGTGCGTACCTGTAGTGCTATGGGCTTACAGGACAATGTGCAAGAAACTGACGGGACAAACACCTTTCCGGTTAGTTTATGGCATGGAGGCTGTCATGCTGATGGAATATATCGTACCTAGTTTGCGCATAGCAGTGCTCAAAGGGATGGTAGACCGCGAAGCTCTTGAGGAAAGGCTCGTGCAATTGGAAGAACTTGAGGAGGAATGGTTCTTGGCTGGTTTTCATCAGCAGGTACAAAAACAGCATGAAATGGGCTAGCACGATCGCCATATTAAGTTGCACACCTTAAAGGTAAATGACTTAGTGTTGCTGTATGACAGTAAGTTTGAAAAATTTCCAGGAAAATTTAGAATGCATTGGCTGGGACCATACGTGGTTAAGGAGGTCACAGACGGAGGCGTGGTCTAGCTAGTCAAACTAAATGGAGAACCCTTCCCAAGCAAAGTGAATAGTAGCCGCTTGAAGCCCTACACGGGTGTGCCGGCTATCTGACTAGCCAGTAGAAGCATAGTCTTCACGCTCTAAGGATTCAGACAAGGGCGTGGGACTATAAACATATGCAAGAGCTACCGTTACAAATGTATGGAAGTAGTTCAGATACAAAAGTCTCGGAACAACGCATGCAACAGATCTAGCAAGTAGCAGCTCAGTGTGTTGCTGATCTCCACACAGTTTGAGAACAGTTGGAGGGACTCCATGCAAAGATCTCTACGTTGACCGAGTGACTTGAGGGCGAGTCACGATGTTTGTGTTGGGGGCTTGTTGGGCATTGAATCCCCCCAAGGCATGTTTTTGGGCTCAAAGCCCAAGTTTTGACCGAATTGTGTTGTAAAACTCCGCAAACTACGGGCGAGAAGAGTATGATAGAGTCATGGGGTTGTTTTCCCTAGTTTTGTAATGTAATGTTGGCCAACCCATGGTCCACGGACCATGGGATTGTATAAATAGAGCGAGGCTCTAAGTGTAAAAGATAGCAAAGTAGTAGAGAAAAGCAAGAGTCTAAGTGACGAAGTGAAAAGTGTGTCATTGGGTCGTAGGGTAGGAGAAGGCTCTGCAGCTGAGTGCACAGAGGCCTAGTAGTCCGAAGCTGAGTGCGCAGACCCCTGCAGCTAAGTGCGTAGGGTGGCGTCGAGTCTGTAACCAAGGAAGGGATTAATAAAGAGAAGTTTTATCATAATTCTGTGTATCTATTCTTGGGTTAATGCATGTTTGATATAATTTGCAAATATACTGTTTATTTACTACGCGCACCTATATGAATGGTTTATATTGTTAAGTATAACTTGAAGCATGCAATTAGGCTAAGATAATCAACTAACATTGGAATCTAAGTAAAGTCTTGGGTAATAACGTAGAAGCGCAGTGTTTAGCCCTTGAGTAGGGTTGTGCGAAGACAATATCTCAGGCTACGAGGTAAAAGAAAGTGTGCGAAGCGACTTGCACGCAGGGTCAAACCGCGGACCACTTGAACTCATCAGATGTCTCTAGGGTGTGGAAACCAGGTTCTAGCACCCTCCCATACTACTTCGGGTGAGACCTCAGTCTGCACTCCGTGGATTGTTGCCGAAAGGTCCAGTGGTACCCGTATTTGTTTGGCTAAATCACCTTTGAACCTGGGTCAAGCCGCAACAAGCCAACGCTTGCTGTCATATAACAAATACAGGTCATTTACCTTAAAGGTGCAGAGTTTAATGTGCCGATCATGCCATGCTTTTTCACAATGCTTTTGGACCTATTGGTGAAATCTAGCAAGGAACCTTTCTTCCTCAAGCTCAGCAAGCTACACGAGTCTCTCTTCTAGGGCCCTGTGATCCGTCATACCCATGAGTGCCACTATGTGCAAACTAGGCACAATGTATTCCATTGGCATCACTGCTTCAACACCATATACAAGCCTAAAGGGTGTCTGTCTAGTCAAATTTTTACACGTCGTTAGATAGGCCCATAGTACTGCGGGTATGCTCAGGTGCCAATCACTTTGTTGAGTGTTGCAAACGTTGGTCAATGCGTTCTCTAGTACCTTATTGAATGCTTCTACTGTCCCATTAGCTTGTGGGTGATAAGGCATTCTTTTCTGGTGATATACCTGAAATTCCTCTGTCAGCGCGCTGATCGTTTCATTCAGAAAGTGTGTACGGAAATCACTCATCAAAATATTTGGACACCCAAATCACATCAATACATACTCAAAGAGAAACTTTGCAGCGGTTGTGCCTGTGTAGTCCTTCAGAGGCCATGCCTTTTCCCATCGAGTCAAATACTCAGTCGCAGTGATAATGTACCGTGCACTCATCTTCTTTCCTTGAGGCTGAATGGGTCCCAAAAAATCTATCACCCATTTCTCGAAAGGTTGTAACGTCATCTGTGGGTTCAGAGGCAGCTCATTTCTTCACGATGGCTTTCCAGTCCTTTGACACATGTTGCACACCCTACAATATGCTTTTGAATCCTGATGGAGGGTTGGCGCCCACAAACTTGCGCATAAAATCTTTTGTGCGGTCGCCCTTCCTACATAATGCCCTCCCATAGCACCCCCATGTGCGTCTGTGAGGATACTTCTTCATTCAAAATCTGGTACATATCATCATAATACTTCATCAGACCCCATTTTGTATAGATGTTAGGAAATAACAGAAAATTCTGTCGCGTGCACCACTAACTCCTTTTTCTGCTGGACAGTGTAGCCTTCTGGGTAGTTCCTATCGTTAGGAAGTGTATGATGTATTCAAAGTGACCATCCACGACATGCACTGCAAAAAGCTACGCATAAAGCAATCCCTCCTCCAAATTAGTGGGCTCTTCCCCCATTTCGATGCGTGACAGATGGTTTGTTCCTGCATTTAGTCGTCCAGGCTTCACAATAACTTCAAAATCATACTCCTGGAACAATAACAACCACCTACATATTCTCTCCCCAAATACAGGCTTATTGACCTGGTATTTCAACACAGAATGATCTGTATACATCTTAAAATGTCCACCCAACAAATAGTGTCAAAAATTCTAGAGCACATATACCATGGCTAGTCCTTCGCACTCGGTGGTGGAATAGTTCTTCTCAACCTTGGATAACCTCCTACTTGCAAACGCTATAGGATGGTCCAATTCTCCTCCACCAACATGTGCCAATACTTCTCCCAGTGATATACATGACGTGTCTACATGTACATGAAACTCCTTCTTCCAATCCGGGAAGACTAAAATTGGCACGGTGACCATTTTTCCCTTCAGCACTGTGGTGAAGTAAAATTATAATTGTGGACACAAACGAATTCCTCTAGCCCAATAATGTGTCTAGCCACAACAGATACATTCTATGGAAGATTTATTTAGGTTAGAATCAATCAAGAGGGCCTACCTCTTGGTTGCTTATCCTTCTTAATGATGTCGACGCTTGCTCGCTCCAACAATCTCTCGCTTCCTTCTTCAAGTTCTTGAAACAGGTAAATAATAACAGCGCACAAACATAATAAGAGACAAATTGCAATTCAACCTACTTAATGAGTTAAGAAGCATCAAGACACGAATATGTAATATTACAAAACATGTAGGAAATCAATCGATAGTTTCATATGTTAATATCAAAGAGAGATTACAACCATTCATCTCGACATTGCAGTCTTCCTCTGACAAGACCAGGTTCCCACACACTTCTGCTAGCATTCCATGATGGCTTCAAACAACAATAATTTAAAGGCTTTTCCCTTTAGAATTCACTCCAAAACAAACACACTTCTCCCTCACACAACTAGATGGCTACAACTAGTAATAGCTTGCTTGTCTAATCAAAATAGTATACTCACACTCAGCCAACACTCTAACTATGACTAGTTTGTGCTTGGGAAGAAGGGAGGTTTATATAGGAAATATGGATGGGAGATGGATCCTCTTCTCATGGGAGAAGGACTTATCCCTTGAGGTAGTTCCATCATTATAGGGGAAAGGAGCCCAAACTGTCATCCTCGACCCCATCTGGCCAAACCATTTACCAGACTTTCGTTACGAAGCTTCTCGAGATGGAATCTTCGACTCTAATTTAAAAAACTTTCCATAACAGGACCGGCGCGAATGAAACACAGCTCAATCGCACCGATCGACGCAGGGAATAGTGCTAATCTCTACACATCAGCTCAGGGGAGACAAATGTGATTAGCACCGGTCTTGTAAATTGGGTTGTTACACTAAAATTTGTCACCATGACTATTTGCAGTTAGTATGGCTCCATCAACTGTCATACTATCCTCCTTGGCAAGCCTCATACCTCTGCTCTCCATGTCAAACTTCAAGAAAGAGAGAAAGTCATTAAAAATCTATATATCTCTGGGTACGCAGTTTCTCTTAGCCTTACCTGCGTGTACGCACTCCAAGTTCACAATACCTGCGTACTTGTACGCTCTGTATGTAAAGCAATGGGTGCGTACTCCTGTAAAGGTCAAAAGGCGTAAGTTTCACTCCAAAAAAGTTACTTGTGGTCATTTCTAGAGTATTCTAGGAGCTTGTTTGACGTGTATGAAGCGCCTCCAGATGGTTCATGTATCCCTACCAAAGAGGCACTTATCCCATCAATAGGGGAGCTATCCCATCAAAAGAGGGGCTTATCCCTTTGATGGTGGACCTTAATAACTTCCTCTAGAACACTATAAATACAGGCATTGGGCCAGAGGGAGGAGAGGTTGAAAGCTGAACATTCCTAAGGGTAGATGCTGCCGGAATTAGGACTCCCTTGTAAAGCTTGAGAGGAGAGATTCCCATCCTTTCCTAGCCTTATTTGAGAGTGGGTGAGCTAATCAAAGTAAAGGAAAACTCTTGCTGGACCTTAGGAGGGACTTGCACAACACCAAGGCTCAGGTTGTAATGGTTCCTTTTGTTACCTTTTAATGCAAATGAACTTATTTTTCTCAACAGATTGTTATTCATGGTTTGTTTCATATACTCCTTGGTCTATATGATAGATATGTATTGTTTTATGAGTTTATCAGGTGCTTTTTAATCTTTTGGCTTGTTAGTGAATGCAGGTTTCGAAGAGAAGGAGGAGCTCATCCGGATCGGCGAGGCTGGACTACTACAAAGCGTTGGACTAAAGGTATGTTAAAGATCCCCTGATTACTTGTATTTGCAATGCATGTTTAGAGAAAGGTAGCTTTATTTGTCTTGTTTGTCACTAGAAAGCTTTTGCTTCTAGGGAGGTCGGTTGTGTCCGCACTAACGACTCTTTCCGCATGACAAAATGGCGACTCCGCTGGGGAATCCATTAATGTGAATGTTTTTTCCTTTGTATGAACTTTTGATCTGAGAAAAGTTATTTGTTTTCTAGTTTTTGGCTGTCTGACTGTGTGTTTGGGTGGGCTAGCTTAGGGTTAAATTAGATTTTAGTTTTTCTTTGTTTTGCTCGAAGTACGCAGCCTCTGAGTTGAGCACAGTGTGTACCTGTACGCACTGTCTCTTTGTGCACAGAGCGTACCCGTACCTGTGCAAACAAGTCGCCTGCGTACCCCTGTCAAAACTAAGAAAATTTCATTTTTCTTCTTTTTTGCCTTTTACATTTTGTTTTTAGTTTGTTTTTCTGCCCAGATCCACTAGTTTTCTGCCATAAATCTTCACCTAAGCTTGTTTCGTCAGTGTCGAGGGTTTTAGTGAAATTCATAGGGATTTTGCCTTAGGGTTTGATTTTTAACTGGTCCTGTAGTGACTTTGGCGTTAGAGGTTGTCAAACTTTGGATCTCCTTGGTTTTGTTCAGTCCTCTTAGGAGTCGGGCCTGTCATAGAAGTCACCCTTGTGAGAGACCTACCTTTGTGTCTTCTCTTTGCAAATCTCGAAAAAGTTTGTTGTTTGAACTTTGAATTTTATTCTTGAGAAAAGAACAAAAAGAGTTTGATTTTGTTTTTGACTAGTTTTTGGTTCTGCATTAACTAGTCCTTAGTTACATTTTGACTGAGTAAAACATCCAGGAATCATCTTTAGTAAGATTTTGACTCGTTAGATTTACTTTTATATTTATTTCTCTTAGATTTGCTTTTGAGTGAAATTGAGTTGATTTGATTGCCATAGCTTTTTAACTTTGATTTTTGTTAAAGTAATTTTTGCATGCTTTATTAATTAGGAAAAAATACAAAAATATCTTTTGAAGGAAAGTTTGCTCTGGTAGCATTTGTGTCTTTGAAAGAAAAAGGAATTTTCATGAAGTGAATAGTGGTCATGTGTCGTATGTTTTGAAAAGATAAAGAGTTTGTTTCTTTGTTTTTCATTGCCAAGAAAGTTGTCTTTATTTCAAATTTGCATTCTCCAACTCTCTTAGCTAGGAAATTCATTGAAAAGGGAAAAATTAGTGTAAATCATCCTAAGTGCATCTTTTTAGTGGATTTCGGTCGAGTCTACACACCATCAGTTTCATCTCCACTACCTTTTTGTCTTTAAGAAAACCATAAAATTAACGCTTAAAGTAAAATCAACTTAGTAACTTTTATTTACTAGGGCTCTGAAACACCAATATAGATCAGGCTAGTGTCTTGGAGTAGGAGAGTAATTAACTCTCCAAGACAGCAAAACCAAACAAGTAGCTCATCTTGTGGTAGGATAAATCCAATTGTTTCATTTGTACTCTGGGAAAGCTCCTCTTAAAGGAGAAGCACGAGCTCGTGTCCGAACCAGTGAGGGGATAAATCCTCCCTCGTTGGGAATGACGCCAGACACGCACGTATTACAAACGGTAAACCTCGGATTAACCATTGTCGAGGAGCCAGGGGTCACTTGTCGGTAAACCTTGGATTATTGTCAAGGAGCCGGCAAGGGGATTGAGCTTGATACTCTGCCCTTGCGTGCTGTCGGAGTGTAGACTGTTCCCCCAGGTGCATTTGTTGTTGTTGGTAACCTTAGTGACCATTATCTTTAGGATTCTACCGAGGTGACGGTGGAGGGAAGATCCCACTGTACCTAGAGCAGACGTTGGTTAGACTCACTTGGATTTTCCGGGGGGTTCACTTCACTCGAGACGATTAAAGTGGAGGAACTTGTGCCGGTCTATTCATTAAGAAGGTTGCCGGGGTAACTGTTCTGCCCACCACTTCTGTACTGAATTCAACGATGTTGGGTTTCATCTCCAACTAGTGTTTTCGGTCCGGAAGGCTACTGTTTGTGCATGGTTTGACGCCCTAGATTCTTTAGGCGTGTGATTCAAATTTGTTTGGTTCTTTAGAAACTTTAGGTGGTTTGCTTTGAGATTTTGCTTTGTTTGCGTGTGCAGTAGTTAAAAGTTTTTAGTTGTGGCTGAATTACCGAGACAGTCCCGTAGACTTCAGGGCAAGTCTCCTGAGATTGTTACCGTGGCCGATTTGTTGAGGAAGTCCCATAGGTTGCGGGGTGAACCTCCTAAAGAGGTCCCGAGTCATTACGAAGGTTTAAAGGTCCTTGTAACTCCTAGTGGCAGTAAAGTAGGTTCACCGGAAGAAGGAGAATCGTCATTGGTAGTCCATCAAGGTCTAGAAACAGGTTATAATCCTGAAGCAGTTGCAGTTTCCAAGCTTGCTGGTAGTTTTTCATCTACTAGTGATATAGGCGAAGAACCTGAAGTATCTGAACCTGTTACTCCAACTTCTAGTGCACCTGATTCACCTAGGGTAGAAAGAGTCATCACCGAAAATCTTCCTGCTGGTTTGATAGCTATTGAAGAACTTGCTCCAGAGGAAGAATTAGGCGTATCTATCCTTGAAGATCAACCTACTATTGATCTAAGAGAGCGTGAATCTATCTTTTACAGTCCTCCTAGAAGTACTACTTGGTACCTTTCGTTAACCAATTATTTAGACAACTCAGGGATAAGTTTTTCTCCACCTCGAACTCCTTTTCCACCTGGAGGTATTTATACTCCTGTAAATATGTCTGGTCAATCGTCCGTGTTCACTCAATCTCCTGAATCTTTCTTGTACGGCGGTCCTTCTGTTCCCTCCGGGTATCAGTCACTTTCTGGTACCTTTGAGGGAGCATCTCCTCAACCCATTGAACATGGGTTCTTAGCTGGAAACAATGGTAATAAATCGTTGGGTGTAGGGGACATTTACATGATGTCAGGTTCAGTTCCCGGTTCTCAACCTCAAGGTGGTCAATTACCGCCTGGGGGGCAGCCTCAATTAACGCCTGGGGGGAAACCTCAAGGTACACAAATTGCGTCTGGGGGGAAACCTCAAGGAAAGTATGTACCCATAGTACAATACATTCCTCAAGGTCAACCCCAGCCTCAATATGTACCCCAAGGTCAACCTCAGTATCAGTATTTACCTCAAGGGTATCTACCTCAAGGTCAAGGTCAACCCCAGTATCAGTATTTACCTCAAGGTTATCAACCTCAAGGTCAATACTTGAGTCAAGGTTATCAACCACCTCATGGTCAATCATATGTTCAAGGTACGAGAATTGTGCCTTTCAGATATCAATCCTATCCTCAATCCGGTTATGGATCTCAATATCCTCAACCTGTCATGGGTCAATACCCCGGAATGAACATAGTGTGGGATCCATCGCAAGTTCAACAGGTATTGCAGCCAAGTGTACAGTTGTCATCTCAAGCTGGACAACCCTTAGTTGCTGGTCCATCCCAGCAAGCAGTCCAGTCTAATGTTCAAACTTCTGTAACTTCGGTAGTTACTCAGCCGCCAATCGCACCTAGTACTCCATCTCAAACAACGGCTGCTGCAACTACCGTAACATCTGCTCCTTCCACCACACTTGCTTCTAGAGTATCGACAGCTTCGGTTTCTACTGTCTCTGCAACTATTCCTCAGACATCTTTACCATTGTCTGGATCTACGATTCAAACTACGGTTCAGATGCCTGTAGGACAACCTGGTTTAAGTACGGTTGTCACTAGTCAACCACAATTCGCTTATCAACCATACCAGGGACAGTACCAATACGGGCCTGCTGTCCAACAGCCGGTTTACCAGTATCAACCGTATCTTGGGTACACTTATCAACAACCTCAGCAACCCCAGTACGGTCCAGTTAATCCTGGTTTTCCAGGAGGATATAATATCCCGAATGCGATTCCTATTCCAAGTTATCCTGGATATCCTCCTCCTGGGACTGGTCTTGTGACCTAGAGTTTTAGGGATCCAAATCGGCAGTTACCGTTTATCGCAACTTTGGATTTACCAGACTTGTCGTGCCTAATGAACGATCCAATACAATATCTTCCGTTCTGGCCGCCAATGCCAAATAAGTTGCCCAGTGATATACCCAAGTTCGAAGGTAAGTCTGGAGAGGATCTGTCCAATCATGTGATGACTTACCACCTCTGGTGTGCTTCAAATTCCATCTCGGATGATTTGATCCGCTTACGTCTTTTCCAGCGTACGCTCATTGGTCTCGCGGCCAAGTGGTACATTGAGTTACCACGGGCCTCTTTTTACAATTTTAGTCAGTTAGCTACCTTGTTTCTAACTCATTTTCAGTTGCCGGTCAGATATGATAATGGCACGGAGCTATTAACTTCATTAAAACAGTCGACCTCCACTTATATTTCCGATCATATACATGAATGGAGACGTCGACGGCGATTAGTGAAAGTTTTTATTCCGGACCAAACCTTAGCTGAATGGTTTGTTAAATCATTATTACCGAAGATTACTTAAGATGTAGCTAAGGCCGGAGTAGTTACTGAAGAGCAAGTAATTGCTCAAGCGTAGTACCTTGACTTAGTTTACACTCAGTCAGGTACGTTACATGAAAAGATCCCAGATCTTCCAAAGTCAAATCAAATCACTGCTGCTCCTTCGTGATCTCATGCTGCTGATGGCATGATTGGTACAGTAAATACTAAAAGCAAGAAGAATTCTTCAAAGAATTCTTCGCCCATTATAACCTTACCAGATTCCCCGACAGGAGAGTCTTCTCCTGAAATTTCCGCCGATATTCACGCTATAGAGTCATCTACGGCTAAATCAAAAAACGGTGGGAAGAAGAAGGGTAAGAAGAAGGTTAAAGCAGACAAGACTCCAAAGGAGAAAACAGAAAAGTCAGAAACCAATGACGAAAAGCGCAAACCTCGATATCCTTGTCTAATTTGCGAAGAGGATCAGTTTACAAGAGATTGCCCCCATCGGGCCGAGGTTGTGAAAATCGTCAAAGGTTCCTCAACTCCTACCGTTTTGAAGGATCCATTTCCAAAGCAGGAGAGTAAGATGATAGGTTCTTCCTCGAGTGCCACTGAAGAACCCATATTGATGATGTCTCATGTAAGGATTGCGACTCGATCGCAAGATTATGGTAGTAAAAGTCCTGTTGATGGATCGAAAGAAGCAGAATATTCTCGTTCAAATCCATCAACCTCAGCTTCCGGTTCCGATCCACTACAAATCAAGAAACCTAACCCTGACTTAGTAATAAAAACGCTCGCCAAGGGTGTACTTCGAAGGTTTGCTTTCAATCCACATGCGAGAGCGGCCCAGAATTACAACATTGTTGAGGATTTAGCTGTTTCACCCTCAGCAATGTCGGCTTTAGAAGTGCTGCAATCATGCCCAGCATAGCGAAAATTACTTTTGTCGGCTATAGGAGCTGTTGATGTTCAGGACCCGAACCTGATAATCTTTGATCTAGAAAATAGTAAACCGCGTCTCCCTCATCAGATGGCTTTCCAGATTCCAGTGATCGTCAAAAACAGGCCTATTCATCGGACTGTAATTGATGAGGGAGCTTCCACGTGTATTATGTCGATTCAGTGTTGGAGATCGCTTGGTTCTCCTTCGCTGAATCAATCCCCGACAATTCTTAAGGCCTTTGATGGCCGTGGGTTCCATCCGTTTGGCATTTTACAGGATTTGCCTATAGGGGTTGAAGGAAAAACCGTTAGTCTAGATGTGGAGGTGGTTGATGCCCCTCTAGACTACAACCTTCTTTTGGGTCGAAGTTGGTCTTACGCTATGACAACGGTCGTTTCATTGGTCTTCAAAGTCATAAAGTTTCCACATAATGGCAAGATCGTGACAATAGACCAGCTGGCTTATTTTTCATCCGACCCAGCCTCTTCAGAGAGTATCCAGCATGTCGGTAAAATGACTATCCCTTATAAGGATGTTGGCGTAGGATTAGTTAAAGATTCCGGTTTACTGGGAACTTTTCCTTTTCCTTCGATCAATGCAGACCCTTCGTTCGCATCCATTCATATGATTACTTCAGACACTATTATTTACGATGATCCTTGGATTGTCCCATCTGAATCTGAGATAGACTCATTCGGTGATGCAATGCCTTTGAGTCCATATGAAATTGCTTATGAAGTTGTGCAGTCTTTTTCCGACCGAAGTTCAACCCAAATCGACCAAATGAATGTGGTCCGTGAGGAATCCCTTTTCGTGTCAACCTCGGAGTTAATAACATTTCCCGAAGTTGTGTCATCTAACGAGCAACTTTGTGAAGTCCTGTGCGTAGACGATTTACCATGGGAAGATCTCCATCATAGATCTTCGTTTTTACCTGAGGATGATCGTTTTGAAAACGATTTCTCATCAATCTTTACAGCTGAATATGTCAAAGACGCTCAGAGTCCAATGAAACATCCTGATTCAGAGCTGAATTTGGGAAACGTTTCTCGCACTATTCCCATTGACATTTCAGTGAAGCCTGGAATTGTTGAACACATTCATATAGGTGCCTCGTGTTCAGATGACGAAATTCAAACATACAAGGCCCTATTTCAAGAATTCCGCGACGTGTTTGCCTGGTCCTATGAGGAAATGCCAGGAATTGATCCCTCCATTGTTGTTCATGAGATCAAGACTTACCCGGACGCTAAACCCGTTCGGCAACGTCTGCGTCAGATACACCCTCGGAAAGCGGCTGCAATCAAAGCAGAAGTTGAGAAGCTATTGAAAGCAGGTTCCGATCCCGTTAACGGATTGGGTATCGAATATTGTTCCGGTTAATAAAAAGCAGGGAACAATAAGAATATGTATCGACTATAGGGATATTAATCGTGCTTGTCCCAAGGACAACTATCCAACGCCCTATATCGATCAAATAATTGATGATTGTGCTGGCAGTGAAATATTTTCCTTTATGGACGGTTTTTCCGGTTACAACCAAATCAATATTCTACCTGCCGATCAACCAAAAACGGCTTTCATCTGTCCATGGGGGACATTTGCTTATTGCAAACTACCTTTTGGGCTTAAGAATGCCGGAGCCACTTTTCAAAGGGTGATGTCTTATGCATTTCATGACATCAAGCACATTGTGCAACCGTATCTCGATGATTTTCCCGCTCACTCCTTACGTCGAGCTGATCACCTTGTCCATTTACGAGCAATTTTTATGAGGTGTAGGCATTATCGTATACGGTTGAACCCACACAAATGTGTCTTCTGCATTGAAGTGGGACGATTGCTGGGATTTGTAGTTTCAAAATCCGGCATTCGCATCGATCCCTCGAAGGTCGAAGCTATCATCAAATTGCCTCCTCCTTCGAGTTTGCGCCAACTCCAAAGTTTGCAAGGGAAAGCAAAATTTTTACGCCGATTCATTCCTAACTACACCGAGATTACCAAGGGTTTTACCCGGTTGTTGAAACAAAATGCTCAATTTTCTTGGGATGAGATAGCTCAGAAATCTTTTGATGCGCTAAAGCACGCGTTGACCCATGCACCGTTGCTGCATCCTCCCAACTACAACCAGGATTACTTTTTGTACCTCGTCGCCGCTCATTCCACCATTGGGATGGTCTTAGTGCAGGAAGATGAATTCGAAACGGAACATGTGGTATATTATCTTAGTAGGACGTTAAATCCCACTAAGCTAAAATATTCGCATGTGGAGAAATTGGCCCTGGTAGCTGTTCAGGCTGTCCAGCGTTTTCGTCATTACATTCTTCTCCGTAAAACTACAGTCATTTCAGATTGCAACCCTATGATTTACATTTTGACTAAACAATTGCTAGGGGGCAAGTACTCTAAATGGATTGTTATCTTGCAAGAGTTCGACTTGGAGTTTGAAAAATCTAAGTCTAAGATATCTTTAGTTTTTGCGGAATTGATGTGTGACTTCCCGCGTGCTGACACGGAAACTGTGGCAGAAGAACCCATTGCGGACGAATCTCTGTTTCTCATTAGCACTTTAGATCCTTGGTATGGGGATATAATCATCTATCTCCAAACCCAATCCTTTCGGCCCAAAGCTTCAAAGTCGGAACGCCGAAAAATTCGATTCCAGTCCCAACAGTACAAAATTATTGGAGATACTCTTTATCGTCGTGGGGAGGATTTGGTTTTTCGTCATTGTTTAACTCATGAAGAGGTAGAAAGGGTTATGAATGACTGTCATTCTGGAGCGTGTGGCGGTCATATGTCTGGGTATGCCACAGCTTAGAAGGTGTTGCGTGATGGCTACTTCTGGCCGTCCATGTTTAAATATTGTATCATTGCGGTCCGAAAATGCCACAACTGTCAAGTATTTGATCGCAAGATGCGCGCACCACCTGCTCCTCTCCACCCTATAATTGCCGTTGGTCCTTTTGCTAAATGGGGTATCGATTTTATTACATGTAACCCTCACTCGGCCGGGGGGCATGCGTATATCATCCTTGCGGTTGATTATTTTACTAAGTGGGCCGAGGCGATGCCTACATTCGAGGCAGACGGTAAGACAGCTGCGATTTTCGTATTCAATCATATTATTGCTAGGTTTGGTGTCCCACAAGCGATAATCACTGACCATGGGCGCCATTTTCGAAACATTATGATGACAGAACTTACAAGCCAGCTTGGTTTGCGTCATGATAGTTCTACTCCTTATTATCCCTAAGCAAACAGTTTGGTTGAGTCTATCAATAAATTTCTAGTTATCATGATCCAACGACTCATTGGTATTCATCGGTCGAATTGGCACAACATGTTATTTTAAGCGCTTTGGGCGTACCGAACCTCAGTGAAAACATCAACAGGGTTCACTCCTTTCCAACTAGTTTATGGTTTGGAAGCAGTGTTGCCCATTGAATGCGAAATCCCATCACTTCAAATGGCTGTCGAATTTCTTCCAGCTACTTCCGAAGAGGAAAAGCGTCTATTATACTTAGCTAAATTAGATGAGACTCGACGTGACACTGCATTGGAAATCAAGACTCACGCGAAAAGGATGAAAGATCAGTATGATCGCAACGTGACCCCTCGTAATTTTTCAGAAGGAGACCTAGTGCTATTATATGATCAAGCTAACGATAAATTAGGTGCTGGAAAATTCGTTCCTATGTGGCATGGGCCCTACATTGTCAAGAGAAAGCTAGCAAAAGGGGCTATGAGCTGGTTGATTTTGATGGGGACTCTTTGGGTAAGCCCAGAAATGGACTTTACCTAAAGAGGTATTGTGCTTAAATGGTGGGTATGGAGATTTAGTTAGGTTAGGTTAAATTTTCTTTCTAGCTGGTGTGTTTATTAGTTTAGACAGTGTGCTTAGCTTAGAGAGTGTGTTTTTCGTCGTTATTCTGGCTTATCTTGGTTTTACTCTTGATATTGCAGATGTCGACGCCTCTCCAAACGTACATTGGATTTGCCAATGGTGCTTGTCGTATTACATAGAATATCTCTTCCGCAGCTTGGGTTATCTATTCGCCCTCTGACGAGTTAGTTTATATGCATGGGGTGAGCCTCGGTCAAACAACAAACAACATTGCAGAATACAGTGCAGTGATTGAGTTATTATCTGAATCTATTTCGTTTGGGATTCGGAGTTTGATAGTGAGGTTAGATTCTGAACTCGTTGTATTACAACGTAATAGAGTATATGCCATTAGAAATCCAGTGTTATTAAGGTTATTTTTGAGAGTGCGCCTCTTGGAACGTGAATTTGATTACATTGAATATCAGCATATTCCAAGGTCATTAAATACATTAACAGATGCAATTGCTTCTCGAATGTTAGACAGACATTTGCGATAATCATAAATGTAAATTTAAAAACATTTCATCATACATGTTTAACAAGATAAGCCGGTAATAATGATATATATATAGATAGGAGTGTGTCAAAAATATACATCGTCTTCGATCATAGGTTGAAAAACACCTTATGATCGGCAAAAATGATAAGTACAAAAAACCAAAAATGTCACATGTGTCTACAAAAAGTGACTAGCCAATCACTGGTGGTGCTCTCTATACGAGACCACTGCCCGCGCTACCCTACACAGGAACCTCCTGAAAGGTCCTGGGACTGCGACCACATAGCGCTGAAATCGAATAGGAATATCGTCTATAGTCGTCTCTGGTATGTCCGCCGTGAGATGCTCTAGGTCCTGTTCCAGCTCAACTAAGGTCTCTGCGGCCGCATCCTGTGGGGCCGGTGCTGGTGCAACTGGTACTCTTCTCTCGAATGTCCGGAGATTGGCCGGACGCTGTGGACCTACATCTGCATTTTGAAATTGTCGTTGTCAGTTTTGAGACGATATAAAAAACAAAAAAAGTAAATAATTTAAAAACTTGTGAAAATGAAGTACCTCTGTCGTCCCATTGTTCTCCCTGTGGAAGAACCATGTCCGAATCACTGCGAAAATCTACTCCGGCATAAGGAAAGTCCCGAATCGCAAAGACCTGGTCCTCCAACCAGTGAAAGTAACCCACAGGAAATTGAACAACTCCCGCTCCCTCATCAGGATGTCAGGCCATCACCGCAACCCATCGCATCAACTTTGGCTCCCGAGGAGGCCCAGCTGGAACAGTGAGATGCTGTGGGATCAGCATCGGAACCCTCTCTAGGGCAAAGCTCACAACTAAAGGTCCATACCCAAAGGTCTTTAATTGTCCGTTCTTTGCCCTAGTCAGTTGGCCCTTCATATTGGCCAACATAGCGTCACACCAATTGAAAATGGTGCCTCGGTAGCAATCTATCGCCATCCGCATTTGGGACCCGGTGGCAATGTGCAAGGCGGCTGCGCCGCAGAGTCTGGTAACTGTAAAGGCAATTACCATAAGTTCAGGCAGGGATATGTATTTGATTTCTATCCCTTTCTCCTGGTTCTGATTGTTGCACCACTGTAGCCGGAGGCTAGCAAGGGATTGGCCACCCGGCCTAGTCCCGGAGAGAGTCAGTTGCTCGCCCCTATTAGGCAAACCAGTGAGAAAATATATGTTAGAAGGCTCTATCTCGAGCGGGTTCCCTCCGATGTAGAAGCATTGATCCTGAACGTTCCACCTTTCAACCAGCCATTCAAAGAATCACACCTGGGCCCTCATGCCAGGTATGGCCCAGTATTTGTAGAGACCACATGCCTTCAAAGCATCAATGGAGGGTTGATGATCTATTGCGGCCAAATCGACATCTTCATGTTCTCTTTCGCGCCAATCAAGCATGGTGGGCAATCTACACACCAGAAAACATTCATTAGAATTCATTAAATCAAAATTTGATGGTTTGGTTTTGAGTTTTAGGGTTTTGAAATTGCTTTGCGCGGAGTACGCACCCCGCGTTCAGAAACAGAGCGTATGGACGCAACTGTTTTGAAGGTAGGCTGCGTACTCCGGACATTTTCCCATTTACGAAAATGTCGGGGTACGCAGGTCGCCCGTTGGGCACCTGCGTACCCCGAAAGGTGGATCTTAAAACCCCAAAGCCCTCAAAAAATCAAACTAGGGCTTAAAATGCAATTCTAAACGGATGAAAACAAAGAGGAGGATGTTGTGAAATACCTGAAAGAGACGACACTCGATTCCGACGGTCGGATTCTCCGCAAAGTCCACGGGAAGTTTCTTGCCAAAAGCCCTTTTCTCTCCTTCAACAGTAAAATGGTAAAAATGACATGGTAAAAGGTCTTTTTATAGGTTTTTTGGATAAATGAATGCTAAATTTGTTTATTTTTCACCATGGAAGGATATTTCTCAATGCATTTTTGCTTATCTTAAACAGGTATGAGTAATGTGTCGTTTTTGTGCAGGACAATAGGACTTTCAAGGAAAAGCATCATTTTTCACAAACCAAAACATCAGAGTCATCTTTTAAGCCCTTTTCTGACTCCTAAAACATGAAAAGATCGTCGAGCGTTTCTTTTACACTCGTTAAAACTGAATTAAAAGACGGTCCCCTTATAGCTCTTTTCTGACCGTAAAAACAGGAAAAGATTGCCGGGTTTTTGTCGTTTCAAACTCGATATGGAAATAAAACGACGTGTCCTTGATCACTTTTTACTTTTCAGGTCAGAGGCACTAATCATGAAAGTACTCCTTGGTCGCAAGACTAAGCGGTTCTCTCAAGTATTATTTTATACTTTTTCAGGCTTGGGAGACACAACTTTACGAAAAATTTCAACCTGGAGTCTTCTTTAGTTTTTTCAGACTCTCTAAAAATGAAAAACACCGAGTTTCTCCTATACTGGACTCGTTAAAATTTCACAGTAAAGGACTTGTTCGATTACAAACAGGAACGGACCACTCCTTCTTAGGGTTCGAATCAAAACTAAGTTGGACTCATCCGAAGGATGAGCTTATAATCAAGCATATGTTATCCTCCTCAAGCTTGTAAAAAATAAAGAGGTACTTGCCAGAAATGGTGGGGGAAAAGAGAGAAAAATGAGCCCATTTGTTATCCTTTGTCTCAGAAGAAGCCTTATTACCACTCTTGAACACGACACTTTTCATTCACCTGGGTTGGGAAATCCTTTGCCTCACAGTTGATCAAACACATTGAAAGTCTTTAGCCGGGTATTAACTTTGGGTCAAATGTCACCAAGCCATATGTCATGTCGTTATGTGTTCAAGAGGTCTCTGCAATAAACATTCGTCTACAAAATACTCGTCATCCATTTTGACCATCCCTGAGTCAGTCCTTACAGCTACATTTCTTCAACTTGATCTATGATTTCGTGTTGTGGGCTTGCCTGCAACGGGTCGCTTTCTATCGACATCAGCACATTATCTAGAAAGATGACCTAGGAATCGTCAGTACCTTGAAGTCTGCATGCATCAATGGCAGGTTTCTCGCCTTTGACGACAGTTTACATCATTGACTTTCGATCGAAGGATTCCATGAAATGTTCGACTTCAACTCATTCATTCACATCTCATGGATTGTACTGGGTACTTTGAGAACCACTGACATCACTGGTGGTCTCTCTCACGCTTGTTAACAGTTTACATCACTGACTGGTAATCAAGTGGTTTCTACCATGTTCGACATCAACTCATTTATTCGCATGGATAGAATCGTACCTGTTCGGGAAGTAGAAATGAAGACCCTGGATCTAGTTCCCACCATCCAGGCTGCGAGGAGTTTTGTATTCATTATACAGTAGACTAATCATAAACAGATGGCTGCGTCCATACTATGTCTACAAAAGTCTATGATTATGATGTACTACAGAATCATTCCTGTATCAGAGCAGTAGATAGTCAATTAGTTAAAGTTTTCAATCTGAGTATGGGAATGCCTACCTCAGCGATGATATGATCATATATATGTATTTTGTGTTGAATATTTGCAGGTTCCGACTGGGCTCTCCACAAGATAATCCTTGAAATGATAAAGTACTTCACCCTTCCTAGATGATATGAAACCCTTATCTACTACAGGCTTCGCACTTTAGGGGGCAATCTGTTACACTAAAATTTGTCACCATGACTATTTGCAGTTAGTATGGCTCCATCAACTGTCATACTATCCTCCTTGGCAAGCCTCATACCTCTGCTCTCCATGTCAAACTTCAAGAAAGAGAGAAAGTCATTAAAAATCTATATATCTCTGGGTACGCAGTTTCTCTTAGCCTTACCTGCGTGTACGCACTCCAAGTTCACAATACCTGCGTACTTGTACGCTCTGTATGTAAAGCAATGGGTGCGTACTCCTGTAAAGGTCAAAAGGCGCAAGTTTCACTCCAAAAAAGTTACTTGTGGTCATTTCTAGAGTATTCTAGAAGCTTGTTTGACGTGTATGAAGCGCCTCCAGATGGTTCATGTATCCCTACCAAAGAGGAACTTATCCCATCAATAGGGGAGCTATCCCATCCAAAGAGGGGCTTATCCCTTTGATGGTGGAGCTGAATAACTTCCTCTAGAACACTATAAATACAGGCATTGGGCCAGAGGGAGGAGAGGTTGAAAGCTGAACATTCCTAAGGGTAGATGCTGCCGGAATTAGGACTCCCTTGTAAAGCTTGAGAGGAGAGATTCCCATCCTTTCCTAGCCTTATTTGAGAGTGGGTGAGCTGATCAAAGTAAAGGAAAACTCTTGCTGCACCCTAGGAGGGACTTGCACAACACCAAGGCTCAGGTTGTAATGGTTCCTTTTGTTACCTTTTAATGCAAATGAACTTATTTTTCTCAACAGATTGTTATTCATGGTTTGTTTCATATACTCCTTGGTCTATATGATAGATATATATTGTTTTATGAGTTTATCAGGTGCTTTTTAATCTTAGCCAAATTGACTGGATCTAGAAACTTATATTAGTATAGGTATAGTAAATCAGGAGGAGCCAAACAGTTAGGGCAAGGAAATTAGGTCAAAATTGCAGGGTGTTCGAAGGGGCAAGGTAGGCACAAGGCTCAACACTCTAGGGTTTGATGGGTGAGGTGATTCAAGATAGGTGAGTAGCTAGAAAGAGCATGTAAGCAACATGGATTCTTCCTAGACTGAAAAAAACCTAGACTGTGAAATGTCTACCCAAAATAGAGCATAACGATATGGATTCTACCTCTCAGACTTGTATACATTCACATAAAGGAAATGAAATGATGAAATGGAGTCAAAAATACATTCTAACACATGAAAAGATAAGAAAAACTGAATTGAACATCATAGCACATGGATCCCAAAGAAACAGCTGCAACTTTTCATCAATCTCCTACTAAAACTGATACAAAATGATGTCTCTTCAAAGCATAAGCATCCCACTAAGTCCAACCCATACAATGACTAAGGAAAAGCATCATATAGAACCCAAACAAATAATCCTAAGCTCAAGGGGTTGAATCCATGAGAATAGGATCCGTTTCTAACAAGATCTGAACTACAAACAAGAAAATAGGGTGGTCAAAGTGACTCATCGCTAACCCAAACAAATTGATACATTACACCTCATGAACTTGTTTTACCTGATGAATCTACCATAGTAAGCTCTAGAAGCATCATAATTACGTTCAACTAATCAATTACAGTGAAAAAATCATGATTTTCCAAGGAGAAAGTGAAAACCGGGACAAAACAATGAAAAATTGGACAATTTGTCAAATGCGCAACACTAGTGCTAGGCGTGCAGCGCCAATGCCAAGCGCACCCTTCAACTTCAGCGACACATTTGGAGGCCTTCCTGATGTCCAAATTGGGCCCACAATATCTTGTTGGAAAGCTATGCCTGTCTACTTTCCATAAGAACTTGAATTTCGAAATATGGATGTCATTTTCTTAGTCAAAAATGAATTCTCCCAACACTGCTAAGCGCGCAGCACCCAGGCCAAAAAGAGGGCAGAAAGGTCATTTTTTGAGGGTTTTTGGCCTTTTTAACCAATCAGTTCTCCTCCAAATCCTTAGAAAACGTACAGGGTGTATGTACTCATCATTAGAAACCCAAAAATACTGACCTTTTCCTCATTGGATTCCCCAAAAAAGAGCAGAACGCCCATGGCGCTACGCGTTTAACCTCCATGACAGTGAAAGTGAAAGCGAAAGTGAAAACCGGGGCAAAACAATGAAAAATTGGACAATTTGTCAAATGAGGAAAATTTTCCAAGGTGAAAGTGAAAACCGGGACAAAACAATGAAAAATTGGACAATTTGTCAAATGCGCAGCACCAGTGCTAGGCGTGCAGCGCCAATGCCAGGCACACTCTTCAAATTTAGCTACACATTTGGAGGCCTTCCTGATGTCCAAATTGGGCCCACAATATCGTGTTGGAAAGCTATGTCTGTCTACCAGAAGAACTTGAATTTCAGAATATGGATGTCATTTTATTAGTCAAAAATGAATTCTCCCAACACTGCCAAGCGCGCAGCACCCAGGCCAAAAAGAGGGCAGAAAGGTCATTTTTTGAGTGTTTTTGGCCTTTTTAACCAATCAGTTCTCCAAATCCTTAGAAAAAGTACAGGGTGTATGTACTCATCATTAGAAACCCAAAAATACTGACCTTTTCCTCATTGGATGCCCCAAAAAAGAGCACAACGCCCATGGCGCTACGCGTTTAACCTCCATGACAGTGCTAAAAATTGTCTGAAAATATCAAAAAATAAATTCATGCCCCAAAATGGTCAAAGTACCCAAAAATGTGTTTTACAGCTGATCAAAGTGTAGAGGCATGTAGGGATGCCTCAGTAAGCATTTCAAGTCTCCTCCTCTCCTCTTTCTTGGTCAATTTGTCAATTTTCTCGTGAGCTCTTTTGAGCTTGCTACTTGCCACTTGGTTTCTCCTTGCATAATACTTGGCCATCTTCCTTTGCAACTCAACATCTCTATTTTCTTTGTCCAAGAGGATCTCCAAGTGTGTTTTCACCTTCTCAAGCCAAGACTCTCTATTTTCAGGTATGTCCTTGACCAATTCTCCTTCTAATTCAGTGAGTTGCTCCTCCAATTCTGCTTCCTTTTGTCTTTCAAGCTCTAAGGCCTTTTTCAATCCTCTTATTCTTGGCATTTTTCTTTGTCCCTATTCATCATATGGCTCTCCATGGTCTCCATAAGACTCATCAAGCTGAAATTTGGCTTTCTCAGCTTCCCTCTTTGCCTTGATGTACTTGATTTGCATCAACCCCTGCTTAACTTCTAGCTGCTTGTTCTCTTTCTCATAGAAGGAGATAACATATTGGGCTCTTTGTAAATTAACCTCAAGCTCCCTAATTTTGGCATCCTTTGCACTCAAGGCAGCTTGAGAAGATTTTTTTTCCTCCTCATCACTAGTGTCCACAAGGAGAAACTCCTTTTCAATGTCATGTTCTTCATGCTGCTGTTTGACCTCTGTTTCCTCTACCATTTTCTCCTTCCATTTAACTTGTAATGCTGATGATGAAGGCAAGCCCCTCCCACTTTCCATGGGGTAAACAACTGCTTCTTTCCCCTCTGATAGGTGAAAGCAAATGGCTGCAAACTGCTCCTCTGTGGTATACTAGTATGACCATGCTCAGTGTGTACATCATGTCCCTCATCATTGTCATCATCTCTAGTGGGTGAATGAATGGCTACATGAAATGGTGATGTAGATGGTGTGGAGGAGTCTGGTGAAGAATGACCAGTTGAAGATGAGTGATAAGTATGTTGTGGTTGATGAGAAGAAGTAGATGGATGAGTGGAGGATGATGGAGGAATGTAGGGAGCTAGCTGAGCAGGTGGCTCATTAAATATCTCATTAGCTATGAAGGCCTCCCAAGTAATGCCTAGTTGATCTAAGTAATGGAGCACTATCATTTTGATAATAGAATGATGGAACATACTATGCATCTAATGAGCTGGGTCCCTTTACTAAGCAATATGTGTCATCTTGTCAACACTCCTGAAAGGTTAATATGGCAGATTAAGCATTCTTACCCTGGTAAAGTGCATGAGAAGCCTGATGTGGTGTGAGTATAGTCGAGAAAACCTGCCCTCACATGTGAAAGGGAAAATTCTCTTCATATCATTTCCGAACCTTGTTTTAAGATATGGCTCATAAAAATTGTGATGCAACTCTTTTTTCTTGAACCATTTCTCTCTTGCATTTGGAATTCCAGTGTCCTGTGATATAATGACTGAAGATATAGTGAATGTGACCTCAACTAAAGTAGCCTAGTTGTTTTGCAAATTGAGGATGAATTGCTTGGTTAACTACTGATGAAAATTCACCATCTCAACATTTTGACAAAACTCTAAAGAACCCATGTGCCTGAAACATGATACTGCAAGTGGTGATGCATGAAGTTCTATTGTATCAGTGGGTTCAAATCTAATAATTCTCCCTCCTTTCTTGATTGGCCTCCTGGGTTGTCCTTCACCTTCTTCTAAACTATTGTATTTTTCCATGCTTTGTAGTTGAAAACTTGAGGAACTAATATATATTCCAAGATGAGTGAAACAGTGAGGAGGTGGAGTGAAATACAGTGAGGGTGATTGGAAGGTGACAAAGTATGAGAAGTACTGCAATTTTGATTAATGAAATGATTTTGGAAGCATGCAAGGGATTTTTGCTAGGGTTTCAACTTTTAGAGTGCCAATTTTCTTTATTTGATGGAGAAAAAGAAATGTTGGGCCACTTACTTGTTGAATGCAAGTAGTTGAAGCCTTTGTGGCTTGGAGCAGGTGAAGGAAATGATGTTTTGGCACCCGTAGGGTTTGCGAGGCTCCACTGGAAAAACGTGCAATACCTTCTCCCAGCGTGCAGTGCTCTCAGCAAGCACGCCCTTCACCCTACAGGTATGCAACACTGTTAAATTTAACTCAGGATCGGGCTGGAAAATGCGCCCTTGATCCTACAGGTGCGCAACACCTTCTCCCAATGTGCAGTGCTCTCAGCAAGTGCGCCCTTCTGATTTTTTCCTCCTTCACTCAATCTCCTCTTTTCCAAGGATAACTTAGAATGCAAAGGAACTAATGAACTTTGAAAAATTCCTTTGAAACTTTATATAGAGGATGATTTTGATTTTTCTCATGAAAAGACCCACTTTATAATGTTTGTTTGGAACTTTTTATTTTGTTTTCAAATCTCTGTCTAATGTTTCTCTTTCTCAGTCTCTTTTCAGGTGGATGTAGCTTTGATTGAGCTGATTTCTTCAATGGCTCACTTCTTGCAGCAAGGAGACATGCTTGGGTAGCATTGGGAACAATTATTACATATAATGACTTAAATTACATCAGCAAACTAAAATACTCTGTTTTCATCTCAAAAACATGTTTTTGAGATGAAAATTACATCAGTGAAAATGAGAAATTTATACAATAACCATAACTTCACTATTTGTTTATTGGTATTCCTCATATTTTTGCTACCCTTTATTTACATGTGAAACTATTCTTTTGACCTTGCAGTGAACCCTAAGACATACCTAATGGAAAGACCTTGGAAATGAACCCTAAAACCTAATAGAAAGACAAGCGCCTTGACACCTAAAGTAACATATTTGAAACGTCAACTGAATACAACATGGAGATGGGTCAGCAAATGTACCTCATGAGGGAAGATTTGATTTTCAGAGAAGAAGACAACCATTAGTGGACCATTTTGACATGACCTAATGGAATGATCCAAAATTCAGTATGAGACACCTAAAATGAAAATGCAGAGAGCAAATTTGATCCCTGATGGAAGTATGCATATACTGACACTAACGCAGCCCAAACCCAGGCAGGTCAACGATGCAGAGGAGGATGTCCCAACCTGACACAAAGCAAAGAGTGTCATGTTCAATAGTAAGCTTCCGACACAACTCGATAGATTTCCAAATTTTCCCCCACCATTTTTGGCGAGTACCCCAATTATTTTTTAATCGCAAGCTTGAAGGGGATAGCATATTCTTGCACTGTAAGTTCATCCTTAGGACGAATCCGACCTAGTAAGTTTAACGATCCCTAGGAAGGAGAAGCTCGTGTTCGTCATGGTGGCAAATCTGATGTCGTTTAATAGTTTAATTAGTCCGACAAAGGTGTAACTCGGTATCTTTTTCATGTTTGGAGAGTTTGAAAAAGACACGTAAAATAAAACTCCAGATGGTCCCTTTTCGTATGTTTGTGTCTCTTGAGCCTAAAAAGGTAGAAAACAATACTTGAGAGAACCGCTTGACCATTTCAGTCAAGGATTACCTTTTTCGTAAATAGTGCATCCCAGCCCGAAAAAGGGGTAAAATTATACTCGGCGCACGACGTTTTTCATCCATTGATGAGTTCGAAACAACAAGGCATCGATCATCTTTCTGATTTTAAAGGGTCAGAAAAGAACTGAAAGCGGACCCCTCATTTTTATTCTCTTTAATGAGTCAAAAAGGGAAAAAAATACTCGGCAATATTTTCATATGAGTTTTACGAGTCAGAAAAGAGCTTAAAGGTGAATTGTCTTGGAGGAACGAGTGGTATAAAGGGTAGCAACTGGTTCTGTCAAAGGTGGAACTGCTCAAAACATGTAATGGTTAAGAGCCTGGCTAGTAAAACCACTCATCGTTGTGGTCCCTCAAGAAAGGAAAAACAACCAAGTGAAAGCATGTGATTGGCCAAAGAGATGGTGGCGATGGAAAGAAACAACCAAGGCTCATCTAGTAGAAATTAGTTGATAAAAAGGACAATCACGAGATGTAAATCAAGCATGGGTTCATTTTTACACAAGCTTAAACCATGGAGAACTCTGCTTGTATTCAGTTTCATGTTTACACAAGATTGAAACAAAACCTATGCTTGCTATAAGTTTGCATGCCCCCAACATAATGACTCAATCGAGGTACATGCTCCCCAAGCTTCATTTCAGGAAACTAGGCGGATGGAATGAAGGTTCACTTTCGAGATCCAGGAAAGAATTGACTGGGATATTACGACATCTTAATCAAAGACTCCATTTGGACTAGGGATTTTTTTCATTTTTTAATGAGGTTGACATGGTAAAAGAACTATCCTTGGTCCCTTGTTTCATTTTTTAACAATCTTGACACAAGACAAAGAACTATGCTCACACCCTTTGTTTCATTTTTTAATGAGGTTGTCACAAGACAAGGAACCATCCTCATGACTCCTTGTTTCATTTTTTAACGAGGTTGACATGATAAAAAGAACTATCCTCGTCACATCTGTTTATGAACCATATGAGAACATGGCTCCTAAGAGGTCTTCACTAGATGGAAGAACCACGCTCTGAGAGGAATACATGTCATTTGGTAACAAAGATAGATCGGGTTCCAATGCCCCCAGTACATAATGTACAATACCATCTGTGTGATCATCAGCAGATGTGGAGACGGAACGGGTAGCCACATAATTGACCTATGGCGAGGAAGGTACTACTTGTAAACAAGAGCCGATAGGGGATGATGGTTGCAAAGGAGGCACCTGGTGACCAATAAATGACAATTGATCAATGGTCACTATTCTCCCTTTGTGTGGAAAACAAACCACATAGAAGAGCGAAGAAACAAGAGCTCCCATGACATAAACATAGTCGCGTCTAAGGAGAATATTGAAATCTAAGGGTCCTTGGACTACCATCACGTCTATATAGACAGTCTTTCCTCCCAAAGTAATAGGAAACTTTGAAAGGATCCCCAAGGGCTGACTGGTTCCTCCATTGAAAGCCAACAGATTCTGGGTGACAGGCACAAGCTGTGGGGAACCCAAAGCTTGCCAAGTAGTAGAAGACATGATGCTAACAGACGCACCTTCATCTAATATAGTGCCAAGTACTACCATATTATAGGCTTGTACTGTGATCTGGAAAGGAACATAAGATGGGAGGTGGAAAGTAGTCAATGGACCCCAATCGAAAGAGACAACATAACTACTTGGTGGGGGTATCATATGATTGCCCCCATGCTGTACAGGAATAGGAGAAGGACTCTCCTGAACAACTGGGATGGGAGGGTCACTCTTCGATTCATGAGAATCTGAGGAGACAAGAAGAACATGAGCAGTATGATCACCACTCTCTCCTAAAACAGAGTGAACATCTAAAGGCGGAGCCAAGTCAACACTCTTTTCGACCAATGGGTGGTTGGGAAAAGACACAAAAGAGTCTCGCTCAGGAAGAGCAGGACGGGCAAGAGATGAATCCAAGTCAATCTCTTCACCAACCATGAGAGGGGTAGAAGAAAGCCTCTGATAACCAACATGAAGTTGGGGTTGAGGAGTTGCAAGGTTTTCCAAAACTTTGGAAGCTTTATCCATAAGAGGACAAAGTTTAAGAAGATGCTCTACTTCACATAACCTACAGTGGAATCTAATCTTCCCTTCCATCTTACCATCATTAGCTGAAGGTGTAACATCCACATGATCTCCAGAGGTCGACGGGGATGGTTGATTCAGGTCTTTAGACCATACCTCTAAGACTCTAGGAATGTTAGGACAATCTCGAAGGAGATGGTCACCCTTACACAGCCTGCAAGGGAATTTTACCTTCTGCGAAGGATCAGAAGGTTTGTCGACGGTGGGCAAATTTGGAGTAATAGCTACACAGTTGGCCTCTCCCTTATTTGACTTCTTCTTTTTCGTCTTCTTCTTCTTCTTCTTAGCCTCTTGGTTACTGGATTTCAAATTTTAACCAAGCGAAGTAGAAGAGGAGGGTGAAAAAATGGGGGAAGAAGGCGAGGGCTCAACCTGAGAATCATTGTGGTTTGATTCAAATGAAGGAGATGTTTGGACAGGAGTTGGGATGCTCGTGACCACCGAGGTCGAAAACAACCAAACAGGTAGACCAATGGTTAACCTAGGAAGGGACAATGTCGCCATATAAGGAGCACCAGTGTTTCCAAAAGGAGGAAAAGAACCAGGATTCCCATCTAAGGGGAACCCTTGACTGGTAGAATCTGGGAATGTTGCCATTGGAATCAACTTTTAAAGAAACACTAAGGAAGATAACTTTAACCAGGAATATTTCGTGGGCAGTTAAGACACCGAAACAAAACTTTGCCTTTTCATATTTTAAGAGTCAAGAAAAGGAAGAAAGGTGACTCTAGTCTCTTTCGGAATTAACGAGCTCAAAAGGACAAGTGCTAGAATGATCTTTTAAGTTTAAATAGTAAAAAATACCAAATGAATACTTAGGGTACTCTAGGCATAAAGGATTACCAGGTAATCGTGAACTCTAGAATACCTCTCGGTGAACCGAGAAGTACGAGCAAGCAATCTCCACGAATGTTGTGTTCGGGGTATCATGTTTACAAGGCAACAGACTCGGCTTCCTATGGATAAAGGATTGTAGACCTAGTGGGGTCTCCATTTATATACATGACGGTACGGGGAGCACAAGTTCGTACTAGCGTTGTCTATGTCGAAGTGAACAACAACTACTAGGTTTAAGACGCCGGAACATGTCTCTATCCTAGACCACTAAATGTGAGCATTAAGTTTCAATGCTTCCTTAGGTTAATTCAATAAATTTTAATGGTTGATATTGAATTAGGTTTCAATTACAAGGCCCTACCGTTGTCATTTGAAAACTCCTATATGAAACTATATGAGAAAAGCGATCTTTGTCTTCGATGAAATTTATCACTAATTAAGAGATAGAGAACACAAAATTAATGCAACAATCGAACAATGAAATCTTTCACTAATAAATCTCTTAAATGTACTTAATCTTCCCTTAACAACAAAAAAAGTTTCATTTCATTTCCAATGCTTATGATGATGCAATTCTAGCTTCTCAATAATGCTACTAATGCAATATTTTTGCTCAAGTAAACTAGAATGATGTTCTCCTTTTCATAAAATGCAACATGAATCTTTCACATAAAGCACTTTAATGAAAATTTTCACAATTCCGAACAAACAAGCATCAATCAAATCGAAAGCATGATAAATGAAACTAAAAGCAACTTCTTATTTGAATCAAACAAGCCAAACACATGAATGCTTCGATCGACAAACCAAGAAATGTAATCTATGCTTGGAAAGAGAAACGAGACACTCGAAATAAGAGAACAAACGAGAATCTTTCACTCATTCAATTAAAAATGAAGCAAATAAGGCATCCTAGTCACTTCTGGCGGAAGAAGAGAGTCCGAGGGTCAAGGCACACTGGCACTGGAATGGGAGAAATTCTAATATTTTCTTACCCCTGATACCGGCGCGACTGAACAATACTACAACTAGCACTGATTGGCACGACCGACACGACTGACCAGTACTACAACTAGCGCTGATGGCCTGATTGGTGTGATTGCCTAACTGACAACTAGTGCTGATCGAGGGATTCAAAGAAAAAATAAAAAATAACTTCACACAGCTCTAGACTTAACAAATGAGAGGGTGGGCTAAACCAAGCAAGCACACAAAGCAATCTAAATGAAACTTTCTAGTTTGGAGAAAATGGTCCAAAAATCTTACGGGGTCAAAACCACAAGAGTAGAACACACTAGCCAAGATTGGGGTCTAGCCCTAATCTTCACTTACAGGGGTCAGCGCAACTACCTAACTGACAACAAGTGCCAATGGCTTGTCGGTGTCACTGTTCCTCCAGAATTCGTGCTAGTCGGTGTGACTGTCAGCTGATTAAATGCGCTATCCGGGGGAATTAAGGAAAAAAAAAATTCAAAACAGGGACCAGATCTGCTACTATGAATTTTAGACTTAGGTCAGTAAGCAGGAGAAAATAAATAGAACCAAAGGGAAAACATGAAACTAGAAAAGTTCCCATGAAATCATGAAATCCAAAACAAACAAAAGATAGGATCTCCCCAGTGAAGTCACCAATTTGTGGTGAAGTAAAATTATAAGTGCGTACACAAACTAATTCCTCTAGCCTGATAATGGGTCTAGCCACAACAGATACATTCTATGGAAGATTTCCTTAGGTTAGAATCAATCAAGAGGGCCTACCTCTTGGTCGCTTATCTTGCTTGATGATGTCCTCGCTTGCTTGCTCCAACAATCTCTCGCTTCCTTCGTCAAGTTCTTGAAACAAGTAAACAATAACAACACACAAACATAATAATAGAAAAATTACAATTCAACCTACTTAATGAGTGAATAAGCCCCTTGACACGAATATGTAATATTACAAGACATGTAGGAAATCAATCGATAGTTGCATATATTAATATCAAAGAGAGATTACAACCAGTCGTCTTGACATCGTAGTCTTCCTCTGACAAGACCAGGTTCCCACACACTTCTGCTAGCATTCCATGATGGCTTCAAAAAATAATAGTTTAAAGGATCTTCCATTTAGACTTCACTCCAAAGCAAATACACTTCTCCCTCACACAACTATATGGCTACAACAAGTAATAGCTTTCTTGTCTAACCAAAATAGTATACTCACACTCAGCCAACACTCTAACTATGACTAGTTTGTGCTTGGGAAGAAGGGAGGTTTATATAGTAAATATGGATGGGAGATGGATCCTCTTCTCATGGGAGAAGGACTTATCCCTTGAGGTAGTTCGATCATTATAGGGGAAAGGAGCCCAAAATGTCATCCTAGACTCCATACGGCCAAACAATTTACCAGACTTCCGTTATGAAGCTTCTAGAGTTGGAAGCTTCGGCTCTAACTTAAAAAACTTTCCATAACAGGACCAGCACGACTGGAACATAGCTCAGTCACACCGATCAGCGTGGGGAATAGTGCTAATCTCTGCACATTGGTGTGGGGGAGACAAAGGTCATTAGGGCCAGTCTTGTAAACTGGGAAAAACAAAAGTTTCAGGGGAAATGGTGCAAAAGGGAAATGATCTACTCATGAAGAGGGACATAATGGGAGTTTCTTCATGAAGGCAAAGCATGCGGGTTCACTATAGAGGTCCTCCAGGATCAAGGAATGGGGAGTACAGGGATAGTGACAAAATGCTATGTAACAAGCACATCCAAGATTTTCTGAGAGTCCTCGTTCCAATAGAACGTGACATATTTTTTCAACAGCTTCTCCACATGCGCGGTGATCTTGGCATAGCCCTTGATAAACTTCTTGTAGTACCCAGTATGTCCCAAGATTGTGCGCAGCTGTTTCACACTCCTCAGCACATCCATGTTAAGTATCTCTGCGATCTTCGTGCAATCAACCATCAATCCCTATTTTCATACCACATGACCCATCAAAGTCCCAAAAGGGACACAAAACAGACATTTCTTCAGATTGAGCGCAATCTAGTACCTTTGATAGGTATCTAACATTAAGTGCAAACTTTCCACATGGTGTTTTACCAACCCAAACACAGTCCAGTCATCAAAGTACACCTCCAAAAACTTATGAATGATGTCCTTGAATGCAGCAATGACTACGCGTGAAAAAATTGTAGGGACATTCTTTAATCCGAAAGGCATTACAGTGTACTGAAAACATCCCCATTCACTCGTGAAGGTCGTCTTGCTTCTATCTTCAGGTGCAATTTTGATCTGATGGTACCCAGAAAACCCATAAGTGAAGGAGTACACTTCCTGGCCACCTACATCATTCAATACTTCATCAGTGAATGGAGTCGGGAAAGGATCATGCATGCAAGCGTCATTCAACTTCCCAAGATCTACACATATCCTTATTTCATCCTTCTACTTCTTTTCCTGTACCACCATTAGGCTTACCCAATCATATTCTTCTACGGGCTCAATGATGCCTGCCGCGAGCATCTTATCTAACCCTAAGAAGACCTTCTCCTTATACTTCAGATTGATATGGTAAGGTCTTTGCTTAACCGGTTTTACGTCAGGTTTTAACGGGATCTTCATAATGACCAGGTCTCCTATTATCCCTTTTAGCTCTGTAAACTTGGTGGGGAACAAATCCTCATATTCGCGAAGCAATTTGGCGACCTTATCTACCGTCGTGTCATCCCAATAGTCTCCAATCTTCGCGAATTTGGGCTCAACCTCCATACCAATATTTATCTATTTAGTCTTCAGTGGCGCAGTTATATCAGGATTCTCGATCAGCAGTCCCTTGACCTCGCGGTGACCCTCAGTTTCAGGAATATTAATCTTTCATGGGTCCTCATCTTCTTTTTCAGCAGTCATGTTATAGCACTCCAGTGCATGGCTCAGATGAGTTGTCCAATCGGGTTGAATCAGATCCAAAGGATCTTGCGGTATCCTGAAGATCACTACTTTAACTTCTTGTAGCACTTCATCAATATAGTCAAACCCATATTTGAAGTTGAACGTCATTATGAATCCATCGTGCAGAATATCCCATTCTCTTGTGCCATGGTGAAGCTCTGTCTCCAAGTACCAGTTCATCGGGATGACATCCAGGGTGTGACAGAACAAGTGCACCCATTCAGGTTGGGGCTTTGCTCCATAGGCCTTAGCCCATTTGGCCAAGTGTGCACACGGATCATCCTTCCCATCATACTTGTCTATCATTCGTACCTTCGGCTTCCCAAAGTGCGTTCTCATCATCCTCCTACATTCATGCCAATCATCAAAACTACCCTTATGCGTACCCCACCATCTCACAGGCGTAGCGCGCAGGGCCCAGTCCAAAGCCTGGAAGCACTCCTTCTCTGGTAGTTCTCTCTCAAATTCATCCAAAAACACATCCACATCATTCAAGCCATCATAAGTGGGCAGATTTCTTACCTCTAACAACACACAACGCAGCGACCGGGTCATCATGTTACAACTCAGCATGGTTACTTCATGTAGCCGATTCTGCCAGCGCTCTAATTCTTCGTCCGAGTCTGAGTTGTAGGAACTCTCACGATCCCATGTAATTCATCCATCCACTGTTGGATTCACCCAATCTTGGTCTCACACTATTATCTTATATATGCATTCCAAATCGTCATCGCTTTCATAATCGTGGACTGGTTCAGTATAGCGCGATCCTTTAGTAGGATCTAGGGCGAAGAGGTTTCTTTTCAAATATCATCTTATGATTCTTTAGGTTTATTACCCCGTTCATGTCAGTAGCTCAATCAATTCCCAGAAGTGTAAGGTAGGGGTTGGTGTCATCCACAATTTCTATTACTTCAAAATCAGCCAATGCGCTCGCGCCTTCAGTATCTACAGTTACTCCCTGCAACCATCCCATGAGGATGATCTTTTGATGATTTTCCATCCTTGACTGAATTGAAGACCATTGGAGCACGGGTCTACTTTGGAAAAATGTTTGTGTCTGACCCCAGATCCAGAATAACTTGATCCATTTCATATTCTCCTATCTGCATGGTCAGTCTCATCTCACGTCCTATCCTTGTTTTATGCTTGCCAATATTTGGTACCACACGCGGTTCACCTAGAGTGTTTCCGACACATCTATTTATATGTTCCTGTAACCCCTTTACAGCCTTGCTATCATGCAACAACTTCATGCAGGTCTCTAGAAATGTCATAAGCATAGAAGGGTCCATTTCCTAAACAAGTTTATCCTAGCTCGCTGAGGTAGAGGCCTCAACGAAGCTCTTCTTTGCTTCCATGAACATTTCGCATACACGCTCCAAATCAAATTCAGCCTCCTTCTCTAGAGCTTTCTGATCCCATGCGCTGTCTTCAAGTTTTTTCCCCTTATCATCGCCTGTTGTAATTCCACTTTGGAGCATTATATTCACATTCAGATCCTCTTCGTGAGGCTCAACCCTCATCATCTGTAGGTTATGAGTTGGCTGTGGTGGTAGCACCCCTTTGTCGCATATCCTTTCTATCAGTGTAGGACAACCCATAGTCTCGTGATCAAAATGAGTACAATATTTGCATGACAGATGCGTTCGGTTAGTGCATTCATGGGCATAGTGTCCTGGACCTCCACAATTGTAACATATCAGGTGTCCCCGACCTCTGCCAGGTCCTCCTCCACCTCGGCCTCGTTTGTGCCCCTGAAATCCTGTTCGCACCATCCCAGCGCTCTAGTGAGGAAGCCGCATTTCTACCTGAACTCTATAGGCAGTTGTTTTGCCATCATCAACTCATAACTTCGACAGTTGTGCTCATCATGACCTACCGACCTGTAGAAGTTGCAGAATAGTTGTTGTGGTGTTTGTACAAACTTCTGCAGCAAATGACAATTATCAGTTGTATGTTTCCCCGTTACCTGACATATAGCGCACCACAACAGGCCCCACGCTCAGTCCTGCTTGGGCTTCCAGCCTCACAGGCATCGATCCTCCCCCTATAATGTAGTTCGCAAAGACTGAGCAATGGTATTTTTCATGCCCATGACCTTTACATTTCAGGCACCATATCTCTTCGTGTGCCTCTAGTCGAACTGTTTTGTGCTGCTTCAGATACATTTTGAGGCAAAGATTATGAAACTTTGCATGGATCTGCTGAACCCCCAGATTCAGATCTTGCATTGGATTTTCATGCAATATTATTGCAATCTCCAAGGCCTCTGCCTGAGTTGTAATCTTCTATTGTGATAGTGCAACCCTTAGGTGAGGTAGGAGTGAAGCCACGAACCACTCGCGATGCTGCCCATTTGTTAAGTTCATCTTATCTTCGTTGATTTTACACTTCAACCTCTGATCCAACTCCCAATTTGTCTCACCTAGTTTCCTTGTGATTTCCTTGAATCCCACAATCGACTGCGCCTCGGATTTAGGCCTACTAAACTCTTTATTCAGCACAGTCTGGATCTCTGCCAACCCAGCGTTCGGGTTATCGTCAGAGTACTTGATGTACCAATTTAGCGTGTGATCCTGCAAAGCACTACCCAATGTTGCCTTCTTCATGTGATCGTCTGTGACACCCTGAGCTTCCCATACAACTTTTATGAAAAACAGAACTGGTCCGGGTCCTCATTTCTCAAGCCCTTAAATAAAGCTAGCTTCACTTAATTCGCCATGTTGAACTGCAGTGGAGGTGGTGATGGTGTGGATGAAGTCACAGGCGATGGCGGTGAGGGTGGAGGTGGTAGTTGCGGGAACCCTTGTTTTATCAACTAAACCGCACTTCACGAAGAAGCCTGCGCTACTCCCTCTTCATCACTCAAAGGAGGTGAAATCAGTGTGCTATATTCAGGACCCTTTCTTCCTTCATTCCTATAAGTCTTTCCACTTCACTTAGCTCCAAACATCAAGGTAGCTACATAACCCATTTTTCGCACAATAAAATCTTAATCCAAGTATTTAAAGACATCAAGTAATTACCTCGCGGACCTTTGAAAAAGCGCTGCTCCACCTCGCTGTAACTGATTGAGGTATCGACTGTGAATTCTGTCACAAACCCTCCTATGATATGATCTAGCCAATGATTAATAGTGCGAGCGATCTTATCCTCACAGGCTTCCATTCTTTGTACTAACTCCAAGGTCCAGACAATAGGACCGTCAAGCCTCCACCTTCCTTGGCTATCCGCTAGCTTCACGATCCACTCGTATAACTCAACTGGAAAGGAATAGAAAAATATCTCGTGGATTTCTGTATATAGGTACTTGTGTAGCCACTGTTCTTTTATCAGCTATATATTTCTATTCTCCTGCGCCATGAATTCATGGATCTTCCTATCCAACCAATATTTGATCTCTTTCTTAGTTAGATTCTAGTGATACAACATCACACATCTCTCATGCAGATTCTGGTCCCAGCAACAAAACCATTTGTTGGCTTGGTGGGCCATGACCCAGGTTCATCGTTAGTCAGCCAAACAAATCCCTACACTATTGGCCCTTTCGGCATCAGCCCACGGAGCATGTACCGAAGTCTCACCCAAAGCGTAATGGGGGGACGGTGGAACCAAGTTTCCACACCCTGAGAAGGTTGTGATGTCAGTTTATACCCCCTGCCCCTACTTTTGCGCAGGTCGCCAAGTCTTGGGGCTCTATCAATCTACCCTTTTTTCCACCCTTCATACCTCCACGAAGGTGTACGATTGACCTTCACACAGCCTTAACCCTCGGTTCAGGTACTTTCGCACAGCTATGACAGTGTATTGTATAGTTTCCCAAGTTATATCAAGTGTTTTACTAATCTTACCAATCAATTACAGTTAAGGTCATGTAAATTGATATCTTTACTTGCATTCAATTAACATATATAATCACATACATTCACGCATCAACTAAACATTGTAAAATAAACCCAGAATGCAATATAATCAGATGCATAAACAGAGACTAAATACACAGTAATTGCATAATACTTCTCTTTATTGATATCTTCCAGCCTAATACAAACTCTATCCACCCTGTGCACATAGCTTCATGGGTCCGCGCACTTAGCTACGGACATCCACCCTAGGCCTTTGCGCACTCAGTTGCAGAGCCTATACCTATGCTAAGTCCCAAAACACTTAGACTTCTCTACCAAAACTTCCAAGGCTTAATTGTTCTCCTTTACTAGAGCTTACATACATAGCTCCTTTTTATACAATCCCATGGTCCACGGACCATGGGTAGATCTTTCCAGCCGACTTGACACCTTACAAAAATAATGGTGGATGACCCTTTATGACTCTTGACACCTTCGCACTCTGCGACCACAAAATGTGGATACTTTACAATTTTATTACAAAATTGTCCCAAAACATGGGATTTTAGCCCCAAAAATGCTCTTGGGGGAACCTATTCCCAACATCCTCCCAGCATCACTTCACTTAATTTTCACGTAGATTTGGTTGAGTCTATTGATTTGTCACATGCATTTTGCACCTCAACCTCCGTCTTCATACTCGGGTGATCCTGTAGATGATATTGTCTTTTGTTCTTCCATTCCGAACTCTACACTTGTTGGTTACGAGGATCAAGCCATCGACGGAGTTGGTGTTTCACAACCAACATGCGTTGTCATTCATGAAGAGGATAACTGGGAAATTGAGCGTCAACACTAGGCGCAGGAGGACTCCCTTCTGTCTAAACCCCCTTCATTCTTCCCTGACATCTTTGGTGAACCTTCCATCCATGATTTCACATGTGTATCAACATCTACGGATGAACCCATTGTTAATCATTCGTAGAACACATCAGATGTCAGTCCATCATCCGAAAATTGAGTGGATAAATTATTCATTGAAAATCCACTCGACTATTCATATATGTTTTTCGAAAACACAAAGGGTGATTTTGTCTGTTTTTCATATACCCCTCTGTTTGATTCATCAGATCATGAGGATGTCGATGAAATCATTGTTTTTTCTAATCATAGTTGTTGTGATATATTTACTCCTGTATTCGATCATGATGATGATTCTCTCACAGTTGATTTTTCGAAGCCACCTCTTTATGATGATCTATCTGTCGATGAAGTCAAAACCCCCCAGACTGTCGAGGCACTTCAGCCCGAGCTGATGGTTATGTAATGCCCTTGTTGTCCTGACGTTGGTTTCACTTCCGATCAGGAAATTGTTGAAAGACCCGAGGCTCCTCATCACTCATCTGTATGCATTGAAGATCAATTTCACACATAGATCATACTTTCTCCACTCGAACTACATGATCCCATCACTAATGCATTGGAGGAATCTTACATTGCAAGCACATGTGCATGACACAAATTGTCTTTCTTTCTTTCGTTTGCTTGCATGTCACAGTCAAGAGTATGCGTATACTTCACAGCTACACGTAGTGTCGCACAACACCATGACGAGTCCACAGACTGTATATCATGCACTTGAACTCACTTATGTTCTGTGGACACATTGAAACTTGGAGTGTTTTTGTCTTCATTGTTATATCTTTCATGTTTGCTCGTTCGCACAACTGTGCCATTCGCGAACCATGCCTTCACAAACATGTGTCAAAAAATGCACTGGTGGCTACATTGGAAGTATCACTTCACGTCGTTAGGGTCCTATAATTTATAGGATCTCAAGGTAATTGAGTGATGTATCTCAGGAATCGTATTTTTTTAATACTTGTCATTTGCCAATGATTTTCAAATAAAAAAGAAAAATAGAATAAAAAAATTAAAAGAGGCTATAAATAAGAAGAATCAATAGAAAAACAAAAAAGAGAAGAGATTAAACCCCACCAAAAAGAAAGAAAATCAAAAAGAGAATAATACTAAAAGTGTTGCAAGTCTAAATGCCACTACTCATACATGGTTTTTGCTTCATTTATGTAAAATAAAGTTGTGTGAAACTTGTTCAAAATGCCACAATCACTTGCTTTAGTTTAGTCATACTGCAAAAATATGATTTGACTTCTTTAATTTTCTATAGATTAAATAGAGAATAAAGGTTTATCCAACAATTTAAATTGGGTAAATCATTAGTTAGGTAGAAAATGGCATTGACCCAACTGTTTAATCTGGGTCAATAGGAGAAATAAGGGATAGGTTAGATAGTTTTTTCTTTCTGCATAAAAGAAAATGAAAATGGGTTTTATAGTATAAATTAACCCTAGAGATTAAAATAAAAAATGCTATTCAAGCTAAGGGTAGGTAGATTAGGTGGTTTGCTTAAATATCTACATGCATAAATTTTATCCTATGTTTGAGGATAGGGAAAGAGGGCAGAAGTGCAAGCTATGCATTATGTATTTCAAAATGTTTATTATTAATCCCTCATCCTAAGTTTAAAGGATAATTATATGCGTGGGGATAAATTATTTCATTTCCTTATATTTCCCCTTTATCCTATGTTTGAAAAGACAATAATACAAGAGAAAGAGGACAAATCATTTTGTCGTTTGTGGTTAAACCCCCCTCAGATTCGAAAACTTTAGATCCAGTCCCTCTCTCCATCCACGACCATTATCCTTCCCCCCCTTCGCATTCTCCCTTTACCTCCGGGGGGCGGGGGGGGTTTCCGAAAGGCGGTTTCTTCTGCCGGGCCCTACTCCCTACATGGCACGTCTCGGTGATTTCACACCCCCCTACCGATGCCACTTACCGCCCATCACCCCCTCTAGAAACTGCCTATCACGTATCTGTTCCTACGGTGCCCCCACCACTCTTTGCCTGCCAACTGTCTGGACTATTGGGCCAATTAAATGTTTTCTTCCTTAATACCCATTTCACATTCAATTCTCCTGGGTAACCATTCAGTAATGTCCCCATTGGATTTCCAACGAGACTTTGCCTCTGCGTTTAAATAAATCCCAACCTCATCATGCTCAATATTTACTTCTCATTTCTTTCTGCTATTCATTATTTCTTGTAGCAACCTCCACCAGAGCTTTATCGCCACCAGCATCCCCACATTTGCTGACCTCCCTATTTTTTTTTGCCTCATAGACTACTTTTTTTCTAAGCTTGGTAAGCCTCCTTTTGTATATTCATTTTGTTCAAAAACTTCTACAGTCATGCCTCCTAAAGCTAAGACCTAGGACCAGGCCATTAATCCATTAATTCCACCTTCTGTAGACCTAGATCACACACCGTTGGCAGACAAGGATTATCGGATAACTGAAACACTCTGTGATTGTGATTTCCTCAAGTTATATTGCTGGTTAGAGGATAAACACTCTGATAAAACTGATGAGATAGGACTCTGGGAGTCAAACCTCCCCCACTATATCTTTCCTGTGACATTTCAAGCCCCAAAATTCACCAAAAGATGCCAAGCTTGCTATGTCCCTGCCCAAAGAGCCATAATTTCACCTACAGGTGACATCCTTTTCACCATCACAGCCAAATCTATTGACCAAATGATGATGGCCCCTTTTGTGGAAAATGCTGCCCCTTTCTCCCTAGAACACCTCACCCAACTTTATTAAAAGTTGGATTTTGCGACCAGAGCTAGGACTTTTGAGATTTTCCTGCTAGAGAATACCCAATTGCCCAAGAATAATCCTCCTTATCCTTCTTCCATTTTCCCTGATCAAGCCAAGAAAATTATTTCTATCCTTTCTCACATTCTAGGCTACCATTATGATCAGTGGGTAGATGAACCTATTTTAGGATTCCTCTCCACATTTTCCATAGACAACAAGCCCTCTACAATTTTCAATTTCAGTCAATTCTTGGCTAACAATATCCATGAGTAGTTCATCAAGTTTCCCACAGAGAAGGTGTTCAGTTACACCTCTGTTTTGATTTACATGTTCATATATTATCAAGCAGAGAAGTTCACTTTTGCATTGCAGAAATTGGATGATGCAGGGGATCAACAACTAGTTATCTTTTGAAACTCGTTGGTCATGAAGGAACAATAGGAATTCACCTACAAACAATTTATAGAAGACTTTGTTCATCCAGCTATGAACATTGTCTATAGTGTAGTACAAGCCAGAATCAATGAGGAGATTAAAAGGATTATGCATCTATTAGACCAAGCAAAGACCGGAGATTGGTACATGTACCAAAACTACACAGAGATTAGAGTATATGGATGTGAATTGGCCCCCTACAAGCTCCCCAAGTACCTCCCAATGAGGATATTTGCACTAGAATATATAAGGCAAATGTTGAACTCGAATGAGATCCACTTTGTAGTAGCAAAGAAGAAGGCACAATTCAGGATTAAAACACAGGTAGGACCATTTGTGTGAAACACAGGAACTGCAGGGGAGGAGGCATATAAGATATTGAAGGAGATGAAGAGCATATTGTGTCCACTTCCAGTTTGCAGACTCTTTTTCCTCAGAAAAAATCCCACAAAAGGAATAAGGAGGAAGGGTCATCATCTACAATAGGGAGTGAAGCCATAGAATTTAGAATTAGTTACAAAAAGAGGCCCATGGTGACTCACAAACCAGAAGTAGACAAAGAAATGGAAGAACATGCATATATTATCATCATATATTCTCCACCAGCAACCATGAAGTTCAATACTTCTCCTTCTGAACCTTCATCTTCACAGGGTCATAAGGAGACTGAGCTAGAAACACACACTGTCTAGACAGAAAAAGAGAAAACAATGTTTGATAGGTATAGAGAAATAAAGCTCAGAAATGAAATATTGAAGAAAAACACCTACAACCAATTCTGGAAGCAGACTTCCAGTTCACAAAGTAGACTTCTGTCAGTGTTTGATACTGAACATGGAAAAATGCAGATGGCCTTTCTTGAGGCCCAGACTTCACAACCCAAATCAACAGCTGACTACAAGAGCACCACCTTTGAGTTCAGTACAAAGGACATACATCCCATTGATCAAATGGAGATGCACAAACAAACTGGTGAGATGATATCCTCCACTCTCACTAACACTGCCATGTCTTTATCCAAATTGCATGTTTCCTTTGAAAATGTACAGTCACAGTTGAAGATGGAGAAAGTCTCCTCCTTGGCCAATGACAACAAGATCAAGTCTTTGGAAGACTTGGTGATCATGATAGGTTATGACCCTAAGGATGTTATAGCTATTGAAGAAATTATTAAGAAGAAAAATTTGGACATTGCAGCATTGAGGAAACAGCTCAAGCTACCAGCGACAGAAGATACAATGACCAAGGACATTGCAGAAAGTGAAGCTCAGAAAGAAGACATGATGAAACTAATTATTGACCAAAACATATAGATCAAGCAAATGGAAGCAGAGTTGGAAAAGTTGATAAAGGAGCAGGAAGACATCTTGAAGATGGCCATTGTTCCCTTAGATGCTATACCTCTTTCTCAGTTGTCATCCATAGGAACAACTACTACACCTACTACTTTTACTCAAACTCCGAGTGTTGAATAGGTCACACAGATATTGCAAAATATGTCTTTGCAATCAAAGGAAATTGAGACCTTACAGGGACAACTCAAAGTTTTGGAAGCCCAAAAGGCCAAAGCTGAAACGTCTTGGGCTAATGAATTGGACAAATCTCATAGACTTTTGTAAAAGCTACGTCAGGTAGAGAGAGACACATCTATTGGCCATACCTTAGCCCAAGCCAAGGAATTTGGATGAACAATGCTTGACTCAATGAATGAGATTCGGCCTTCTATTCAAATTATATTTGAACAGAAAGATTTAATAGAGAAGGCCACTGAGACCATTGTGCAAGGAAGGGAAAATCTAGGAGAAATGCCTACTGAAGTTGTCAATATTATCAGATTCTTAGATTCAAAGTCTAGATATGAGCTAGAGGAAGTGGGAGTCAGTGACAAAACTGCCACCATTTTGGAGGTCAAGAAATTCTTGACTAAGAGAAATATCATTGAATAGTTGGAGGAAATGTGTGAGACCTTGGAGCTATAGGTAAATAGATTTAAAAACAAGATTGAAGCATTAATGCAGAAGGGACTACCCAGTATCTATGTCATCAATGACAAGCTAATCACTCAAGAGGACTATATCCAGAAGATGAAAGAGGTAGCCAAAAGCAACATCAATTTGAGTGGAATCAAAGGGAGCATGACAACAAAGGAATTTCTCGAGACCATGTTAAACGACTTCCATGTGCAGAATGAGGTAAAACAAATTTTTACCGTGAAACCAACTTTTGCTAAGTATACAAAGGTAGATGAAAACTACCGCAAGGTGCGAAAGTTAATAGTACCAGATGAAAAGAGATGGGAAGAGTTACTTGATTTACTAGACTAAGGAATAACTTAGCAGTAGTGAAAAGTTTTGCCAACACAACAGCCAACGCAAGTTTCAGTTTAGCATCACATTTTGTTTTGAATGACTCAGCAACAAAAACGACCCAAACAGGGCCACCGCTTTCCTCAACAGCCTACGTGGCCTATTCTTTTACCAAGATTAGATGATATTTGTTTGTAATTAGGCTAATAATACACTGTTGGTTTGACAGTGATTTTGTAAAGCATTATTGTAATTTTTATTATAAATACTTCACTGTTGAAGTACTAGTGTTGATTTCCGAATGTGATTTATGCTGCACATTGTAATTTTGAAGTACTGCAGCATCAATAATACAAGGACCTTTTACAGGATTCATGTGTTGTCTTGAATGGTGATGTGTTTCTTGTCTTTATCTATTTAAACGTTGTTATTTCTTTCCTCTATTTTTCTAAATCTGAATTAATCAACATAAATTGTGATAAATAGGATTTGTTTTCAAGAGTGCCCTATTTTGTTTGTTGTTAGTTTTAATGTTTTCCACTGAATTCATGATAAATAATTCTTAATTGCTCTTTGTTCTCTACTGAACCTTACATTTCTGCTTTTCCACCATCCATTTAAACTCTGAAAAGATCAATTTATTGCAACCTAGCTTGCCCTGTGAGATCTCCTTTAAAAATTGATGAACAAACTCCAGTTTACTTTATAGAATCCATAGTCCAATGGAATTATAACACTCAAATCAACCAAACCAATCAACCAAACCAGTGAAACAAAGAAACACGTACAACCATAGCTAGCCCAAAATTCATATAAAAACAAAGCTAAATCAAATAGAGAGATCCCTCTCTGAAGCTGGTAGGGCTAGATCCCAACTCCCAAAGTGGTTTTGATGCTGTCCTATGTGTTTACTCCCTCAACCTCAAAAATACAAAACAAAAACATAGTGGCGACCATACTGGGGACGAATTCAATCAGTGTTTCAATAAGAAATTGTTGTTTCATTATGAAATACATGATCCGAGGTTGTTATTTTGTATATATTTACTGTATCATTCATTCTGATTTTAATTTTTGTTTGATGATTTTTCATAGCCCTGGCCCCAAAATAATTTACACTAGATCTCACCATGATCCCAACCCTACTGAAATTGTAGATAACCCTGAGAAACTGGTGAGAAAGAAAAACTTTACCGAGAATCAAGGTAGTGATAGTCTTTTGTCTAGATTTAATTCTCTCCCTGAGAATATTCCTTTGTCAAGGTATAATTCTCTCCCAGAGAAATTTGAAACTTTACAAGATATAGAATTTGCTTTGTCTTTCTTGTAAATTTTGTTTAGATAAAAGTCTGAGGCTTTTGAATATCCATCTATCATAGATAAAGCCATACTACAACCATATATACCCCAAACCCAACTCCTTGAAACAAATCCTAATTTTGAATCTTTACAACAATTTGACATACTTCAAGGTCTAGTTTTAGTGTTGGACTAAGCTATTGAGGAAGCCTTTATTCAATAGTATGTTGAATTTTCTGCTTTAACAATTGCAACAACCTCTTTGTTTAGTCAATACTCATAGTTAGTTCATCTATAACCTCCCAGTCCCACTCACTCCATAGTATCAACCTCCTCACCTTTGGTTTCCCAAACTGTTGTGCCTATTATCCCTATAGTTATCAAAACTACACCTACATTAGGTCCATCTTCAAGTCAATCTTCCAGAACAGTTATGGCAGGAAGGTATGCACCTTTGGTGTTTCCAGCCTAGCTGAATGTTATGCCTAGAGATTATCAATAAAAAATTGTGACCTTTCGTAACACTAGTGCTTATACTGCTCACCACTATGTAGATAGGATGAATGATGTGTTTTAATTCCAAGAAGTAGATGAAGTTGATGTTAAAATGAGATTATTTTCCCAAAGCTTAGGAGGTGAAGTCAAGAAATGGTTTAGGGTTTACCTGCACTAAGTATAGCCAAACTTGATGCTTTCCATAAAACTTTCTTAGCTAGATGGGAGATCAAGAAGAATCCAATTCAACTCCTAAATGAATATAAAAGACTGAAGAGAAAACCAAATGAAAGTGTGGAAGAATATTGTGAACAGTTTAATATTATTTACAACGCCATTCCACAAGACATCAAGCCCTCCCCTGGTTTAGCTCTGATTGATTTTCCAGATGGTTTTGATGTAGATATGGAATATCAACTTAGAGAGAGAGACTTGAAAACTTTGCAAGAAATGCAAGCAAATGCAATTAATGTTGAAGCTAACATCCTGACCAAAAAAGACAAACTGAAGTCTAAACGCAGAGTTGCCATAAAAGAAGAACCTTCTACTTCTGTTGTTGATAATAAGATTGATAACTTAGTGAAAGTATTGAATCAAATGATGCAAAGAGTGAACATTAATGACCAAACTCAAGCAAGAGAAAACCAAAATGCCCCTCAAACTAGAAACCAAAACTTTAGAAGGAATGTTCCCCAAATTAAACAAAGAGAACGAAAGGGTCCAGACCAGCATGTCTGACCTCATTTTCACGAAAATGATATAGACGATGAGGGGAATATTTTGGAATATTTGGATGACAAACAAATAAATTTACTGGGGATAAATGATGATGAAACAGTTTTCCTCACTTACGAGGAGTAGGAACTTTTTCTCGTAGCCCATACTGAATTGCATTCTAAAGAGTCAAATGAATACAAACAAGGGTTTGAAAATTCCATAATGGAGGTCCATAGGCAATACAACCTTAGAAGCAAAAAAAATACAGACACTCCCAATGCCAAAATCTCAGAACAACCTGTTAAGAAGTAATTTGAAAATGAGCCTAGGAAAACCACATATAGTCTTCCTAAGAAAACTGTGGACAATTCTAGTAAGAAAAAGGTGGAAATCCCTGTCAAAAAGGTTGCTAATAGTGTTTCTAAAACTACTCAAACATATGTCCCAACCACTAGTCAACAAAAATAGCCTATCACAAAACAAATTACAGAGCAAGTTGAACTTCCTAACTTAAGTAAGAATCAAACATCTTTCAATATTGAGAATGAACTGGAAAAAATAAAAATCCCTATTCCTCTCACAGATTTAATGAACAAAAATATGTATAGACCCCAAGTAATGAAAGCCTTAAACATTCGGGAAAACACTGACTCTGTAAATTTGAATGATGACTAGCCTGAACTCTTATTTGGGCTGGAAGTTGAAGGCAAACCACAAGAAGGAGGAGTCCCTCCATTCTATGTTAGTTTGAATATTCATGATAAAATTCTCCATAATGTGAGGAAATAATGCATTTTTTATCAGAAATTTAGATGGCACAGAATTACCTGGTGGACCTGTCAATGGAAGGATGCTCAAACATTATTTTTCTGAGAATTAGAGATTTTCTTTCCATTTATCATTGTATATATCATTGTCTTTATTGTGTGGATTGGGTAACTATTAGTAGAAGTTGAAGCCTACAGAGAAGGCCCTGAGATTCTATGGATAAGTTACCATAAAATATTGTGACAAAGAAATCAAGGGTGGATAATGCTAAAATAACAACTCAATGCTACTGATCATATGTTCTTGGCACCTCATAGGGAGAGTGCCATCCCCAGTTGGAGCCAGTATTACGGTCCTATAATTTATAGGATCTCAAGGTAATTGAGTGATGTATCTCACGAATCTTATTTTGTAAATACTTGTCATCTTCCAATGATTTCTGAATAAAAAAGAAAAATAGAATAAAAAATGAAAAGAGGGTATAAAGAAGAAGAATAAAGAGAAAAACAAAAATATTGAAGAAAAAAGAGAGAAGAGATTTAACCCCACCAAAAAGAAATAAAATAAACAAGAGAATAATAGTGAAAGTGTTGCAAGTCTACATGCCACTACTCATACATGGTTTTTGCTTCATTTATGTAAAATAAAGTTGTGTGCAGCTTGTTCAAAATGACATAATCGCTTTCTTTAGTTTAGTCATACTGCTTAATCATGATTTGACTTCTTTAAATTTGTGTAAATTAAATAGAGAATAAAGTTTTATCCAACAGTTTAAACTAGGTAAATCATTAGTTAGTAGAAAATGACATTGACCCAACTACTTAATCTGGGTCAATAGGAGAAATAAGGGATAGGTTAGATAATTTTTTCTTTCTAGATACAAGAAAATGGAAAAGGGTTTGCTAGTCTAAATGAACCCTAGAGATTAAAATAAAAAATGCTAGTCTAGCTAAGGGTAGGTAGATTAGGTGGTTTTCTTAAATATCAACATGCATAAATTTTATCCTAAGTTTGAGGATAGGGAAAAAGGGAAAAAGTGCAAGCTATGCATTATGTATTTCAAAATGTTTATTATCAATCCCTTATCCTAAGTTTAAAGGATAATTATATGCGCAGGGATAAAGTATTTTATTTCCTTATATTTCCCCTTTATCCTAAGTTTGAAAATAATACAAGAGCAAGCAAAAAAATCATTTTGGCATTTGTGGTTAAACCTCCCTTGCCTTAGACACCTTGGGATCTGGTCCCCCGCTCCATCCACGGCCATTATCCTTTTCCCCTGCTCCATCCACAACCATTATCCTTTTTCGGCCCCCCTTCACATTCTCCCTTTACCACCGGGGGGGTGGTTTGGAAGGCAGTTTCTTCCACTAAGCCCTACTCCCTATGAGGTGTGTCATGGTGATTTCACACCCCCCACTATCGATACCACTCACTGCCCATCACCCCCTCTGGAAATTGCCTATCCCATATCTGTTCCTATTGTGCCCCCACCACTCTCCACTCACCACCTGTCTGGACCATTGCTCCAATTAAATGTTTTCCCACTTAATACCCATTTCTCATTTAATTCTCCCCGGTAACCATTCAGTAATGGCCCCGCGCCATTTCCAACGGGACTTTGCCTCTACATTTAAATAAATCCCAAGCTCATCATGCTCAATATTTACTTCTCATTGCTTTCTTCTATCCATTATTTCCTATCATGACCTCCGCCAAAGCTTCATCACCACCAGCATCTTGACAGTCACTGACCTCCCTGTTCTTTTTCGCTTCATAGACTGTTATTTTTTCTGAGCCTGGTAAGCCTCCTTTTGTATATTAATTTTGTTTAGAAACTGCTAAAATCATGCCTCCTAAATCTAAGACCGAGGACGAGGCCATTAATCTGTTAATTCCACCTTCTATAGACTTGGATCAGACACTGTTGGCAGATAAGGATTACCAGATAACTGAAACACTCCGTGACTGTGATTTCCTCAAGTTATACTACTGGTTAGAGGATAAACACTCTGATAAAACTGATGAGATAGGACTTTGGGAGTCAAACCTCCCCCACTATATCTTTCCTATGACATTTCAAGCCCCAGAATACACCAGAAGATGCGAAGCTTTCTATGTACCTACCCAAAGAGCCATAATTGCACCTACAGGTGACATCCTTTTCACCATCACAACCAAATCTATTGCCTAAATGATGATGGCCCCTTTTGTGGAAAATTTTGCCCCTTTCTCCCTAGAAGCCCTTACCCAGCTTTATGAAAAGCTGGATTTTGCCACCAAATCTAGGACTTTTGAGGTTTTCCTACCAAAGAATGCCCAATTGCCCAAGAATAATCCTCCTTATCCTTCTTCCAGTTTCCCTAATTAGGCCAAGAAGATTATTTCTATCCTTTCTCAAATTCTAGGATACCATTCTAATCAGTGGGTAGATGAACCTATTTTAGGATTCCTCTCCACATTTTCCATAGACAACAAGTCCTCTACAATTTTCAATTTCATTCAATTCTTGGCTGACAATATCCATGAGCAGTTCATCAAGTTTCCCACAGAGCAGGTGTTCATTTACACCTCTATTTTGATTTACATGTTCATATATTATCAAGCAGAGAAGTTCACTTTTGCTTTACAAAAATTGGATGATGCAGGGGATGAACAATTAGTGATCTTTTGGACCTTGTTGGTCATGCAGGAATAGCAGGAATTCACCTACAAACAATTTATAGAAGACTTAGTTCATCCAGCTGTGAACATTCTCTATAGCGCATTGCAACCTAGAATCAGTGAGGAGATCATAAGGATTATGCATCTATGAGACCAAGCAAAGGCCGGAGATTGGTACCTGTACCAAAACTACATAGAGATTAGAGTCTATGGATGTGAATTGGCCCCCTACAAGCTCCCCAAGTACCTCCCAATGAGGATCTTTGCACTAGAATATATTAGGAAAATGTTGAACTCGGATGAGATCCACTTTGTAGTAGCAAAGAAGAAGGCACAATTTAGGATTAAAACACAGGTAGGCCCATTTGTGTGCAACACAAGAACTGCAAGGGAGGAGGTAGATAAGATATTGAAGGAGATGAAGTTCAAATTGAGCTTCACATGGTCTTATGACCCCTGTGGCATCATTTCAAAACTCAGAGTGGACAATAAGAATACTCCTTACATCCATACTTCTAGGCCAGACATATAAAAATATGCCAATCAGTTGGAATGGGAAGAAAATACCCTACAGGAAGCTGAAGAGAAGATTGTGTCCACTTCCAGTTTGCAGACTCTTATTCCTCAGGAAAAATCTAGCAAAAGGCAGAGGGAGGAAGGGTCATCATCTACAATAGGGAGTGAAGCTAGAGAATTTAGAATTAGTTACAGAAAGAGGCCCAAGGTGACTCACAAACCAGAAGTAGACAAAGAAATGGAAGAACAGGCAGCTATCATCATCACAGATTCTCCACCAGCAACCATGAAGTTCACTACTTCTCCTTCTAAACCTTCATCTTCACAGGGTCATAAGGAGACCAAGCTAGAAACACACACTGTCCAGACAGAAAAAGAGAAAACAATGTTTGATAGGTACAAAGAAATAAAGCTCAGAAATGAAATCTTGAAGAACAACACCTACAACCAATTCTGGAAGCAGACTTCCAGTTCACAAAGTAGACTTTCGTTAGTGTTTGACATTGATCATGGAAAAATGCATATGGCCTTTCTTGAGGCCTAGACTTCACAACCCAAATCAACAGCTGACGACAAGAGCACCATGTTTGAATTAGTATGAAGGATATACATCCCATTGATCAAATGGAGATGTACAAACAAACTGGTGAGATGATATCCTCCACTCCCACTAGCACTGCCATGTCTTTACCCAAATTGCACGTTTCTTTTGCAAATATACAGTCACAGTTGAAGATGGAGGTGGTCTCCTCCTTGGACAAAGACAATAGGGTCAAGTCTTTGGAAGACTTGGTGATCAAGATAGGTTATGACCCCAAGGATGTTATAGCTGCTGAAGAAATTATTAAGAAGAAAAACTTGGACATTGCAGCATTGAGGAAATAGCTCAAGCTACCAGCTACAGAAGATCCAATGACCAAGGACATTGTAGAAGGTGAAGCTCAGAAAGCAGACATGATGAAACTAATTATTGACCAAAACATACAGATCAGGTAGATGGAAGTAGAGTTGGAAATGTTGATAAAGGAGAAGGAAGATAGCTTGAAGATGGTCATTGTTCCCTTGGATGTTGTACCTCTTTCTCAGCTTCCATCCACAGGAACAACTACTGCACCTACTACTTCTACTCAAACTCCCAGTGCTAAATAGGTCACATAGACATTGCAAAATATGTCTTTGCAATCAAATGAAATTGAGACCTTACAGGGACAACTCAAAGCTTTGCAAGCCCAAAAGGCCAAAGATGAAACTGGGCAGGCTACTGAATTGGCCAAATCACAGAGACTTTTGGAAAGGCTACTTCAGGTATAGAGAGACATATCTATTGGCCAAACCTTGGTCCATGCCAAGGAAGCAATTTTTATGAACATACTTGACTTAATGAATGAGACTTTTCCTGCCACCACATTTTGCTTCCATTTTTTGTAGATGATTTTAAAGTCATAACCCAACATCTTTGTGACCCACTTCTGTTGCTCTTCAGAGGATAATCTTTGTTCTAAAAATTATTTAAGGCTATCATGATCCGTTTTTACCTTGAAGTGTCTTCCCATTAGGTAGGGTCGCCATTTCTTAAGTGCATGGAGTATTGCCAACATTTCCTTCTCATAAATAGCTTTGCTTAGAAACTTTCCCTTGATTTGACGACTTTCAAAAGCAATGGGTCTTTCATCTTGCATTAGAACATCACCAATTCCATTTCTTGAAGCATCACATTCCATAATAAAGGTTTTTGTGAAGTCCGGTGTAGCTAAGACCGGTGCTTGGCACATTGCCTCTTTAAGATGTTCAAAGGCCTTTGTTGCTTCTGGAGTCCATGAAAATGCATCTTTCTTAAATAATGTCGTTAGAGGTGCTGCTATTCTCCCATAATTCTTAACAAACTTGCGATAATACCCTGTCAACCCAAGAAATCCACGCAAATGCTTTATGGATGTGGGGATTTTCCATTCCTTAATGGCTTTAATTTTGGTAGGGTCTACCTTAACTCCTTCATGAGATACAATATGACCCAAATATTCCACCTCCTGGACTCCAAAGAAACATTTGGATCTTTTGGCATATAATTGTTTCTCTTCCAATAGTTGTAGCACCCTGTCAACATGTTCAACATGATCCTTCCAAGACTTGTTGTAGATAAGTATATCATCAAAAAATACTAACACAAATTTTCTAAGGAATGGTTTGAAAATTGAATTCATCAAACCTTGAAATGTTGAAGGTGCATTGGTAAGGCCAAAAGGCATGACCAAAAATTCATAATGACCCTCATGAGTTCTAAATGTCGTTTTCAGAATGTCTTCAATCTTCATTCTGATTTGATGATATCCTGAACGAAGATCCAACTTGGTGAAGTAAATTGATCCATGCAATTCATCCAGTAATTCATCAATGACAGGAATGGGGAACTTATCTTTAATAGTGAGCTTGTTGAGCTCCCTATAATCCTGACACATGCGCCATGATCCATCCTTCTTGTGCACCAATACTACTGGAGCAGAGAAAGAACTTTGACTCGGTTGACTTATACCAGCCTCTAGCATTTCTGCAACCATATGTTCAATTTCACTTTTTTGGACATAGGGATATCTTTACGGCCTGATGTTTGGAGGAACACTTCCTGGAATCAGATGAATAGCATGATCATGATCACGCATAGGTGGGAGACCTTTGGGAGTCTCAAATACCTTGGAATGATTGTCCAGGACTTTTTGGAGATCTGGAGAAATAGATGATTCTAATGTGGAAACATCTAGCGAACATAATTGTGCAATTATAGCCCTTTGCTCCTTTTTTAGAAGCTTTGTCATACCATTAGAGCTGATTATCTTTCCTGGTTTCCCTGTAATACCCCTTAATTCAACTTCCTTTCCTTCCACAGAAAATTTGATGAAAAGTTCTTGAAAATTAAAAGCTATTGTACCCAAGGATTGTAGCCATTGGACTCCTAGTACAACATTAGCACCTCCCATTGGAATGGAAAGCATTGGGCTAGTCAATACATATTCTCCCATGGATAGCTTGATATTATGGCACTTTCCAGAGCAATTTATTGTTCCTCCATTTGCAATCATCACTTGACACTCTGGTGTTGGATATAGGAAGCAATTCAATTCTTTTGCTACCCTACAATGAATAAAATTGTGGGTGCTTCCTGAATCAATCAACACTATCACCTTTTTCTTCTTGATTTGTCCTTCTATCTTGATGGTTTGAGGAGTGGTAATTCCCGCCAATGCATTACAAGATATGGTTGGATTTATTTGTTCTTCATCTAGGCTTTGTTCCTGGAGCATATCCTGTTCTTTTGACCTTTCTTGCTCCTTTTCTTCTTCCTCTTCACAATCTATGTAGAATAATTTCTTCTCAGCACACTTATGACCTTTAGTGTATTTGTTATCACAACTATAACAAAGCCCTTTTGCTCTTTTTTCTTCCAATGTTGTGGTGTCAACCTTATAGGTTGTGGAAGACTAGGGGCAACTGCACTTCCGTCTTTATAGTTGTGAGTGGTATGCTTCCTCGTTGCCATAATTTTGCTTTCCATTTTTCTTGCTAACCTGAATGCCTTCTCTAATGAATCAGGTTCCCAAAGTCGAAAATCATGTTGGATATTATCCTTTAAATACCCTATGAACACATCAATCCTATGTTGCTCTGGAATATCTTTTACCCTTATGTTCAATTTTTGGAACTCCTCAATGTGCTCCATTATTGAACCCTTTTGTTTGAGACTTATCAATTGGCTAAAAAAAGTGTTGCTTTTTGTATCCTCATAATGTGCTATCAATTCTTCCGTAAAAATTGCCCAAGTGATAAATTGTTTACGAGAGCAAAGCCATTGATACCATACAAATTGATTTGGTTCCAAATATAAAGTTGCCATGCGTACCTTTTGTGTGTTTTGCACATTATTGAGATCGAAGAACTGCTCCATCTGTAATATCCATGTGGTAGGATCCTTGCCATCAAACTTCCTCATATCGATTTTTGGAATATGGTGGGTCTTCGATCCAACATTAGAGTCTATGGAATCATGATTAACATTTCTTTTGTTCACATCATGAGTTTCCTTTACAACCTTTTCACCATTAGTAAGTATTTCTTGTAGAAAATTTGTCAAATCTGTCTTCAAATCTGCCATGTCTGTCCTCAAATCTGTCTTCAGATCATCCATCTTAGCTTCCATGCCCTTTATCTTAGATTCCACGCCATTTATCTTAGCATCTGTTAGCTTTTGTGAGCGTGACATTTGTTGCACTTGTTCTTGTAATTTTGATATATCATGTAGCATTTCTTCCTGTTCTTCATGAGTCATGCTAGAGCTTTCAGGTTCCTTACTAGGTGTTTGCATTTTCTTTCCTCGGGCATCAATTACTGATAATAATGCTTTACTATGCCCTTAGAATTCATTCAAACCAAGCTTATGCAAAAATAAAAAAAAAAAAACTACACACCTTTTTTTACTTTGTAGAAGCCTGATATTGAATCTGATGTATCTCTGTAATTTTGAATCATCCGATTCTAAAATTGTGACCTGTAGTAGCCTTCTATGTCCTATTTTCAATTCCACTAGTCTGAACCAAATTGGATTCTCCAAGAAATAGTTATGTACAATCTCCCGCAATGACCTGATTATAGACTAGTTCAGTAGAGCGAACTTGTATGAATTGCCACGTGTCACTGTTTCAATCTTTGACTCTAAAAAATATATAAAAGAAAACTACACTTTGTTCTATTTCTGTACCTTCTTACGAAATTTCAATCCGATGCTCAGAAAGAAAGTTATGACGATTTTCCCCAGGTCACCTGTTTTGAGTGTAATTCAGGAGTCTGCAAAAAGACCAACTTCCTGAGACCATATCTACGAAAATATCACGCGAAAAGCTCTAAAATTTGAACCCAAGGTTCAGCGCGATTTCTTCTCAAATGGGTTTTTTTTGCCACTTCTGAAACGTCACAGAAAAACAGTTATAGCGAAAATGCCACGATGACCTGTTTGGAGCAGCGAAACCCTAGAATCCAAAGCTCTGATACCAAATGTTATGAAACCAGCTCAAGAAAAGATAGAAAAGATAGATCAATGCCTTAGAATTCAGCCTCTTCGAGGGGGCAACCTCCTTTACCTTACATAAATGAACAATTCTTGGATGATTCAAATGACAAAACCTCCTTTCTATATATAGGAGTCTATGGAGTCACAATATAATCCAGCCGACCTAACAATAATAATATAAAGCCACAAAAATAACAATAGAGGGATTCTATGGGCACATTAATAACAATATGGGGGTAATGGGGGCACAACAATATAAATAAGGGGTATAACTACAATAGTAATGGGGTAATCACTAGTATTATAGGGACCCAACAACCTCTTTCTTAGCTTCCATCCACAGGAACAACTACTGCACCTACTACTTATACTCAAACTCCCAGTGCTAAATAGGTCACATAGACATTGCAAAATATGTCTTTGCAATCAAATGAAATTGAGCCCTTAGAGGGACAACTCAAAGCTTTGCAAGCCCAAAAGGCCAAAGATGAAACTGGGCAGGCTACTGAATTGGTCAAATCACAGAGACTTTTGCAAAGGCTACTTCAGGTATAGAGAGACACATCTATTGGCCAGACCTTGGTCCATGCCAAGGAAGCAATTTGGATGAACATACTTGACTTAATGAATGAGATTTTTCCTTCTATTCAAATTATATTTGAACAGAAAGAGTTAATAGAAAAGGCCACTGAGACCATTGTGTAAGGAAGGGAAAATCTAGGAGAAATTCCAACTGAAGCTACCAATATTATCATATTCTTAAATTCAAAGTAGGTATGAGCTGGAAGAAGTGGGATTTAGTGACAGAACTGCCACCATTCTCGAGGTCAAGAAAGTCTTGAATAACAGAAATCTTATTGACCAGTTGGAGGAAAGGTGTGAGACATTGGAGCTGTAGGTAAATAGATTTACAAATAGGATTGAAGCCTTAATGTAGAAGGGACTTCCCAGTATCTACGTCATCAATGACAATCTGATCACTTAGGAGGACTATATCGAGAAGATGAAAGAGGTAGCCAAAAACAACATCAGGTTCAGTGGAATCAAAGGGAGCATGACAACAAAGGCATTTCTAGAGACCATGTCAAATGACTTCTATATGCAGAATGAGGTAAAACACAGTTTTACCGTGAAACCAACTTTTTTTGAGCATACAGAGGTAGATGAAATCTACCACAGGGTGAAAAAGTTAACAGTACTAGATGAAAAGAGATGGGAATAGTTACTTGATTTACTGGACTAAGGAATAATTGTTAGGCCCCTATACTACTAGTGTAACCCCTTATTGTTATTAGTACAACCCCCTTATTATATTGATGTACCCATGTAGTGCCCATATTGTTACTATTGTGCCCCATATAAGCCCACTATTGTTATTATTGTGCCCTTACATCATTATTATTATGTCGGCTCTGATTATATTATGACCCCTTAGACTCCTATATATAGAAAGGAGGTCTTGTCATTTGTATCATCTAAGAATTGTTCAATTGTGTAATGTAAAGGAGGCTTCCCCCTTGAAGAGGTTGAATTCTAAGGTGTTCAACTATCTTTTCTATCTTTTTGTGAGTTGGTTTCATAACATTTGGTATCAGAGCTTTGGATTCTAGGGTTTTGCTGCTCCAAACAGGTCATCGTGACATTTGCACTATAACTTTTCTTCTGCGATGTTTTAGAAGCTAAAAAAAACCCATTTGAGACGAAATCGTACTGAACCTCAGGTCCAAAATTTAGAGCTTTTCACACTATATTTGCGGAGATATGATCTGAGAAAGTTTACCCTTTTGCAGACTCCCAAATTTCATTCCAAACAGGTGACCTAGGGAAAATCGTCATAACTTTCTCTCTGAGCATCGGATTGAAATTTAGTAAGAAGTCACATAAACAAGAACCAGACAGCTACGAAATCAATCAATTTCAAAGTATCTCATCAAGTGGAATAACTTACCTGTTGAAGATTCCACATGGGAGGACAAGGATTTTATACAGAAGCATCAAGAACTACTCAAGCGTTGAGGACAACACTTTTTGAAGGAGAGGGGCATGTTAGGCCTCAATACTACTAATGTAACCCCTTATTGTTATTAGTACAACCCCCTTATTATATTGATGTACCCATGTAGTGCCCATATTGTTACTATTGTGCCCCATAGAAGCCCACTATTGTTATTATTGTGCCCTTACATTATTATTATTATGTCGGCTCTGATTATATTATGACCCCTTAGACTCCTATATATAGAAAGGAGGTCTTGTCATTTGTATCATCTAAGAATTGTTCAATTGTGTAATGTAAAGGAGGTTTCCCCCTCGAAGAGGCTGAATTCTAAGGCTTTCAACTGTCTTTTCTATCTTTTTGTGAGTTGGTTTCATAACAATAACTCAGCAGTAGTGAAAAGTTTTGTCAGCACAGCAGCGAGCGCAAGTTTTAGTTCAGCATCACATTCTGTTTTGAATGACTCAACAACGGAAACCACCCAAACAGGGCCACCTTTTTCCTCAGTAGCCTACGTGGCCTATTCTTTTGCTAAGATTAGATGATATTAGTTTGTAATTAGTCTAATAGTACATTGTCGTTTTGATAATGATTTTGTAAAGCATTATTGTAATTTTTATTATAAATACTTCACCGTCTGAAGTATTAGTGTTGATTTCCGAATGTAATTTCTGCTACACATTGTAATTTTGAAGCACTGGAGCATCAATAATACAGGGACCTTTTACAGGATTCATGTGGTGTCTTGAATGGTGATGTGTTTCTTGTCTTTATCTGTTTAAATGATGTTATTTCTTTCCTCTATTTTTTTAAATCTGAATTAATCAATAGAAACTGTGATAAATAGGATTCATTATCAAGAGCGCCCTATTTTGGCCGTTGTTAGTTTTAATTTTTTACACCAAAGTCAGGATAAATAATTATTAATTTCTCTTTGTTCTATACTGAACCTTACATTTCTTCTTTTCCACCATCCATTTAAACTCTGAAAAGATCCATTTATTGCAACATATCTTTCCCTGTGAGAACTCCTTTAAAAATTGATGAACAAAATCTAGTTTAGTTTATAGACTCCATAGCTCAATGGAATTATAACACTCAAATCAACCAAACCAATCAAACAAACAAACAAGAACAACCATAGCTAGCCTAAAATTCATATAAAAACAAAGCTAAATCAAACAGAGAGATCCCTCTCTGAAGCTGGCAAGGCTAGATCCCAACTTCCAAAGTGATTTTGATGTTGTCTTATGTGTTTACTCCCTCAACCTCAAAAATACAGAATGAAAACACACGTGATTAGGCCCATGCACTATTAGCTTAGGAGTAGGATTAGTGTTTGATTTTGGTTGGTTTGTTTGCATGCTTGTTTTCTTACTTGCTTTACATGTTTGTTTGTTTTCTTTCTTATTTTTTACTCGCTTTGCTTTCACATTTACTTCTTCTTTCACTTTGATTTTTTGTTTGTTTGCTTGTTTACGTTCATAGGTTAGTTTCGTATGAAACCGTGTGCAAATCTTGAAACAAGTTGGGTAAAGTACAAGAGGCCTTGTGAAACTATCACTACTTGGTTATCTGTCATCTTGCCTCTCTATGAAGAACTTGTTATCTGTATTCCATGATATGTCAATGGAAAATACGTAATGTTCAAAGTGAACCTTGGTGAAAACACAATGCTTGCGCACTAACTAGTGTCACCTAATCTAGTCAGTTGTTTTTCTGTTAACCCTTGGCAGCTCAGTCAAGTAGAGTAAGGTGAGGGGGAAACCCTTAATAGGCACGTTAGAGGTATATAATAAACTACTTCTCTAGAGGAACAACCTCTTCTGCTCTCAATAATTCGGGATCCCTCTTCTACCTCTGAAATGAATAAGTGCGATGCACAGTTATGAAAATGAAAAATGAAAAAATGGATAAGGAAAAAGAAGAGAAAGGCTTCCCGCGTAGAGAGGTGATGCAAGTAACTCTGCCGGGGTATTGACCAGGCTCTTTGGCAGCTGAGCCATGCTTGTGTTCCTGTGTGACTCCGTCAGGGTACTATCCAGGCCTACTCGCAGTGGAGCAACACCATATATTAAAATAAAACTCTGACAATTATATTGCTTGTGCACCAATATACCCCTCACCCTCAATCGAAACAACTATGTTGGCTTGGCTTGGAATGTGTTTTGACCGACCAAGAGCTTGGCAGTTGCTACATCTTACAATCAAGCAAGTGTGGAAACCAAGACGAACTGAGAACTGAACAATACTTCGAGAGGTGTTAAACTTTCTTTTCACAAACAAGGTCCATTCAAAGAGCTGGAGTTATACCAGTGTGTCACTAAGTTTTGTAGCGGATACAACGACCCTCCAAAATTTTCCCTTAGCTTTGTTTTAGAGCCTCCATACCAATCATCCTCAGCAGCATGTCTTGCATTGTCAAGTACATGAGCTTCAGTGGTTTTCTAGCAGTATGACAACCTGTGTTTGATAGCTTGTTGCATTCCCCTCATAGGTTGCTTCCTCGGACTTGGTACAATTGTTGGCTAGGTAGCTCCCTCAAGAATTTGTGCAATTCTGGAGGGGAACTAGTCTTCCCTCTAGAAATTGCACAAATCTGACTGGCATCCTGTTGGGCTCAGAAATTGCGCAATCTTATCAGTCAACCTTCCTTGAGAAAACTGCGCAATATGACCCAACAGGACTCCTTAGCCTAGAAATTGCACAATTTTTGGCATCTACCATCTGCTTAGCCTAGAAATTGCACAATCCCTCTGGGCAGCTAGCCCAACTCCCTCCCATAAGTGTGTAAATTTCTCCCTCAGGCAAGCAGGGTGTTTCATGTGCCATCAGGTTGACTGATTACACCTAGTACTGAGAAAAATTGACTTGCATGCATGGGATTCTTTTTCCCAAAATAGAAAAAAGCAACATGAAAAAAACATCCCTAGATGTTAGGGAACTATTTTTAGCAGTTGGAGGTTACATGCAAATATCCTTTTAGAATCTTTCCTCCAAGTGGCATGCGCGTCATAAGCCTCAAACTTATTTATTCAACACTTCAGAGCTCACTTCTTCACATCGATCTTGGAGCTCTGACATCCCATAGCACATCCAAGAGTCTTCGATGCACCCAGCTCAGCTATTTCTGGATAAGTCCACTTAACTTGTGTTTTGCAGCATTTCTGTCACTTTTTGTGTTTTGGCTTGTGTGAGTGTTGTCTTCTTTATTTTTGTGAACGCTTGATGTCATTTTCATGCATATCATATTGTACTAGAACCGTTTTAGTTTTTGTTAGCATCTCACTGTTGTCGCATGCATGACACTATTTTACACGAACAGTTGTCGATTCGATGACTCACTTCACACACATGCATGTTGTTCCATTTTTTAATCTTGCATTCATTGTTTTCATGCATGACCATTCACTCCTTCTTACACTCAACATCGCCATGCATTCACATTCCCATTTGCTTTCTGTTACCCGTCGGTAGGTCTGGGTAACCTCGGCCCAGACTCTGCCTCACCAAGACAACAGAGTGCAATCCTAAGATCGAAGGCTCTGCCTTTTTACCAGAAAATCCACATTTCTACCCAGTGACTATCCTCTAGTCTTGTGTTGCGCAATTATGAAGGGAAGTGACTACTGGCATAGAAAATTGTAAGGTAGTCACTGGGCCTACAACCGTTGCCAACTGAAATTGCGCATTGCGTAATCCCAACACCCAGCAGGCTAGTCTGGATTGGTAAATGCAAAATTTCAGCAGCTAACCAGCCTCTAGACAGATCGAAGTGTCTTTTGTGCAGTTCTGACAGCCAGTCTCCTCGTCTCCCAGGAAAAATTGTGCAATCCTTGGCAATCAATCCCCAGGTATGTTTCATGTTGTTCCTCAAGTTTTTTTTTGTTTTATATGACAAATTTCTTACCATGCATGTCTCCATGTCTCCAGATCTAGTAGGTGTTCTTCTGTCTCTTAGCAGTTTAGGATGAATGGCCGAAAGAAGAGTAGGATCAAAGGACACCGACGGAAGAGCAACTAGAGCAGTTGTTGAGCGAGAGTCTACAAGTTTTCCAATCTATGAACACACCAAGCTAATTGTAGACAAGGAAATCAATGATGCATTTGCAAGCACATTTGTGGAAGATCTCAAAGACCTTCAAGTCTATGTGAACATTCACAAGTCTAGCTTGTACTGGATTGCATGTAGGTATCCTGTGTTCCCATGCGTGGATATGATACATTGGATCATCTCACACACTGATCCTAAGACGGTGACATTGAGTAGTGTTAGCGGGACAAAGATTTCTACCTGCAGCGCATAGGATTATCAACATATGTATCATATGTCGAAGCCAGTGGTCACCATGGAAACACCCTTCAGCATACCCAGTAGCAATGCGAACTCCAAGGATATCGTGAAGAACTGGGTAAAGGAGCCGACCAAATTCAGGATGACACCCAACCAGGTTTACAAGATGAAGATATCGTGGAAGGCATATCAATACTTGGTCATCTTTACATGTCACCTTTATGGCCAAGAAAGCACAAAGACCTTCTTGTAGAGTTGGGTGAATGCGTTGGGCCAACTGGCCAGTGAAGGAAAAGTATGCAACTGGTAAGACATGTTCGCTCACTGATTGAAGGAACAGGTAACAAGAGCTCGACAGTCATCCAAAGGTCAGCAAGCAGAAATCTACATGTATGCTTACATATTGGATGTAATCTCCACCTGTAAGGAGTTCTCGGGCTTCAAGTGGGCATGGACATTAGAGGAGACCTCTGTGAACACTTATTGTAAAATGTTGTCCAAATGCAGCTTCAGAGGAGTTATCACACAATTGTTAGATCATTTTTTTAGCCTGGTGTACAAGATGATATTTGAGTAGGATCCACCTTGCATGTTGAAGGCAACAATGGAGGCACTGGTCAACATAACAGAATGGTATGCCTCACCGTCTGACACCTTTACATGTATGTACAACATCGAGAAGCCTCCACATGTTTACCAAAGTTTTTCATGGACAAGCTCGTCATGCATGAGGTATCATACCACATCTCAACAGGATTTTCAGCTAAGCTGTACTAGAAGAAGAAGGCACCTTGGCCCACTCTTCCATTATGGATTGGGTTATATGAGATACAAAATTTCAAGCATGCAGATTTCGAAGAAGAGGAGATCAAGAAATATCCTTTCGACGCCTAAAGCTACAATCCATATGACCCACATTGTTTTGTAAATGATCACTGTGTGAGAGAATAGTTTGAGTGTTTCCAAGGGGCGTGCCATTGGGTAGAGGAGGACCCATGGAGATATTGTTACAACTTCTCCAGGACCAATGAACTGGTCAGCATCATTGTGGAATAGTTAGCGAAGCGGCATCCAGGAGAGCAGCAACAGCAGAGGTAAACATACCTGCGCGTGAAAAAGGCAAGAGAAATATTGTCGATAGCGCGGAGGTAGAAAATTTGCAAGATCTTAGCAAACCCACTTGTGTAGAAAGTAACTTTGGCAATAGAGGTGAAGAGGCATTAGCACGATAGGTGGAACCCACAAAGGCCAAGAGAAAAATGGAGAATAGAGGAAACATAGAAGGAGAAACTCGAGAAGGAACAAGAGTTGCACAGACAGGAGAATGAACCGCACAAAGAACAAGTACAATAAGGGGTGCAACATGTACAGACAAATGAAACACTGCCCGTCCAGATAGTCGACTCATCCGAACAACTGACACTAAGAAGACAAGGTAAGCAATCGCAGGAGAAGGACTTCACTCAAGATATTGAACAAGCACTTCAGCAGATGGATATGGATATGGAGTAATAGGAGTTAGAGCAAGACATTGAACTCATGCCCCACCACGAGGAGGTCGGCTTACCATATTCACCAAATCTAGAAGCAGAGAAAGTCCCAAGTGACCAAGGAGACACTGGGATCCTTGGAGATCAGCCTGAAGAAGAGATGCACAACATATCATTTGACAAGTCACAACATAGAGATGTGAAATCTCGTAGAGTGTCTACTCTGGATGATCACACATCTCCTGCGTAGTTTGTGGAATGAGTGACCATGTCTAATGTGCGCAAGCATCCAACAACATTGGCCGATGCTACCAGAGCATATGCCGAAGCCACTAGCTCGAGTGTTCACTTCCTAATAACGGAGAATGAGCAAATGGCTAAGGAGTTGTAGACAACCAAGCAGAGAGGAAAACTGGTTACAACATTTGAGTGAGCAAAGTTAAATAAGGCAATGCTAGATGAAGTATTGTGCCTTGAGTCAGTCATGCAAGCATTGTATTCCAAGTTTGGCACCTTGCATAAAGTATTTGTCCATCTCAAAAGTTGGCAACAACGATGTGCTAGGAGAACATGTATCTTGTCAAATGTGCATACTTTTGCTGATTACATGCAAACATCAACAATGAGATACAAGGGAGCCCCGTTACGCTTTCCCAAGATGATGAAGCCCAGAGCAGTCGAGTTGAAGGCACATATCCGGAGTCAAATCCAGAGCTATTAAGACCTCCTGTAGCTCATCACTAGTCTACATCCTTCCCATGCACAAGTATTCAGGAGTATGGATGTTGTTGTGCACGCACACATGATCCCATCTATTGGGACACTCACTCAGGCAAAGACAAAGGCATAGGTCCGAGTGGAGCTTGACTCGTACTTTGACAAGTTGATGCGCATAGCCACTAGCACACGCTTGGTGATAAGTGCAGACACCATGCATCAGTATGTCGTTGGTCTGGCCACACTCAAGACAATGATGTGCATGTTATCAGACAAGTAGGACAGAGGAGCTCTAGCAGTGTGCCCAGATGCTATGGAGGCAAGAGTTCGTTTCCAAAAATATGTCACCACAAAGTACACAGATACCATTGCGGACTACCAAGCTTGGCATCAGTTCACCACTGTCGACCATCATGAGGATGTCTAAGAGTTAGTCTTGCCACAGTTGTCCGAGTCATAGTGATGTCTTGCATGGCTTGCTCAAGCCTATTTTGTCTCACATGGGTACATGTGCAGATTGTATGTAATGTCTTGTCAAGTGAAAGTTCAAGTGTCAATAGTTGGATGTAACAGTCATAGAGTAGATGAAGAGTCATGAGGATAGGTGAATAGTCACAAAGGGGAGTGTCAAGGGCCACCCCACCCTTTGTTATATATAGTCCCTCATAACTCATAGTATAGGCTTTTGTTCAGCCAAGATTTCGATAGGAGTATCTTAGAGAGAGCTTCGACAGTATTGCAACGAGCCTTGGCTTCTCCACTGTGCAGATCTAGTATATCTCTTTGGAGGAACAGGCGGTAGTCACTATAACGTTTAGCTATCGGAACTAGTGGTTGGTCATGGTTGTATTATATGACTAGAACTTACACTTCTTAATATAATAGAATTGTTGGATTGAGAGGGCCTGACCCAGGTTCTGTGTTAATTAGCCAAGAAAATCCCTACACTACTGGCCCTTTTGGAATTAGCCTACGGAGCGTGGACCAAAGTCTCACCTGAAGTAGTATGGGGGGATGCTGGAACCAAGTTTCCACACCCTGAGATGGTTGTGATGTCAGTTAATTCCCTTTTATTCCTGCCTTCGTGCAGGTGGCTTTGCTCTAGGGCTTGCCAGGAGAGACCTCTATTTCGTCCTTCAATACCTCCGTGAAAGGGTACGGCTGGCATTCGTGCAACCCTAACCCTCGATCTAGACACTTTCGTGCTTCTATGGCAGCGTACTGTGCAGATTCCTAAACTAGTCTAAGTATCTTACTTATCTTATTAGATACTCATAGTTAGCACCACATAAGCAGATATTCTTATATGTGTTCAGTTAACCAACATAATCATACACATTCGCGCATCACATAAGCATTATAAAGGAAATTTATACATAACATGATAAAATGCATTAATCGGAACAAAGACACAGAAATTGTAGAATAATTTTGTTTATTGATGTCTTCCAAGTGATTACAGACTCTATCCACCCTACGCACATAGATGCAGGGGTCTGCGCACTCAGGTACGGACTTCTACCATAGGCCTCTATGCACTCAACTGCAGAGCCTTTACCTATGCTATGGACCGAAACTTAGACTTCTTACTTCAGAGCTATCACTCTCTTATCTTCTGTGTCTCTAAAACTACTTAGAGCTTGGCTCTTTTTATACAGTCCCATGGTCCTCGGACCATGGGTAGATGTCTTACAGCCGAATTTACTTTGAAAAACTAAGGGTGGACATCCCTTTATGACTTATGAAACCTACGCACTCCGCGACCACAAAATACAAAGTCTTTACAATTTTATTACAAAATTTGACTCAAACATGGGCTTTTAGCCCCAAAATTTCCCTTTGGGGGATCCCATTCCCAACAGGTCCCCAAAACAAACATCGTGACTCACCCTCGAGTCACTCGCTAGGCACAAAGATCTTTGTGCAAATCCATTCCAACTCGACCCATATGACTGCAACTTCGGTCATGCACTGACCTGCCGCTTGCTTCGTGCCTTCCATTGTCTGCTCAATTACTGCTCCTGCGCTATAAGCCTGAAGCCTTTGTTGCATTTCCTACAAAGTTGCAAGCTTTCCTTCAATATTTTCTATCACTGCGTAAGCCTCATCCAGTGAGGGCTTTAGTCTCGCCTTGAGCACTACTTCCTTGTGTAGCGCTATGTCCACCTGTTCCTTCAGCTGTTTGGCCTCCTGCAGCTTGACTAGTGTTTATGTCAACACGACGGTTCACGCTATGCCCTTAACGTCATCGTAGCTCTGTTGTAGCTCACGTGCTTCTGTCTCTATCCTATGTACATTGTGGTCCTTCTACAAGCTTGTCAGGACCTCAAATGATTATTCAAACAACTACGTGCAGTCTACTACTGAACTATCTACCGCCGCTACTACCACTATGACAGCGGTTGCCCGCTGTTCCTTCACTTCCGGCGGAGTTGAAGGCTGGGTCCTCAACTATAATTTTGTAATTTGCAGGTTCAATTCTAGTTGAACCTGTGCCATCTCAGTCTGAGTGTCACGCACCCCTGTGGCCAACTTGCGGATGAGGACCTCGACTGGCTCCTCCTCCAAAATGGCCAACTCTGGGACAATTTGGCATGCCTCCTCAATGACCTGCATTATCCGCTTGCTCTGATTGGTCGCCTCGGTCTCAGCAGCGATGGCAACATTTCTCTGTAGGGACATCTGCTCGTTATTGATCTGTTTTTCACTGATCACTTGGAGGTCACGGTGCTCTGCAACCCTCAGCTCTGCAATTACTCCATCCTGCAAGAGGTGGAGTGCTTTGGGCAAGAGCGCTGCCAGGTTCAACTTGACCCCTTTTAGGGCACTGACAGTGGTCCTGTCAACCTCATTCTCTATGGTCAATGCTACATCAGGTAGCACTATTGCACTGGAGGATTTCGCATGCAACATATCGTCAGCCTCTAAAGTGCCGATAGCCAAGCTGGTAGACACCGTGCCAACCTGCGATGCACAGGTCTGCAACTTCTGCAACCTTGTCTGGATAGCCCCCAGAATGATCCGTTGCTGCTATTCAAATTGTTGTAGGGCCTCCGCAATGACATCCCTCACTGTGTCACCGATATCATGCAAGTCATCCTCTGTTAATGTGATAGGGTCCAGTGAGGTCTTGGTCGCCTTTGAATTTTTCTTGGGCCCTCCCTTCTCTAGCTCTCTTGGGCACTTGATGCGAGCAGACGTCTCCTGAGGGTCCGCATCATGTTGTTCTATTTCTTCCTCTATTTCAGGGTAAGGCTACCTCGCACCTTTGTTAGAGACCCGCTTTGTTCCACCTGTCTACTTTCTTGTCTGCTGTGCGGCCTCGTGCTCTACCTGGGCCTTATTAGGGGCCTTCTTTTTCCTCTTCTCATCCAACTATGTCATCCTAAGCTTGGCCTCCTCCTTTCTCTTCTGCATAGCAAACTTGCTCCTGCCCATCGCCAAGTCTGTGGTAGTGCGCCACTCTGTCAGCCATTGATCAAGCACTAAATCAATGGAATCATCGGTTGCCAGATACGGCAGGTCATACCATTTTTGTGCAGGGTCCTTCCGCACCCTAATGGATACTCAATGGAAGTCTGCCTTAAATTCAGCGTAGCCCTGCAGGTTGGTGTACATCATGGGCGACAATCGTAGCTTGCGATTGATGGCAATCCAGATGTTCATCTCCATCAAGATCCAAAATATCTTACTATCCCTAACTCGCTACTTCAGGTATGTCTGACTATCCTTTGGCAGCTCCCATGCTATCAGCACAATCAACAGCAAGAGCCACGTGTAGTGGAATGTCTTGTTGAGCTCCTACACTTTGCAGCAGTTCACCAGGAAATCTCCGTGAAGGAAGTCCGACCAGTTGAACTGGGCTCCTTCAGCGCCAGGGAAAATTTTAAGAACCCCCCCTAAATTTATAAATATAATAAATGGGCGAATCTCCATGGTATATAGGAAAAATGGAAGGCGATTTTATCAATAATATAATATGTATATATAATTTTTTGGCGAATCTCTCACCAGGCATGGCGAATATTTTAATCAATTATAAAATCTTGTAAGATCTTGGCGAGTCTTTCACTAAATAATAAAACTTTGTAAATTCCTAGTGAATCTTAGCATAGGCTACATGCTGGTTTAATTCCCCCATTTAAATAGGCTAGAATACCATGGGTCAATACCATGTGCCATTTTGGTGAATACCATGGGTCAATACCATGTGCCATTTTTATTTTTATTAATTCTAATATTAGGGTTAATAATGGTTTTTTGCATGGTATTAATAATAATGGAATGGTTTTTTGCATGGTATTAATAATAATCTAGTCCATGGTATTTGTCCCATAGTATTTTGGCCATAGGTTTCACCTAAATATAACCCATTTTTTGAGTGTTCGTAAATATAAGGTGACTTATGGAGTAAATATAAAAAAATGTTTTATTTGTTTACCATACCTCTCGTTTATTTATATTTTTATTAATTTACCATACCTCTTTTACAAATATGGTATTTGGCCCATAGGATTCACTTAAATAAAACCTCTTTCTTGAGCCTTCATAAATAGAACGAGGGTTATGGACTAAATATAAAAAGAGGTTTTATTTATTTACGATACGTCTAGTTTATTTATATTTTTATTTATTTACCATACCTCCATTTTAAGAGGTTTTATTTATTTACGATACGTCTAGTTTATTTATATTTTTATTTATTTACCATACCGTTTGAGTAAGTATAAAAAGACGTTTTATTTATTTACCATACCTCCATTTTACTTATATTTTTATTTGTTTACATCGTTACATGTATATAAGGTGACTTATGGAGTAAATATAAAAAATGTTTTATTTATTTACCATACCTCTCCTTTATTTATATTTTTATTAATTTACCATACCTATTTTATAAATATGGTATTTGGCCCATAGGATTCACTTAAATAAAACCTATTCATGAAAATGGGTGAATGGATTCACTTAAATAAAACCTATTCTTGAAAATGGGCGAATGGAAGGTTGTAAGTCCTAATTTCAAGGGCTAAATTTACCTTTTTTACCCTCTCCCTTAAAATAAGGTGGGCTATTTGAGGTGATTTGTAAAAATGTACTATGATACAAAATATTCGTCCACTAAAAATTTAAAACCCCTTAATTTCGCCAAAGGGCGAACATTTGCCCCTAAAATTATCCTTGTTCAGCGCACTGTGCCGTTAGCGCGACGACAGGTGCCGACACCTCATTGGCGTGACACTTCCTCATCACTTTCCTTGTGAGGATTTATGAGGCTACCTTCACAGCGGGGTCGCAAATATTGGATATAGCATATCTGCATAGATTCTTCACCAGTTTAAATTTTTCTTTCATCAATTCTACGAGAGCCTGCTCACCACCTTTTTCGCCAAAGATCATGGCCGGATTCTCTCTTGTATATGGCAGTTTCGTTATCCGATGAATCAACCTATCTGTGATGGGTATCACCTCCTCCAGCCATAGACACCCATCATGCACCAAGCACAACAGCTGCTTGATGACCAAGACTATCACCGGGGTGTGGTTGTAGTGCGGCACCCAAAGCAGGTTGAGTAACCCTGCATTTTCTACTCCCTTGAGCCACCTCCATGGGTCCAATGCGGTCATTCCCGAATTTGTATCAATGATGCAGCGCATCAGCTGGTTGGTCGCTAGGTGGTGGGTTCCAGTATTGCAACAATAATGTTGTAACTCCTGGGACTCCCTTCTTTACTCTTATCAACCCAGTAGTTCGTAACAAACTTGGAAGCGATGGTGCTGTATGCACAAGTACTAGCTCTTGCCGCCGCTGTCACTTGGTCAGCTGGCACAAGTCTGCTAGGAGCTTAAGCCAACTTCTATGAGCTCTGAGAAGAAGCTTTTTAACTGATGGATGGAAGCTAACTCAAAGGAGGCTAACTTACTTGCAGAAAGAAACTTAAAAGCTGAAAGGAGATGTAAACCCTAGTAAACCCTAATGTTACCATCTAGTCCTACTGATGCAAGAAAGAGGACAAAAGATACTGAAAGAGATGCCATTGACTTATAAGAATGTGAGATGCATTTTTCCAAGCTATTTCTACAGTAGAATCTGGAAGAACCATCTTTTTGTATTTTTGATTAATTTTGGAAAATTATTATGCATGTGCCTAACTGGTTTGACTGTGCAGAGATTGATTGATGGTAGGAAATTGTGAGGAAATGCTTGGAGGAGGCTGGGAAGGTTCAGAGAGGGCCTAAGGGGTCCCTAACACCCTTCCATAGAGTTTCACAGAGTTTGGCTATCAAGAAACCTCATTCATGAGCTTCTAAAGGAAGTCTGCAAGGGTTCTACAGGATGTTGTGGATTTTCTACAAGATGTCTGTAATTTTCTACAGGATGTTCAGAAATGGGATTTTGGAGGATGGATGGAGGAAGAAATATGACTGAGTGGGTATGGAGGTGAGATATGGGTGTGAGGAGGTCAAGGAGTTGGGGAATGGAGCTGAGGAGTGGCAGGGATGGTTGGATTTGTTCAAGGAGGAGTAGAGCAATGTTTGCACAAAAATTAGGGTTATGCAAGCGAATGTGGTGAATGTGAGGTAAGAACCCGAGTTAGGAGATGGAGCAGATGGGATTGATGGATTACAGGTAGATGGAGAGGTATTACAAGCGCTCTGCAAGTTGTTTCTCAAACTGAACAAACAATGACTTGGAAAACCAATGACCTAGCTATTTTACTCTAGTCTAACCTAAGTAACAGCAAAGGAAATGAACAGAAGTCTATTTGCAATGAAATCATGTGAAATAACTATGCAACTAAGCAATCATGAACCTACACACATAACCATAACTAGTATCACTTTCTGCAGATGAGAATCTACCATTAATGATTGCATGGTGAGGCAAAGACATTGTTTTTGTTGGCAGCAAGGTCACCTCTGTCCCAGCTCACGATCCCACTGAGGGAGAGGTGAAATCAGAGGTGTTTGACAGCCTTTTTCTAAAGATCTTCCCTGTTATTAACTTGTCAACTCAATCTGAACATGAAAATCTTATCTAATCATCAACCATGACCTATGTAACCAGCAAGATGTTAATCTACTTAACAGAAATTATTTTGCAAAGACATAAAAAAACAAATAACAGTACACAAAGGAAACCTTGGCTCCTGGGTTGGGCCCAACCCCAAGAGCTGTAGGCTCCTAACGAAACTCAGAACTGATGCCAACTAAAGCTGCTTTCCATTACTAAAAAATAACCAGGTTCATAAGAAAGTTATACAACAGTAGCTACAAAAACGAGCTAAGAAGATGACAGCACTATAGTGAAAAAACAACAGTTCAAAAAGTAAACTACAAAGGCTAAAGGACTTCCTATTTATGCCTACGAGGGTCCTCAGCAGCCCTCCTTGACTCAAGGGACTCGGCTGTTCAAACTGCTAGTAAACAGTCACTCTCCATAAAGCTGTTCGACTGCCTATAAGATTTGTTTAGGTGGCCTGCTGAGCTCCGAGTTGAGGGTGGAGATTTCGAGGAAGGGCTATTTAATGCAAGAGACAACCTCCCTACGAATCCTCACCCCTGTTCCTTCATGCTTGGCTATCACCTAGCTCATAATTGCTCGGCTTTGTTCCAAAATTTGTGCAAAAGACCTGAAACAACCACGTATTAGCCATCTTGGTAAAGTGACCAACCTTATTCATTCAATTAACATAAACATACTAAAAAACATGCATAAACTATGAAAAATGGTGGATTGATCAAGAACAATTAGGCAAAATGAGCCCAATAAGTTACCCAATTAGGGGCTCATCATCACCCCCCTACTAAATAGGTTGCTCATCCTCTGAGCAACTAGTCCAGCTCCTCATCCTTGATTGCCTTGATCGCCTCTCTCACATCCCAGGCCTCCGAGGTGGTATCTTCTTCACTGTCATGAAATCCGGCCTTTCTTTCCACTTCTTCCCACTGCTTATGTTCCTCCTCTTCTTTGCCTCCTTCCAGCAGCACTAAAAGAAAACGAGGACTTAATTTGAGGCCTATCCAGGTCGCCTGAAGATTCTGCATGGACTTTTTGGTACTCGTGCCAAGGCCTCCCTCATCCTAGTTGGGGTGTGGTATTCTCTAATTTTTAGGCTGTGGGACAGTGTGTTCCACCTTCGTGTGCAAGCATGAACATAGTTCTCCCCCAACAGTCTCTCCATGTCCTCAAAATGGGCTATGGCTTGAGCTTGTCGATCCATGTAATCTGGTAGGGCCTGAGGGCCATTAGCCAAGTGCTGGTGGGTGGAGATTAATGTTGTGGGATCCTCTGGCTCTGCTCTGATCAAAAGTGGTTCCTTTATTTCCATGTCCATAACATTTCTGACCTCTGCTGCTCTCTTTTCTTCATGATTTAGCCAAGTGGCCATGGCCATAAGTTGTATGTCTCCTACCGCAGTGTTGGGGTCCCACAAGTTCATGTTGGGAAGGGCCAAATTGTGTAGGTAGAACTCTGATAGTTTGGCCTTGTCCTCTGATGAACTGTTGTCACATAAAGCCATGAATTGTTGGTAGTTTTGGAATGGAGTGATGCCCCTTTGGGCCAAGGTGTTGATCTGAAACTGCAACCATTGATCCATAAGGTATAGGGTGTAGGATTTGGCAGGCTGCCTACACTGCAGAGCTTCCATCGCCCAGCTGGCCATGCAGGCCAGTTGGGCCTCTTTTTCTTGCACCTGCTGTCTCAGGGACTGTATCTCCTGTGCTGCTTGCAAGTCCTTCTCCTGTAGCTGTCTGGTGAGTGTCTCAATTTCAGCCTGCAACCCATCTCTTCTCTGCTATTCATCAGGGGTTTCTTTGTCTGTTTTGGGCTCCTCTTATTGCCGTTGTTCTCCCAAGGTGTGGTGCTGTAACTGTAGCTGCTGCTTAAGCAGCTTGTTTTCTTCCTGTAGCTTGGCCCGCTTAATGCTCTCCACATGCTTTACCATGGCCACTTCCCCCCTTGAATCCTTGAGTTGTTCCTCTAGAGCACCTATATCTGCCACCCCCTTGGTATTGGCGATCTTCATCCAAGTGTGGGTCCTCACTCTCTCTTCTTCTAGTGCAAGGAAAAGTGGCACTGCGAATTTTTGGGGAATGATCTTTCCGGCCTCTAAGTTCCACAATGTTCTCCACCTTTCCTTCCTCCTGTGGCGATTTAGCTGTCTCTCCTTCCATTCCTTCGGTCTCTTTTGCCTAGCCAGTGTTTCTTGTAGAACAGTCTCAGCATCCTGTAGAGAGGCCTTTGTGTCCAACATTTTCATTCTTTCTCTCTAGGTGGATGTCTTCGGGCTTCCCCGTTCATAGGTGATGGATGCCTTTGTGGGAACTCTCTCCTTTTGTGTAGCTGGAGTGTCTAAAATCATGATTGGCTCTTTTGATGGTGGCTGGGGTCTGCTAGTTTTTATCCGCATGCTCCTTCTTGCCTTAAAGTACATGGAAGGCTCCCTCTTTCGCTTACCTTTTTGCTTTGGAGATGTGGTCAGGGTAGCCAGCACAGATGCTGCCTCCCTGGCTAAAATCTCAGGTGATTTTTCCTTTTTTTTCCCTGTTTCCAGACTTCCTGTAGAAAGTCCTATGTTGACTGTTTTCTGGCTTCTTGTAGAAACTGTTTTCTGGCTTCCTGTAGAAAATTTCTTCACTATCTTGGTCTGCTTGGCTGGGGGTGCCTTCCCTTTTAATTTTGGTGTGGTTGTCTTAGTTGTGTCCTCACTTGCTTGGACTTTTTCAGTCCTCTCTACCTTGCTCTGCAATCGTTTCTCCCGTGGTGTTGGTGCCTTTGTTCCATCTGCAGTTTTGGGCTCAGCAGCTTGGCCTTTCCCTCGTTTCTCTTCTTGTTCTTTCTGTGGTGGTCTGTCCTGCGTTTCCTTACCTCTGACTTTCTCTTTTACCTCAGTGTATTCCATTTCTTCACTACGATATGAGGTGAGTTCCTCGAACAGAATTCTTATGTCATCATCACTGTACATGTTGTGGAAAATCTCCCAGGAGATGGGGACAGTGTAGGTATGGAGGGCATCTTCCACTAGAAGCTTGATAAGCCCATGATGGGCTAACTGATTTGGTGTCCCTTCCTTCAATTTTGTTCCACACTCAATTAATGATTGTAGGAGGAAATAGGGGATGCTTAACTTCTGTTCTGGGGGTAAATCCATCCCATGTCTGAGTTCACTTAGCAACCGGAAGTGATAACCGTATAGAATATTGAACCGCCCCTCACAGGTAATGTATTTCATGATCTGAAGACTGACCTCGCTCCAAAAAGGATGTAGGTTGGCTCTCTGGACCCCATTCTTATCTTCTGAAAATTGTTCCTCTGGTAGGAAGAATTCTTTCTTGGCTTTTTGGCCCAATGCCCTCTCCTCTTTGCTCTAGGGTATCCCCAATAGCAGATCAGTGACTCAACTAATGAGTTGTGGGGTAAGCTTTAAGGTCAACCCTCTGAAATTTACAGTGGCCAATGTCTTTGATTTTGGCTGCAGGGACATTAAGAACTCCTCTGTAATCTCATCGTCATGACCTTGAATTCTGTCACAAAAGGTCATCCAATTGGCACGGGTGAATAGGTTCACCACCTCAGGAGTTTCACGCAATTTTCTGGAATCCGAGGGTTCCTTCCTGATAAACCCTCCTGGCATGGTGAGAGTGCCCTGTTTCAATGCTCTGAGCAGAAAGGGACTGCTGTTTTATGGTTTCCTCCTTTGAAATTCGGGAAAGGATCTCTCGAGTGTTTAGATTTCAATTTGCACCCATTCCTTGGTTCTACTATTTTTACTGCCCAAAACTCGACTGTCAAAAGGAGAATTAGGCTTCCACAGACAGAGTGCAGAGTTCACTTTTCATCCCCAGCATGCATACAACCACGTAAAATTCACATTCTTCATGCACAGGTTAGCCCTCAAAATGGTTTATCGTTTCTACAGGAGGAATTTTTAACAGGAACTGTGGAGGAGAATTTGATGCAGAAGCAACTGAAAAATTCCGTGTAACACACAGGAAAACTGCTATTCTTGACCCACAGGTAGACTTGTCTCTAATTCTCCTACTCCAGACAATTCAATTCACCACCTTTCGACATATACCATGCATGGGAATGGTGTTTTCGAGCCTACCTCTCTTCGAAACTCCAATTTCGATGCAGAGAGTCTAGGTTTCTCTGCTCTGGGAGGCTATGCTGTATTTCCTGTAGAACGTCTTCCTGTAGAACGTTGGTCGGCTTCTGTAGGGTGTCTCTGCACCTTGAACGAGCTTGGTATGCAGGATAATTTTGAACAGGCCGAAAAACTTGGCGAAGGACGTCGGTTTAACAAAACTCAGAGGGAGAGGATGCATACTTTGGCTGAGGAGGTTTGCAAGTGTAAATGAACAGCGAGTAATGCGAGACTTCAGCCAAGAATTTTGAATTACGGCGCAATTCTTGGCAAGGGGGTAAGGTGGCTGGACCGATCCGTTAGCCAACGTTACATTCATCATTTCCCTGCGTGTCCCTGGCCGCCATTACCTCCCCTCTACCATTAACCGTCGCCACCACTGCCAGTCCACCGATTTTCCATGATTGGACACTCCACACGTGTCGGCTGTACATTTCGTTGGCGAGTTTAAACGTAACTGAGCTTGTTCAGATCCCACGAAGCAGTGTAACTGGTTGAGGGTGGCCAGTTGACTGGCCACCGAATTCGTCCAATCCAACCATTTTCACAGACATGTAGTTTTCGAAATATAGTTCATGCAATTGACGAATGAGGTTAGACACTTACCTGCGTAGCCGTGGACACGTTATTCAGATTTCGGGACCTGGAACCACTGCCTCGCTTGCTGCTGCCTCGTGCACGGGTGCTAGAGCCCATTCTTTCATTTGCTGATGTTGTCTGCACGGCTTTGGAACCCGATCCTTTGGATTTAAACGCTGCATGCACCGGTTCTGTCTGGTTCAGCTGTCGAGGATGTGCTCATGTCCAAGCGGAGCCTTTTTACATGTCCCCTGTGTCGATTTCAGCTGCCACTAACTCCAGAGTTTGTGTTCCAGATGGATCAGCTACTACAGGATTCTTGTAGGATGTCCTGTAGCTGCTTCTCCTCCTGGGATGCAGGCTAAACGAGCAGGGCTACATTCACTGATGAAGAGTCTAGATGGAGCTTTGAACAGGTAGGGTGTGCAAGCCTTCGCTGCTTGATTTGTCACTTGGAAAAAATTTCAATCTGAGGAAAACAGGGCTCTTTGTATGACTGTGCAGGAATACGTAACCTGGTGGGTGTAATGGAGGTGGAAAGAGATGAAACAATGGTGGCATATGGTGATGGATTGAATAGAGGGGTGGCTGCAGGCCTAGCAAACTGATCCCAACCATCAGATTCCCTTTCAAAATCAAATGTAGCTCGCCCAAAGGTTCTACAGGATGTTTCCTGTAGAAATACAGAACTTCCTATAGAAAGCCCATAACTTCTTGTAGAAAGTGGAATCTCGACCCGAAATGTGTTCAAATCCTAGGAAAGGCGAGTGGCCATGGAGGGAGTGTCTGTAAGGATGTCCTGTAGCCTGGTATGGACCCCTGTCCTTGTTTTGCGTAACCTTCTTTACCTGAAATGTATTCCCTGCAACCTACAATAATTTTTGCAGAGATTAGACCTGTTTCCTTTTCTTGTTTTCTTTTTTCTTTTTTTGCTTTTTTTTTTTGAGAGATAGCAGGGGCGCCTCCATGAGGTTTTCACCCCCACTACCTGCACTGGGCGCCTTAGAGAGGTTTTCACCCAGGGATATTTTTTATTCCATTTCTTTTATTTTCTGAGGGACAGCAGGGGCGTCTCCATGAGGTTTTCACCCCCACTACCTGCCCTGGGCGCCTTAGAGAGGTTTTCACCCAGGGATATTTTTTATTATTATTATTTTTTTTATCAAGGTGTGGGTGGAATAGAGGCAAAGCCATGCTCCACTACCAGCACCAATTTTTCCAAAGTTTCAATGAACTCCTACCTTGAAAGGCGTTTCCTGTAGATTTTCAATCAATGCCCATTGACAAGCATGGGGATGGCTTCTTCATCAATGGTCCTGATAAGGACTGAACCATTTTCATTACATTTCTCCACTGTATATGGTCCTAACCATCTTGTCCTCAGCTTCCCTTTGAAATGCTTGTATCTTGAGTCATACAGCAGCGCCCAATCTCCTGGCTGGAATTGCTTTTCATTAAGGTGTCGGTCGTGCCATATCTTCCTCTGGAGTTGAACTACTTCTCAGTGGAGGAGGGCCTATATTCTCTGTTCATCTAATCCATTCATCTGTAGTAATCTGTCATGTTGAGCATGGCTGAGATCTAGGTCCAGCTAGGCTGCCAACCTCAATGTGTTGTACTCAAACTCTATGGACAACAAAGCTTTCTTCCCGTAGAGCAGATCATAAGGTGTGAAACCTGTTGTAGTCTTCCATGTGGTGTTGTAGGCCCAGGTGGCCTCAACCAGGCGATCTGCCCAATCCTTTCTGTTGTTGTTCACCACCTTAGTCAAAATCCCTTCCAATGCTCTATTAGTGACTTCCACCTCCCCATTTGCTTGTGGATGATACGGGGTGGAAGTTCTGTGCTTGATCTTGTGATGAGCGAGCAAGTCTTCAATCAGGTTAGAGGTGAACTGGCTTCCTTGATCAGTGACTAACTCTCTTGGGTAGCCAAACTTGTAGAAAATATTTTACCTTAAGAATTCAGCCACCTTTTCTTCTGTCATTGCCTTGATTGCCTTTGTTTCTGCCCACTTTGTCAGGTAGTCTATGCACACAATGATGTAAGACCTTTGCTTTGAAGGAGGGTTGATAGGACCCAAAAAATCCATGCCCCACTTCTCAAATGGCTCGAAGGTCACTTGGGTTGGAGGGGCATTTCATCCCTTGGAGTTGGTTTCCCTATCTTTTGACATCGGTCACACTGGTTGATGTATCTTCTGACATCTTGATGAAGAGTGGGCCAATAGTAGCCTGCCTGTAGAATTTTGAAGGCAGTCCTCTTTGCTGCAAAGTGGCCTCCACAGGGTCCATCGTGACAGGTCAGGAGGATGTCAAAGACTTCCTGCTCCCTAACACAACGCCTCAAGATCTGATCTGGGCCAAGTTTAAACAAGTTGCCCTCGATCCAAGTCAATGGAGCACTCTTCCTCATAATTCTACTCTTCTCCTTTGAGGATAGATGCGGAGGGAACTGTGCTGAGACCAAGTAATTTTCTATATCAGCAAACCATGGAGAGAGTACTGAAATAGCAAACAAGTGTTCGTCTGGCATGTGGTCATCCACTATTCCTTCTTCACCTGTAGGCAAATCCAATCTAGACAAAAAGTCAGCAACAATATTTTCCTTACCTAGCTTGTAGACAATAGTCAAATCGAATTGTTGCAGAAAAAGTAACCATCTAATGATACGAGCATTTACATCAGGCTTATTCATTAAATATCTAATCACAGCATGATCAGTGTGTACGAATGTTTGATAACCAGTGATGTAGTGTCTGAACTTGTTTACGTAATGGACTACAGCCAGGAACTCTTTCTCGGTTACAATATAGTTCATCTCTGCCTTGGACAGGTTTTTGCTGACAAAGTATATGGCATATGGAAGTTTCTCCTCAACTTGTCCTAACGCTGCCCCTATGGCTTTGTTCGATGCATCGGTGTGGATGTGGAAAGGTAGGGCCCAGTTTGGACCTCTCAATATCGGGGCGGACACCAGCTTATCTTTCAACTCATCCAGAGCCCCTTGACAGTCGTCAGTCCATTTAAACTCAAAATCTTTCCCTAAGAGGCCAAACAATGGTGAGGCTAGCTTACTAAAATCTTTAATGAATCTTCTGTAATATCCTACTAAGCCTAGAAAACTTTGAACATCTCTTACCTTTTGAGGAGGTGGAACCTTTTGGATGATTTTTAGGATCCACCTGTAATCCTTGCTGAGAAACGGTATGACCTAACATGGTCCCTTCAGTCATCAGGAATTCACATTTTTCAGGACTGAGGGACAGGTTCATCTCAATGCACTTGTTTAAAAAATTTCCCAGGTTGGACAAAGCTTCTTGGAAGCTGGACCCATAAGGAGTAAAGTCATCCATATAGATTTCCACCGAATCATGAACCAGCTCAGCAAATATGCTCAATACTGCTCTCTGGAAAGTGGCAGGAGCGTTGCATAGCCCAAAGCGAAGGACACGGTAGGAAAAGGTACCCCATGGACAAGTGAAGGTGGTCTTATCTTGGTCCTCCGGGCTGATTTGGATGTGATTATACCCACTGAACCCATCTAGGAAAGAGAAGAACTTCTTCCCTGCCAGTCCATCCAACACTTGATATATGAAAGGCAAACAGAAATGGTCTTTCTTGGTGGCTTTGTTAAGTTCTCGGTAATCTACCCAGATTCTCCACTTCCCATTTTTCTTGGGTACAAGCACCAGAGGATAAACGCAATCGCTATCCGAGATGGGGTAGATGAATCCTGCATCCAAAAAGTTTTGCAATTCTTCTTTAACAATGTCCTTAAGGGATGGATTCATTCTCCTCTGAGGTTGCCTAACTGGTTTACAATCCTCTTTAATGTAAATGTGATGGGTACATATTGACATATGGAATCCTTTCATTTCCTTATAGCTCCAGGCAAAAGCCTCCAAATGGCAGTTCAAAAGGCTACATAGCTCCTTTTCCTGAGAGGGAGATAGGGAGGAGTTGATCTTTAAAGTTCTTTCAGGGCCAAATTCCACATTCTTAATTCTGGGAGAGGTCGGATTAGTCACATAGAGGTCCACTAAAGCACTGGCTTGGGTATCTTCCACCAAATCCTCTAAGGACAGTGCACTAGGAGGAGGATTTTGAATCAAATTCTCAATCAAGTCATCCTCGGTTTGAGGGCCTCCCCTGGTGACTTCTACTGTGCACAATGGTGCAGAGTAGACCTCATCCTCATCTCCCTCTTCCAACCAAAGTGGTAAGTCATGTTCTAGCAGAGGTTGGGCATGAGGGTATAGGACTAGCTGTTTGTACATAGGCCCATTCTTGATGGTCATGATCCCAGCTTGACAACTGATGTAAGCATCCGCAGTAGCTAACCAAGGCCTTCCTAAGACAAGGGGGTATCCAGTGAGTTTTGCCTTTGGCTGAAGGACCAAGAAGTCCGCAGGTTACTCCCAAGAGTCAACAGAGACCAGGACATCTTCCACAATCCCTTCGGGAGTCACGGTGGAGTGGTCTGCTAACTGTTGTACTGTCGAGGTTTTCCTTAAGGAACTCTGAAGATTGAGTTTAAGCATAGTGTCCCTGGTCATCAGATTAATGACAGCCCCTAGATCAATCAAGGTATGGGGGATTATGGTGCCATTGATGTCGACATCAACTACAGGACTCCCAGGGTCCAAATATTTTGGACAGATTACTTGCCCCAACATTAGATCGGACAGTTGTCCTATGACATTGATAGTCGAGGCATCTCTCTTTCGCTTGCCTGGGTGCCTGAAACACTTCTCCTTAATCAATTTGTTGTATATTGGTACTTCTTTTATGGCCTGGAGAAGTGGTATTTTCACACACAACTGTTTGAGTTCTCCCAGAAGTTCAGTCTCCTCTGGGTTTGGTTGCATGGTTATTGTTAGTCGCTCAGGAAAGGGTGGAATGGCTTTGGGTTCACTTTCCTATTTCTCTTCCTCGTCTTCTGGGGGAGGAGGTTGGCATTCTGGAAGGACCTTCCCAGATCGCAGGTTGATCTCCTAGATCTCCACAGCATAGGTAGGGCATGTTGTTTCCCGAGTATATACCTGTTGGGCCTATCGGTTGTTGGGGTTCGGGTTCTGTTGAGCAGGAATCTGGGGTTGTCTTGGAGGAGCAGGAGGTAATGGTTGTGGCTGAGCCAGTGGTGGAGGCAGAATGGTGGGAGGAGAGTTGTATTGGGGCCTCCACCCTAGTTGAGGTGCATTCCATTGAGGTTGCGGCTGGACATGGGAGTGAAACGAATGAGCAGCAGGTTTGTTGCACAAAAAATTGTCACCATGACTTTCTGCAATCAGTGTGAGTCTATCACCACTCATACTTACCTCCTTTACAAGACTTTAGCCTCAGTTCTTCATGTCAAGCCTTGAAAATGAGAAAAATCCCTTAAAAAGCTCTAAAACTCTGGGCCCGCACTTTCTCTTAGCCTTACCTGCGGTACTGCACCCACTGGTCATGTTCCCTGCGGACCTGCCCGCTCTATCTCTAAAGGAATGGGTGCGGTCCCTTGTAGAAGTCAAAAAGGCGGAAGTTTATTCTTAAAAACTCACTTTGGGTAAATTCTGGAAGCTTCTAGAGGGAATATTGCGGTGGCAAGTTCGCTCCTTGGTGGTTCATGCATCCCATTATGTAATGAGCTAACCCCTTGATGTGAGGAGATTATTCCTTTCAAGGAGGCCTCTATCCCTTCATTGGTGGCCCTTGTAACCTTCTTCCATTGCACTATAAAATGAGGCATTGGGCTGGTTACTAGGGGGGTTGAAAGCTGAATATTTTTTAGGGTAAATGCTGTTGGAATTTAGACTTCCTAATTGAGCTTGAGAGGAGAGATTACATACCTTTTTCTCCTATTGGGAAGAAAGTGAAGCTTGTCAAAGTAGAGGTGATTCTTGTCTGGATCCTGGGAGGAGCTTGTACAACATCAAGGCACCAAGGTTGTAAAGTTCTTCTTATTTTCAAAGATAATAAAATCAAGTTTATTTTTCTCAATAAGCTGTCTCTTATGGTTTATTTCATGAACTCCTTGATCATCATGATGAATATGATTTATTATATTGGCTATGCAGGTGTTATTTGATGTGTTCTTGGTTGTCTTTGCAGGTTCTCAAAAGGAAACTTGTTCGGACGGTCGAAGCGTGGCTGCCACAACTAGCATTGGACTTAAGGTAGGGTCTAAAACACCTCTTGGTTTTTATTTCTTGTTCTGTTCGTCACTAGATATCAGTTGATACTAGGGAGATCGGTCTTGTCCGCAAGAACGATTTATCCGGCCCACAAAATGGCGACTCCACTAGGGACTTGAATTTTGGTTTTTTGCCTTTACTTTTACTTTGACTTGAGAAATTGTTTCTTTGTTTCTGGTTTTTGCTTGACGTGTGTGGGATTGGGTAGGTTTTTAGATCTTGAATTGTTTTTTGTTTTTTCATATTTTTGAGCTAGGACCTCACCTGCTGTGTGTAACACAGTGCGGATCTACCCGCACTGTTTCTGTATTACACAATGCGATACTGCACCTGGTTATACCAGGGGCATGCAGACCCTGTCAAATTTTTGAAAAAACTTAAATCTTTTCATCTAGTTAAGCTTAGGATTTGTTTATGTTGTTTAGCCTCTGCCCAGAACTGCATGTGTCTTGTCAAAAACTATTTGTGAGTGAATTCCATTGGCATTTTGGTTTTAGGTGATTTTCTAGAAGCTTTGTGTGCCTGGCTTGATTTTCGTTTTGTCCTTGTAGTAACTCAGAGATTCAAAGCCTAAGAAACCTCAGATTCCCTAGTCTTTTTGGTCTTCTTGCTGAGTTTGACAGATGTGTGAAATCTGCCTTTGGTGAGAAACAAATCTCGTTTTTCTCTTTGCAAAGTTTTGAATGAACTTGTTGGAAAGTTTCGAATTTCATTTTTAAAAAGAAAACATAAGCTGGTTGTTTTTTGATTAATTTGTTATTCTGAACGAATTAGTCCTTAGTTTGCTGATAACTAAGTAAAACATCCTCAAAAACAATTTTTTCAAGCTTTTTCTTCAAGTAGGTTTTTAGAAATTGTAGATCTCAAGATTAGATTTTTCATAGTTTTGAGTGTTTTCTAGGAATTTTAGAAGCTCTTTTGAAAGAACTTGTTTTTTGTAGTTTTTGATTGTTGAAAAAGAAAAGGATTTTTTCGTGAGCATAATTAGTAGTCTCGTTTTGAGTTTGTTGGAAAAGACAAAAAGATTTTCTTGTTATTTATATGTTGAAGAAAGATTTGTTTTCATAGAATTGCATTCTCAACTCTTTCTTTAGCTAGAGATTCATTGAAGAAAAAGGATTGTTTATCATCTTAGGTGCATTTTTAGTGTTTTGGAGTCGAGTCTTCACACCATAAGTTTCATCTCCATACCTTTTGACTTAATAAACAACCATAAAAATAACGCTTAAAGTAAAATTTGATCTAGTAATTATTTTATTTCTAGGGCTCTTTATCACCAACATAGCTTAGGCTAGTATCTTGGAGTAGGGACTAATTAACTCTCCACGATAGTTTAAACAAACATGTAGCTATATCTTGCGGTAGGAGATAAATTCCAATTGTTACATCTATGCTCTGGGAAGCTCCTCTTATAGGAGTCAATCACGAGATCATATCTGAATCAGTGGGGTAATCAATCCTTCCTCATTGGGAACGATAGAAGATATACACATATTAAAAATGGTAAACCTCGGATTGACCATTGTCGAGGAGCTTGGGTCACTTGTTGGTAAACCTTGGATTATGTCAAGGAGCCTCCAAGGGGATTGAACTTGTTACTCTACCCTTGCATGTGTCTCGGATCGTAGATTGTTCCCCCAGGTATATTTGTCTCTGTTGGTAACCATAGTGACCATATTCTATAGGATTCTTTCCTAAGGTGACGGTGGAGGGAATATCCCACTATACCTGGAGTAGACGTCGACTAGACTCACTTGGATTTTCTGGGGGGTTCTCTTCACTCGAGATGGTTTAGTGGAGAAACTTGTGCCAGTATATTCATTACGTAGGTTTTCGGGGTAACTGTTCCAACCGCCATTTCTGTATTGAATTCTGCGACGTTGGATTTCGTCACCAACTAGTGTTTTCGATATGGAAAAGTTACTGTTTGTGTGTGGTTTGATCTCCTAGATTTTTTAGGCATGTGCTTCAAATTGTTTGGTTCTTTAGAGACTTTAGGTGGTTTTATTGAGAATTTTTCTTTGTTTGCGTGTGAAGTAATTAAAATATTTAATCATGGCTGAATTACCGAGACATTCCCATAGACTTTGGGGGAAACCTCCTGAGTATTCACCAAGTCAGCTAGAAGGGTTATGAGCTCTTGTTACTCCTAGTGACAGTAGAGTTGGGTCACCGGAAGAAGGAGAATCTTCTTTAATTGTTCATCCTGATTTTCAAGTTCAAGCAAAAGAGTACATTTCTGAACCAATTTCATTTTCCGAAGTTACTAGTAGTGTTTCTTCTACTAGTGAAATAGCCGACAAACTTGAAATTTCTGAGCCTGAAACTGAACCTGCTGCTACTCCATCCTCAGGATTTGATTCTCCAGCTTCCAGTGCTCCTGGTTCACCCAGGGTAGGAAGAGTCATTACCCAAAATCTTCCTTCGGGGCTTATTTCCATTGAAGAGTTAGTTAGTCCAGAAGAAGATATCAGTCTCCCTGAAAATCAACAAACTTTAGAACTTAGGGTGCGTGAATCAATTTTCTACAGTCCACCTAGAGGTAGCGCTTGGTATATATAATTGACAAACTTTTTAGAAAATCTGGGTCTTGCTTCTTCACCACCTCGAATTTCATTTCATCCAACACCTAGAGGTTTTTATCCTCCTTTGAATATGTCAAACCGGTCATCCATGTTTACCCAATCACCGGAAACAGATTTATTTGGCGGTCCTTCTGTTCCTTCTCGGTATCAGTCACTCACTGGTACTTTTTCGGGAGCATCTCCTCAACCTATTGAACATGGGTTATTAACTGGTCATAACAGAACTAAGCCATTGAGTGTAGAAGATATTCTTATGATGTCAGGTACCATTCGAAATCCGCAACCTCAAGGTAGTCAGTTACCGCCTGGGAGGTAGCCACAAGGTACTCAAATCTTACCTCGGGGGCAACCTCAGGGTACTCAATTTTTATCTGGGGGGAAACCCCAAGGACAGTACATACCTTTAGGACAGTACATACCTCAGGGTCAACCCCAGACCCAATATATACCTCAAGGTCAACCCCAGTATCAATATGTACCTCAAAGTCAACCTCAGTTTCAGTACATGCCTCAAGGTTATCAACCTCAAGGTCAGTACCCAACCCAAGGTTTCCAACCACCTTCAGGTCAATCATTTGTTCAAGGAACTAGAAATGTACCTTTGAATTATCAACCCTATGCTCAACCCGGTTATGGTCCTCAATATGTTCAACCTACTATGGGTCAATACCCCGGAATGAATGTGTGGGACCCATCACAAAATCAACAGATTTTGCAACCTAATGTGCAGTCATCTCAATCTGGACAACCTGTGGCTTCTGGTTCAACCCAGCAACCTGTCCAGTCTACTATTCAAACTTCTGCACCTGGTGTAGTTTCTCAGGCTGGGCCTAGTACGCCTCGTACCTTGCCTCAAACGTCTGCTGCAACTACGGCAACTTCTGTTCAATCTACCACACCTACTTCTGGAGTATCGGCAGCTCCGGTTTCTACTGTTCCTGTATCAACTCCTCAAGCATCTATACCTCAGTCAGGACCCACAGTTCAGACTTCGGTTCAGATGCCTGTAGGGCAAGCTGGTCCAAGTACGGTTGTCACAAGTCAACCTCAATTTACTTATCAACCGTACCAAGGACAGTACCAATTCAGTCCTGCTGTGCAGAACCCAGTCTATCAGTATCAACCATACCCTGGATATAATTATAAGCAACCTCAACAACCCCAGTACGGTCCGGTTAATCCTGGTTTTCTGGGAGGATATAATATCCCAAATGCAATTCCAATTCTAAGTTATCCTGGATATCCTCCCCTGGGGTTGGTCTGATGACCCCGAGTTTTTGTGATCCTAATCATCAGTTATCATTTATAGCAACTTTGGACTTGCCTGATTTGTCGCACCTTACGAACGATCCCATTAATTATCTTCCGTTTTGGCCGCTAATGCCGAATAAGTTGCCCAGTGATATCCCTAAGTTCGAAGGTAAATCAGGAGAGGATACGTCAAACCATGTGATGACTTATCACCTATGGTGTGCATCTAACTCCATCATAGATGATTCAATTCTCTTACGTCTTTTTCAATGCACTCTGATTGGTCTTGCGGCCAAGTGGTACATTGAGTTACCGCGGGCTTCTTTTTATAATTTTAGTCAGCTAGCCACTTCGTTCTTAACACTTTTTCAGTTTCCTGTCAGATATGACAATGGAACGAAATTATTAACTTGATTAAAACAATCAACGTCCACATACATTTTAGATCACATTCATGAATGGAGGCGTCGACGTCGTTTAGTGAAAGTTTTTATTCCGGATCAGATCTTAGTAGAATGGTTTGTTAAATCATTAATACCTAAAATCACTGAGGATGTAGCTAAGGCCGAAGTTGTTACTGAAGAGAAAGTAATTGCTCAAGCTTAGTACCTTGACCTCGTTTATATGCAGTCGGTTACTTTACACGAGAAAATCCCCGATCTTCCGAAACAAAATCAAATAACTGCAGCTCCTTCAGGGTCTCATGCCACTGACGGTATGATTGGTTCAGTTAATACCAAAAGTAAGAAGAAATCTTCCAAGAATTCTTATCCTATAATAAGTTTACCATATTCCCCGACAAGAGACTCTTTCGCGTAAATTCCTGCCAATATTCATGTCGTAGAATCATCTATGGCCAAATCAAAATCCGGCTGTAAAAAGAAGGGGAAGAAGAAAAATAAGCAAAATTCGAAAGAGAAACCAGATAAAACGGAATCTACTGATGAGAAACGTAAACCTCGCTATCCTTGTGTCATTTGTGATGAAGAGCATTTTACAAGAGACTGCCCTCATCGCGCTGAGGTTGCGAAAATCATCAAAGGTTCTCAAATACATGCTGTCTTGAAGGATCCTTTCCCTAGTCAAGACAGTAAGATGATCGGTTCTTCCTCAAATGCCTTGGAGGAACCCATAATGATGATGTCCTATGTTAGGATTGAGATGCGATCGCAAGATTATGGCAGTAAAAGTCTTGTTGGTGGGAAGGAAGTAGAATCTTCTAACTCAAACCCATCAACCTCAACTCCTGGTTCCAATCCACTACAGATCAAGAAACCTAACCCAGACTTAGTAATCAAACCGCCTGCTAAAGGTATACTTCGGAAGTCAGCTTTCAATCCACATGCGAGAGCTGCTCAGAACTATAATATTGTTGAAGACTTAGCTATCTCCCCTTCGGCAATGTCGGCTTTGGAGGTGCTACAATCATGTCCAGCACAGCATAAATTGTTATTGTCAGCTATAGGAGCTATTGATATTCAGGACTCGAACCTTATAATCTTCGATTTAGAAAATAGTACACCTCGCTTACCTCATCAAATGGCTTTCCAGATTCCACTGTTAGTCAAAAACAGACCTTGCTTTAGGACTGTGATTGATGAGGGAGCTTCAACGTGTATTATGTCGATCCAGTGTTGGAGATCGCTTGGTTCTCCTACACTCACTCAATCCCCGACGATTCTAAAGGCCTTTGATGGCCGTGGGTTCCGTCCTTTTGGCATTCTATAGGATTTACCAATAAGGGTTGAAGGCAAAACTGTTAATCTAGATGTGGAAGTGGTTGATGCCACTCTAGATTACAACCTTCTCTTGGGTCATAGTTGGTCTTACGCTATGACTGCTGTTATTTCATCGGTCTTTCGGCTTATAAAGTTTCCTCATAATGGGAAGATCGTAACCATAGACTAGCTTACATACTTTTCATCCGACCCAGCCTCTTCTGAAAGTATCCAGCATGTCAACAAAACAACTATCCCTTATAAGGATGTTGGGGTAGGATTATTTAAAGATTCTGGTTTACTAGGAACTTTTTCCTTTCCTCCTCCTAACATATCACCTTCTTATGCAACTATCAATATGATTTCATCGAACACCATCACTTTTGATGATCCTTGGATCGTACCTTCCGATTCCGAGGTGGACTCATTTGGTGATGCCATGCCTTTGAGTCCATTTGAAATTGCATACCAGGCGATACAGTCGTTTTCCGACTCTTCTTCAATCGAAATCGATCTAATGAATGTGATCCATGGAGAATCATTTTCCATATCAAACTCAGATTCAACAACTTTTTCCGAGCTTGTTCATACTGATGAGCAGATTCGTGAAATCTTGTTTGTTGATGATTTACCGTGGGAAGATCTTCATCATAGATTTTCGTTCTTACCTGAGATTGATCATTTTGAGAATGACTTTTCATCTATTTTTACTACTAATTATGTCAAAGAACTGCAGAATCTAATGCAACATCCTGATTCTGAAATGAATTTGGGAAATATATCTCCAACGGTTCCTATTGATATTTCGGTAAAACCAGGAATTGTTGAAAACATTCATATAGGTGCTTCTTCTACAGACGATGAATTCCGAACTTATACAACCCTATTTCAGGAATTCCATGACGTGTTTTCCTGGTCATACAAAGAAATGCTAGGAATCGATCCAACAATTGTTGTTCATGAAATCAAAACTTACCCGGATGCTAAACCCGTTTGGCAACATTTGCATCAGATCCACCCACGAAAAGTTGCTGCTATTAAAGCAGAAGTTGAGAAATTACTTAAAGCAGGTTTCATTTATCCAATTCCCTTAACGGATTGGGTATCGAATATTGTTCCTGTTACCAAAAATCAAGGAACGATAAGAATATGTATCGATTATAGGGATATTAATCTAGCTTGTCCCAAAGACAATTACCCAACTCCCTATATAGATCAAATCATTGATGATTGTGCCGGCAGTGAAATTTTCTCCTTTATGGATGGTTTTTTCGGTTACAATCAAATTAACATTCTCCCTGCTGATCAACCAAAAACAACTTTCATTTGCCCATGGGGGACTTTTTCTTATAGCAAATTACCTTTTGGATTAAAGAACACTGGAGCAACTTTTCAAACGGCCATGTCTTACGCGTTTCATGACATCAAGCACATTGTGCAACCTTATCTCGATGATTTACCTGCCCATTCATTACGTAGAGCTGATCATCTCGCTCATTTACAAGCAATCTTTATCAGATGTAGGCATTATCAAATTAGGTTGAATCCACAAAAGTGTGTTTTTTGTATAGAATGGGGTCGTTTACTGGGATCCCTCGAAGGTTGAAGCTGTTGTCAAATTGCCTCCTCCTTCGACTCTTCGCCAACTTCAAAGTTTGCAAGGGAAAGCAAACTTTTTACGTCGATTCATTCCTAACTACGCTGAGATAACCAAGGGTTTTACCAGGTTGTTGAAACAGAATACTCCATTCTTTTGGGATGAGATAGCTGAAAAATATTTTGATGCACTTAAACACGCGTTGACCCATGCACCGTTATTGCATCCTCCCAACTACAACCAAGATTACTTCTTGTATCTCGCCACCTCACATTCCACCATCGGGATGGTGTTAGTTTAGGAAGATGAAATCGGTAGTGAATATGTGATTTACTACCTTAGTCGATCTTTGAATCCGACTGAGTTAAAATATTCACATGTGGAGAAATTGGCCTTGGCAGCTGTTCAAGCTGTCCAACGTTTTTGTCATTACATCTTACTACGCAGAACTACAGTAATTTCTGACTGTAACCCTATGATCTATATTTTGACCAAACAATTGCTATGGGGCAAGTATTCCAAATGGATTGTTATCCTGCAGGAATTTTACTTGGAATTTGAAAATCCAAGTCAAAGAAATCTTTAGTTTTTGCGGAGTTGATGTGTGACTTCCTGCGTGCTGATACTAAAATTGTGGCAGAAGAGCCCATCGCAGACGAATCCCTGTTTCTTATCAGCACTCTTGATCCATGGTATGGAGATATCATACTTTATCTCCAAACCCAATCTTTTCGGCCTGAGATTTCACGATCTCAGTGACGGACAATACTTTTCCAATTCCAACAATACCGAATTATTGGAGATACACTCTATCGTCGTGGGGTGGATTCTGTTTTCCGACGTTGTTTAACTCATGAAGAAGCTGAAAAGGTTCTAAATGACTGTCACTCTGGAGCATGTGGCGGTCATATGTCTGGGTATGCCATAGCCCAAAAGATATTGTGCGCTGGCTATTTCTGGCCATCTTTATTTAAAGATTGTATTTACGCGGTCCGAAAATGCCACAATTGTCAAATTTTTGATCGAAATATGCGTTCTCCACCTGCTCCTCTCCACCCTATAATTGTCATTGGTCCTTTTGCAAAATGGGGTATCGATTTTATTACATGTAACCCTCACTCAGCTGGGGGGCATGCGTATATCATCCTTGCGGTAGATTATTTTACTAAGTGGGCCGAGGCGATGCCTACATTTGCGGTAGACAGCAAAACTGCTGCGATTTTCGTTTTCAATCATATAATTACTAGATTTGGTGTTCCTCAAGCGATTATTACTGATCATGGGCATCATTTTCAAAACATCATGATGACTGAACTGACAGATCAGCTTGGCCTATGTCACGATAGCTCTACTCCTTATTACCCACAGGCTAATGGTCTGGTTGAAGCCATCAATAAAGTTCTAGTCACCATGATCTGACGGATCATTGGTATTCATCGGTCAAATTGGCATAACATGTTATTTTCAGCACTTTGGGCATATCGAACCGCATTAAAAACATCAACTAGTTTCACTCCCTTCCAACTGGTTTACGGTTTGGAAGCTGTGTTACCCATTGAATGCGAAATCCCGTCATTGCAAATAGAAATAGAGTTACTCCCAGCCACTTCTGAAGAGGAGAAACATCTATTGTACTTGGCTCAGCTAGATGAGAATCGACGTGATGCTGCATTAGCAAACGAAACTCATGCCAAACGAATGAAAGCTTAGTACGATTGAAATGTTACACCTCATAATTTTTCGGAAGGAGACCTAGTATTACTATACGATCAAGCAAACGATAAGCTAGGGGCTGGAAAATTCGTACCTATGTGGCATGGTCCTTTTGTTGTTAAGCCCAGAAATGGTCTTTACCTAAAGAGATATTATGCTTAAATCTGGGTGTTGAAATTTTAGTTAGATTGGTTTGCTTTCTAGCTGGTGTGTTTTAGATTAGAAAAGTGTGCTTAGTTAGAGAGTGTTTTTCTCATTATTCCTGCTTATCTTGATTTTACCCTTGATATTGCAGATGTTGACGTCTCTTCAAACGTACATTGGTTTCACTGATGGTGCTTGTCGTAATACACCAAACATTTCTTCCGCAGTTTGGGTCATTTATTCACCCTCTGATGAGTTGGTATCTATGCATGGGGTAAGCCTCGGTCAAACAACAAACAACATTGCAAAATATAGTGTAGTGATTGAGTTATTATCTGAGTCCATCTCATTTGGGATTCGGAGTTTGATTGTGAGGTTAGATTCTCAACTCGTTGTATTGCAGCTTAATAGAGTTTACGCCATTAGAAATCCAGTGTTATTAAGATTATTTTTGAGAGTTTGTCTCTTGGAACGTGAATTTGACTATATTGAATATCAGCATATTCCAAGATATTTAAATACATTAGAAGATGCAATTTCTTCTCGAATGTTAAGTAGACATTTGCAATAATCAAACAGTAAATTTAAAAACATTCCATAACATGTTTTACAAGATAGCCGCTATTAGTGATATAGTATAGCATAGAAGTGTGTCAAATATACATCGTCTTCGATCATAGGTTGAAAAACACCTTATGATCAGCAAAAATGATAGTACAAAAAGCAAAAATGTCATATGAGTCTACAAAAGGTGATCATCCTATCACTGGTGATGATCACGATAAGAAACCACTGCTCGGGCCACCCTACAAAGGAACCTCCTGAAAGGTCTTGGGACCCCAATCACATAGCGTTGTAACCGAAGAGGAATATCATCTATGCTAGTCTCTGGAATGTCTGCTGTCAAACGCTTTAGATGATTCTCCAACTCGGTCAGGGTCTTTGTAGATTCGTCCTGTGGGGCCGGTACTGCTGCAGCTGGGTGTCTCCTCTCATAAGGCCGGAGAGTGGCTGGTCGCCGTGGACCTACATCTGCATTTGAAACTTTTTACTATCAGTTTTGGACGATTTAAAAACAAAAAAAATTAATTAAATATAAAACATTGAGAATGATTTTACCTGAGTCATCCCACTGCTCTCCTGGTGGAAAAGCCATGTCTAGGTCACCACGATAATCTATCCCAGCATAAGGAAAATCCTGGATAGCGAAAACTTGGTTCTCCAACCAATGAAAATACTCTGGAGGAAATCGAACAACCTCTGAACCCTCCTTAGGATGACGGGCCATAACTGCAACCCAACGCATCAGCTTGGGCTCTCGGGGAAGTCCAGCCTCAATGGAAAGATGTTGTGGGACCAACATTGGGACCCTCTCTAGACCAAAGCTCACAACTAAGAAACCATATCCAAAGTTCTTTAGTAGTCCGTTCTTTGCTCTAGTCAGTTGGCCTTTTACATTAGCGAACACAGCTTCGCACCAGTTGAAGATGGTGCCTCGAAAATAGTCTATTGCCATACGCATTTGGGATCCAGTGGCTACATGCAGTGCTGTGCTTCCGCAGATTCTGGTGACAGTAAATGCAATCACTTTCAGTTCAGGACGGGAGATGGTTTTGATATCAATCCCTTTGTCCCTGATTTGGTCATTACAAAACTCTAGCCGGAGACTATCGACAGACAGGCCACCTGGCCTAGTCCTGAATAGATACAATCGTTCACCTCTCTTGGGAAAACCAGTCAAGAAGTAAATGTCCTCTGTCTCTATTTCGAGCTGGTGGCCACCAATAATGAAACACTGGTCCTGTATATTCCATCTGTCCACCAGCCACTGCAAGAAGTCTACCTGGGCCCTCATGCCAGGTATGGCCCAGAATTTATATAGCTCGCACACCCTCAATGCATCTATTGAGGGTTGATGATTTAGTGTGGCAGCATCCACGTCTTCGTGCTCCCGTTCCCGCCAACTGAGCATTGTATGTATCCTACATTGAAAGAAAAGTGGATTTAGAACATCTTGGTTCAAAGTTCTTGGCCAAAATTTGAGAAATTCAAGTTATAAAACCTAGCTCGTGGGGTCCACACTCTCTAAGTCAAAGACAATGCATAGGTCCACACTTTGCCTTAACAGCAGGTGCGGGCCCCTGGCTTTTTCCCCACTGAGAAAAATTTGGGGTCCGTAGGTTCGACATACTACGCCTGCGGACCCCCGCGCGCAGTCTTTTAACCTAATTTCTCTTAAAAAAACCAAATAAAAACCTAAAAAAAAATTGAAACGGTTGAAATGCAAGATTAAAGTGATGTGGATTACCTGGAGGTGACGGATCTCGATTCCAACAGACGGATTTTCCGCAGTCTTCACGGGAAGTTTCTTTCCCAAAAGCTCTTTTTTCTCACTCCACAGTAAAATGGTAAAAATGAATTTACAAAAGCCCTTTTTATACGCTTTTTTGAATAAATGAATTTTTAATTTGTTTATTTTCCACTTTGAAAAGGTAACCGTTGATGAATTTTTATTAATTTCAAACAGGTATGAGTAATGTTTGAGTTTTTGTGCAGGATTTTCGGATTTTTCAGGCAAAATCGATCATTTTCAACAAAAACATTAGAGTCATATTTAAGCTCTTTTTTGACTCCTAAAATATGAAAAGATTGTCGAGCTTTCTCTTTTTAAACTCGTTAAAATGGAATCAAAAAGATGTTCCACTTATAGCTCTTTTTCTGACCGTATAAACATGAAACGATTGCCGGACTTTTGTCATTTCAAGTTCGATATTGGTAATAAAATGACGTGACTTTGATCGCTTTTTTACTTTTTCAGATCAGGGCCACTAAATATGAAAAGTAATCCTTGGTCGTAATGATCAAGCGGTTCTCTCAAGTATTATATTATACTTTTTTGAGCTTGGGAGACACAAATTTATGAAAAAGAACAACCATGGAGTTTTCTTAAGTTTTTCTTCAGACTCCCTAAAATTGAAAAACACCGAGTTTCTCCTATACTGGGCTTGTTAAAATTTCACAGTAAAGGACCTGTTCAATTACAAACAGGAACAGACCACTCCTTCTTAGGGTTCGAATTTAAACTAAGTTGGACTCATCCGAACGATGAGCTTATAATCAAGCAAATGTTATCCTCCTCAAGCTTGTCAAAAATAAAGAGGTACTTGCCAGAAATGGTGGGGGAAAAGAGAGAAAAATGAACCTGATTATTATACTTTGTGTCCTAGAAAAGCATTCAACCACTCTTGAACACGACACTTCTTGTTCACCTGGGTTGGGAAATCCTTTGCCTAACAGTTAATCAAACCATATTGAAAGTCTTCAGCCGGTTTCTGGGTATTAGATTTGGGTCTATTGTCACCAAACCATCTGCAGTGTCGTTATGTGTTCAAGAGGTCAGTGCAAATAAACGATTCATCTGCAAAATATTTGTCATCCATCTTGACCATCCCTGAGTTAGTACTTGCAAATATATTTCTTCCAACTTGATCTATGATTTCGTGTTGTGGGCTTGCCTACGACGGATCGCTTTCTATCGACTTCAACTCATTATCTAGAAAGATGATCTAGAAATCATCAGTACCTTGGAATCTGCATGCCTCAATGGCAGGTTTCTCGCCTTCGACGACAGGTTGCATCATTGACCTTCGATCAAAGGATTCCGTGACGTGTTCGACATCAACTCATTTATTCACATATCATGGTTTGTACTGAGTACTTTGAGAGCCATTGACATTACTAGTGGTTTCTCTCACGCTTGTTAACAGTTTACATCATTGACTGGTAATCAAGTGGTTTCTACCATGTTCGACTTCGACACATTCATTCACATGGATAGAATCGTACTAGTTCGGGAAGCAGAAATCAAGACCCTGGATCTAGTTTCCACCATCCAGGCTGCGAGGAGTTTTGTTATTCATTATACAGTGGACTATTCATAAACAGATGGCTGCATCCATACTGTGTCTACATATGTTTCTACTTGTGATGTATTACAAAATCATTCCTGTATCAGAGCAGTTTAGTTAGTTTTCTAGTCAGTTTTGATCTGAGTATGGGAATGCCTACCTCAGCGATGATATGTTTACATATATATATATATATATATATTGTATTGAATGTTTTTATAGGTTCCAACCAGGCTCTCCACTGGATGATCCTCGAAATGATAAAGTACTTCACTCTTCTTAGATGAAAAATATTGTCCTCATCTATTACAGACTTCGCACTTTAGGGGGCAATCTGTTGCACAAAAAATTGTCACCATGACTTTCTACAATCAGTGTGAGTCTATCACCACTCATACTTACCTCCTTTGCAAGTCTTAAGCCTCAGTTCTTCATGTCAAGCCTTGAAAATGAGAAAAAACCCTTAAAAAGCTCTAAAACTCTGGGCCCGCACTTTCTCTTAGCCTTACCTGCGGTACCACACCCACTGGTCATGTTCCCTACGGACCTGTCGGCTCTGTCTCTAAAGGAATGGGTGCGGTCCCTTGTAGAAGTCAAAAAGGCAGAAGTTTATTCTTAAAAACTCACTTTGGGTAAATTCTGGAAGCTTCTAGAGGGAATATTGAGATGGAAAGTTCGCTCCTTGGTGGTTCATGCATCCCATTATGTAAGGAGCTAACCCCTTGATGTGAGGAGCTTATCCCTTTCAAGGAGGCCTCTATCCCTTCATTGGTGGCCCTTGTAACCTTCTTCCATTGCACTATAAAATGAGGCATTGGGCTGGTTACTAGGGGGGTTGAAAGCTGAATATTTTTTAGGGTAAATGTTGTTGGAATTTAGACTTCCTAATTGAGCTTGAGAGGAGAGATTACATACCTTTTGCTCCTATTGGGAAGAAAGTGAAGCTTGTCAAAATAGAGGTGATTCTTGTCTGGATCCTAAGAGGAGCTTGTACAACATCAAGGCACCAAGGTTGTAAAGTTCTTCTTATTTTCAAAGATAATACAATCAAGTTTATTTTTCTCAATACGCTGTCTCTTATGGTTTATTTCATGAACTCCTTGATCATCATGATGAATATGATTTATTATATTGGCTATGCAGGTGTTATTTGATGTGTGCTTGGTTGTGTTTGTAGGTTCTCAAAAGGAAACTTGTTCGGATGGTCGAAGCGTGGCTGCCACAACTAGCATTGGACTTAAGGTAGGGTCTAAAACACCTCTTGGTTTTTATTTATAAATCGCAATATATTTAGAGAAAGGTAGACTTTCTTGTTCTGTTCATCGCTAGATATCAGTTGATACTAGGGAGATCGGTCTTGTCCGCAAGAACGATTTATCCGATCGACAAGGTTGAGTATGGTATTGAGATGGATAAGACCAAGGAGGAGGTGCAGACTAGGAAGGATGAGCAGGGGGGGCCCAAGAAGGTATATGAGCAGTTTGGTTGGGGCCATAATAAGCTTGGGATGTCCCTTGCATCCCCTACTAGTAAGTTTTGGGCCCATGCAACATCCTTTGGTTGAGGAAGTAGAGAGGTTCAGTGGTTGCCTCAGTCCCTTGGTACATGGCTTTAAATCCGGGTAAGGTTGGGCATTGGTTTGTGGGGTGGTCTTCCTCACAAACGAAACATACCTCTACTGAGTGCAATGGACACTCGTTTTTAGGGTGCTTCCTCGTACATCTGGGACAGAAAATGGCCAAAGCCCTCTCAGCTTCCTCTTTCTTTTGTTGGATTCAGAAAGTATCAAGTTGCATGGCAAGGGTCTGTCTCATCTCACTTTTGAGGTCTTCCATCTGATTGGCAAACTCATGTTTGGAGAGGGTGGTATTAGCTGAAAGTGGATTCCCCCTACCTCTTTTCCGGGCTGCCCTAGAATGGTTTCTAAACACAGTCTTTATGTCCTCATAAGGTAGTTGGTAGATGTCTCCTCCAGCTAGCATATGGAGGGTATCTAGAAGGTCTTCAGGGACTCCTCGGAGCAGAACCAGCTTCAGAGATTCAGGGTCAAGTGTGCACCTGGCCCGTTTGTAACTGAGTTGGAACCTTTCCTCGTAGTCTTCTAAAGACTCATCATTACCCATGGTCATCTGAAAGATCTCCCCCTTCATTTCTTTTGACCTACAGTAGTCCCAGTATTTGTTGTTAAAGGCTTGCTGCATCTGAGCCCAAGTGGTGATACTGTTTCCAGGTAACCCCATGAACTAGCGTAGTGCTGCATCCTTGAGGGTAGAAGGAAAGAGTTTCAACTTTTTCTCGTCTTCTGCATAGTCATAAGTTCGGCAAAGGACAGCAAACTCAAACAGGAAGGTATCAGGGTCTTCAATGGTCAATCCATGAAATTGACGTAAGGCTGAGGGACTTATGTTTTTCATTTTCATGTCCCCGTTGGTCTCTCGGATGGGAAAGGCACCTTCTATTCTCTCCCCATTTTCTCTACCGTTTATGTTTTCAGCCATGGTCTCAAAAGGAATGGTTTCTGGCTCTTCTTCTGTTATAGGATCTTCGTATTTTTCTGGAGGTTCACCTATAGGGTCTTTTGGATCACTGCCATCAAAGAAGAGAGAAGGGTGACTCAGTGATGTGGTGGGGGTGTTGGGTAGGAATTTTTCGGTATTGTCTCTGTTCCTACAAGGCATGAAATGAAATATTTTTGCTTTCTTTTGTCTTTTTTTTCTCTCTGCTTGTACCTACAAAACTAAAATAACTTGAATTGCAACTAACTAGAAGCTATCTTGCTGAAATGAAAATGCGGAATTGAGATGAAAGTAGGAAAGGACTAGTCTATTTTGCTGAAATGAAATTGCAGGAATGAAATGCTAGGTTACACTTGCAAAATTGAAATTGCAGAATTGAAATGCTAATCTACACTTGCAGAATTGAAATTTCGAAATGGAAATGATAATCTATGAAAGTAGGAAATGCTAATCTACTTTTGCAGAAATGAAATTGCAGAATGGAAATGGAACAATCTACTCTACGCTTGCTTAAATAAACTACTTAGCAGAAGGTTGTAGTAGAAAATAGAAGAAAAGCAGCAATCTCTAATACTCTGACCCCCGGAAACGGCGCCAAAAAGATGGTGGGTTCCAGTATTGCAGCAATAATGCTACAACTCCTGGGACTCCCTTATTTACTCTTATCAACCCGGTAGTTCGTAACAAACTTGGAAGCGACGGTGCTGTATGCACAAGTACTAGCTCTTGTCGCAACTGTCACTTGGTCAGCTAGCACAAGTCCGCTAGGAGCTTAAGCCAACTTCTATGAGCTCTGAGAAGAAGCTTTTTAACTGATGGATGGAAGCTAACTCAAAGGAGGCTAACTTACTTGCAGAAAGAAACTGAAAAGCTGAAAGGAGATGTAAACCCTAGTAAACCCTAATGTTACCAGCTAGTCCTACTGATGCAAGAAAGAGGAAAAAAGCTACTAAAAGAGATGCCATTGACTTCTAAGAATGTGAGATGCATGTGTCCAAGCTATTTCTACAGTAGAATCTGGAAGAACCATCTTTTTGTATTTTTGATTAATTTTGGAAAATTATTATGCATGTGCCTAACTGGTTTGACTGTGCAGAGATTGATTGATGGCAGGAAATGGTGAGGAAATGCTTGGAGGAGGTCGGGAAGGTTCAGAGAGGGCCTAAGGGGTCCCTAACACCCTTCCATAGAGTTTCACAGAGTTTGGCTATCAAGAAACCTCAGTCGTGAGCTTCTATAGGAAGTCTACAGGGGTTCTGCAGGATGTTCTGGATTTTCTACAGGATGTCTGTAATTTTCTACAGGATGTTCAGAAATGGGATTTTGGAGGATGGATGGAGGAAGAAATATGACTAAGTGGGTATGGAGGTGAGATAGGGGTGTGAGGAGGTCCAGGAATTGGGGAATGGAGCTGAGGAGTGGCATGGATGGTTGGATTTGTTCAAGGAGGAGTAGAGCAATGTTTGCACAAAAATTAGGGTTATGCAAGAGAATGTGGCGAACGTGAGGTAAGAACCTGAGTTAGGAGATGGAGCAGATGGGATTGATGGATTGCAGGTAGATGGAGAGGTATTACAAGCGCTCTACAAGTTGTTTCTCAAACTGAACAAGCAATGACTTGGAAAACCAATGACCTAGCTATTTTACTCTAGTCTAACCTAAGTAACAGCAAAGGAAATGAACAGAAGCCTATTTACAACGAAATCACGTGAAATAACTATGCAGCTAAGCAATCATGAACCTACACACATAACCATAACCAGTATCACTTTCTGCAGATGAGAATCTACCATTAATGATTGCATGGTGAGGCAAAGACATTTGTTTTTGTTGGCAGCAAGGTCACCTCTGTCCCAGCTCACGTTCCCACTGAGGGAGAGGTGGAATCAGAAGTTTTTGACAGCCTTTTTCTGAAGATATTCCCTGTGATTAACTTGTCAACTCAATCTAAACATGAAAAGCTTATCTAATCATCAACCATGACCTATGTAACCAGCAAGATGTTAATCTACTTAACATAAATTATTTTGCAAAGACATAAAACAACAAATAACAGTACAAAAGGCAAACCTTGGCTCCTGGGTTGGGCCCAACCCCAAGACCTGCAGGCTCCTAACGAAACTCAGAACTGATGCCAACTAAAGCTACTTTCCATTACTCAAAAATAACCAGGTTCAAAAGTTATACAATAGTAGCTACAAAAACGAGCTAAGAAGATGACAGCACTATAGTGCAAAAACAACAGTTCAAAAAGTAAACTATGAAGGCTAAAGGCCTTCCTATTTATGCCTACGAGGGTCCTCAGCAGCCCTCCTTGACTCAAGGGACTCGGCTGTTCAAACTGCTAGTAAACAGTCACTCTCCATAAAGCTGCTCGGCTGCCTATAAGATTCGTTTAGGTGGCCTGCTGAGCTCCGAGTTGAGGGTGGAGATTTCGAGGAAGGGTTATTTAATGCAAGAGACAACCTCCCTACGAATCCTCACCCCTGTTCCTTCATGCTTGGCTGTCACCTGGCTCATAATTGCTCGGCTTTGTTCCAAAATTTGTCCAAAAGACCTGAAACAACCACGTATTAGCCATCTTGGTAAAGTGACCAACCTTATTCGTTCAATTAACATAAACATACTCAAAAACATGCATAAACTATGAAAAATGGTGGATTGATCAAGAACAATTAGGAAAAATGAGCCCAATAAGTTACCCAATTCGGGGCTCATCACTAGGTGTGGGAACTTCTTATGGTCTGCCGAGTCCCAGTCTTCAAGTTTCAGCAGCAGCACTCATGCCAAGCACAGACTGTCGAAAACAATTTCATCCTATAGTAGAGGGGTTTGCAAGGGAGTCTTACTCTCATCAATGTCCTTTGGTACCTTGGACTTAGGCTTGTGTGGAGGGACATACTCCGACAACATAGCAATAGGGTTCGCACCATGGGTTTCAACCTTCTCTAATTCAATTCCCACATCCTTGTCGTCCATCGGGATGTCTTCAATGTCTTCCTCCTCTGGTCCTAAGTTTATGGCCTTGCCTTTCTCGTGTGTGGTGGGTTTTGGTGGGTTTCTCCTTGGCGATGCACGCACCGATATGTCAGGCTTCTTTCCCTTCTTATCCTTCACAATTTCCTTGGTTGGGATCAACTTTGGTCTTGGCATCCTCAACAATTTAGGGACCTCTGCTAGTACTTTGGCCACTTCCAGAGAAGCTACTTCTGCCTCTCTTTCCATTTCCTATACCGGCTCCTCTACTACTTGTTCGATATTTATAATTTCTGCAGGTGCTAACATAACGCTTTCTAACAGTGCTCGCAATGTCTCTGGCAAGTTTGCAAATGTGGGAGTCTCTTTGAAAGCCTCGAAGAATTCTCGGTCCATGGGTGTTTGAGAGCTCAACAACTCAATTCTCAAAATGCCAAGTGTTTTTCGCTGGGTAGCCACTTGTAATTTATAGGGCATTTTGAATTCAAATCCGACCGTTCCCCCCAAATTTGGTTCATTAATGCTGGATTGGCGGCAAATTTTCAAGGATCTAAGCCATAAATTTTGTCTTAAATTTTTGTCACTCACTCCATTTCGTCGGACTTCTATCGTCAAATCATGAACTGTGACTTTAACGGTCACTTTCCAATTGACCTGCATGATTTCTCCCTAGGTAGCACAGCTCCCTTCACGCTGCCACGAACCCTGTGACACTTCCTTGCTTTCTACAATCCTCCAATCGTGCAGCTCCCCAACCCGGGCAGTGTAGTTTATAATCCCACTCCTCCTTTCAGTTGCATAGAGTGCTAATATTGTGCTACCATCATTTAGTCACATGGCCGGACCGCTAGTGTATGGCTTCAATCAACTGCCATTCACCTTTCCTAGGAAGGGATATCCATTTAATTTGACCAGTAGTACTGCTCCTCCATCTGTAATTTCCTTAATAACATAGGGCCCTAACCAGTGCATCCTGAGTTTCCCTGGAAATTTATCAAACTTACTATCATATAACAAAACCAAGTCATTTACCTTAAAGGTGCGGAGCTTAATATGTCGATCATGGCAGGATTTTTCGCGCTGTTTTTGGACCTGTTGGTGAAATCCAGCTAAAAATCTCTCTTCCTCAAGTTCATCCAGTTGTGAGAGGCTTTCCTCCAGGGCCTCGCGATCCGTCATACCTATGAGACTGCTATCCATAGACTAGGCACAATATATTCCATAGGCATTACCGCTTCAAGACCATAGACGAGCTGAAAGGGGGTTTTTCCAGTCAACTTCTTACATGTCATTCGATAATCCCATAGTACTACAGGTATGCATAGGTCCCAATCACTTCATTGAGCATTGAAAACCTTGGTCAGCGTGTTTTCGAGCACTTTATTGAATGCTTCCACCATCTCATTAGCATGCGGGTGATAAGGCGTGCTCTTCTGGTGATATACCTGAAATTCCTCGTTAGCGCGTTGATCGTCTCATTCAGAAAGTGTGTACTGCGATCACTCATAAAGATCTTTGCAAAACTAAATCACATTAATACAAGATTAAAGAGGAAATTTGTGACAATCGCGCCATGCAATCCTTTACAAGTTGTGCCTCTACCCAACGAGTCAAATATTCTATCGTGGTGATAATGTACCTTGCTCCCATCCTTCCTTGTGGCTGAGTGGGTCCCACAAACTCTGTAGCCCATTTCTCAAAGGGTTGCAATTTCATTTGTGGATTCAAAGGCATCTCATCCCTCTGTGATGGCCTGCCAGTCCTCTGACACACATCACATGTCTTGCAATATGCTTTTGAGTCCTGATGGAGGGTTGGCCACCACAATCCTATGCATAGAATCTTCTGCGCTGTTGCTCTCCCTACATAAGTTCCTCCCGCAACGCCCCCATGAGCATCTGTGAGGATGCTGCTTCTTTCAAACTCAGGTACATATCATTGCAATATCTCATCAGACCCCATTTTGTATAGATGCCCAGCAATGACAGAGAAATCTGTCGCACGCACCACTAGTTCCTTCTTCTGCTGGACAGTGTATCCTTCTGAGGTAGTTCCTGTCATTAGGAAGTGTATTATATCCTCAAAATGACCATCTGTGACGCACACTGCAAATAGCTGCACGTCAGGCAATCCCTCCTCCAAATTACTGGGTTTTTCCCCTGTTTCGATGGGCGACAGATGGTCAAGTCCCACGTTCAGTCGTCTAGGCTTCACAACAACTTCAAAATCATATTCCTAGAACAATAACAGCCATCTGTAGATTCTCCCCCCAACATAGGCTTATTGACCAGGTATTTCAACACGGAATGATCTGTGTACATCTTAAAATGGCCTCCCAATAAGTAATGTCTAAACTTCTAAAGCGCATACACCATGGCTGACCCTTCGCGCTCGGTGGTGGAGTAGTTCTTCTCTACCTTGGATAATTTTATACTTGCAAAAATGATAGGATGTTCCAAGTATTCTCCCCTAGCTTCTGTTAGTACTTCTCCCGATGCTATACATGATGCATCGACATGGACATGAAACTCCTTCTTCCAATCTGGGAAGACTAGGATCGGCGCGGTGACCATATTTTCTTTCAATACATCTAGGCTCTTCTTATAATCCTCATTCTAGCAGAATGTAATGTCTTTCTTCAACAAATTCTCCATAGGCATGGTGATCTGGGCATAGCCTTTGATAAACTTTCTGTAATATCCCATGTGTCCTAAGGTAGCACGCAACTGCTTCTCACTCCTTGGTGCTTCCAAGTTCAGTATCACCGCGATCTTCGAGGGATCTACCATCAATCCCTATCTACAAACCACATGAACCAACAGGATCCCAAAAGGAACACAAAAAAGACACTTCTTTAGGTTGAGCGTGATCTGGTATCTTCAACAGGTATGCAGCATCAGGCACAAGCTTGCTGCATGGTGTTTTACCAGCCCAAACATAGTCCAGTCATCAAAGTATTCCTCCAGGAACTTATGAATAAATTCCTTGAATGCAGCAACGACTACTCGTAAGAAGATTTGCATTCTTCAATCCAAATGGCATTATAGTGTATTAAAAACAACCCCACTCAGTCGCGAAGGTCTTTTTGCTCCTATCCTCCAGCGCGATTTTGATCTGGTGGTACCCAGATAACCCATAAGTGAAGGAATATGCTTCCTGGCCACCTACATTGTCCAACACTTCATCAATGAACGGAGTTGGGAAAGGATCATGTACGCAAACGTCATTCATATTTTTAAGATCCACGCATATCCTTATTTCATCCTTCTGCTTTTTCTCCTGTACCACCATTTGGCTTACCTAGTCAGGTTCTTCCATAGGCTCAATGATGCCTACCGCGAGCATCTTGTCTAGCTCTAAGCGAACCTTCTCCTTATACTTCAGATTGAGACGGTAAGGTCTTTCCTTAACCGACTTTGTGTTGGGCTTCAAAGTGATCTTCATAACACCTAGGTCCCCGATTATACCCTTCAGATCTGTAAACTTGGTAGGGAATAAATCCTGGTATTTGTAGAGTAATTCAATGACCTTATCCACTATCCAGTCATCCTAGTAGTCTCCAGTCTTCACGAATTTGGGTTATGCCTTAGTACCAATGTTTACCTGTTTCATTTTCAATGATGTGGTTATATCCGGATTCTCAACCTGCAATCCTTCAAACTGGCGATGACCTTCTGTTTCAGGGATGTTAATCTTTCGTGGATCCTCATCCTCTTCTTCAGTAGTTACGTTATAACATTCTAGCGTATGACTCATATGAGTAGCCCATTCAGGCTGAATCAGGTCTAAAGGATCCAATGATATCCTAGAGATTGTTGCTTTCACCTCTTGTAGCGCCTCATCAATACAGTCAAACCCGTCTTCAAAAATGAATGTCATTATGAATCCTTCGCGAAGAATATCCCATTCACCTGTACCATGGTGAAGCTCTGTTTCTACATACCAATTCATCGGGACAACATCCAAGGTATGACAAAACAAGTGCACCCATTTAGGTTGGGGCTTTTCTCCATAAGCTTGGGCCCATTTGGCCAAATGAGCATGTGGATCATACTGCCCATCATACTTTTTTGTCATTCTCATCTCAGGCTTCCCAAATCATGTTCTCATCATCCTCCTACATTTGTGACAATCATCAAAGCTTCCCTTGTGCATACCCCACCACCTTACGGGCATAGCACGCAGTGCGCAGTCCAACGCCTAGAAGTGCTACTTTTCTGGTACCTCCATTTCAAATGCATCCAAAAAGAGATCTACATCATTTAGGCCATCATAAGTGGGCAGATTCCTTACCCCTGACGACACATAGCGCAATGACCGGGTCATCATGTTACAGCTCAGCATGGTTACTTCGTGCAACCGATTATACCAGTGCTCTAGTTCTTCATCAGAGTCCAAGGTGCATGAATTCTCATGATCCCAGGTAATTCGTCCATCCGCAGTGGGATTTACCTAGTCTTGGTCTCGTGATGTTATCTTATAGATACAGTCTAGATCGTCATCATTCTCATAATCGTGGACTGGTTCAGTATAGTGCGATCCTTTAGCAGGATCTAGGGGTACTATTACATGCACTAATTTCTTCTCAAAGATAAGATTTCACTTCTTTAGGTTGATTACCCCATTCATATTAGTAGCCCAGTCAATTCCCAGGAGTGTAGGAGAGGGATTGATGTCATCCACTATCTCTATTAGTTCAAAATCAGCCAGCGCACTCGCACCTTCAATATCCACAGTCACCCCCTGCAGCCACCCCATGGGGATGATCTTCTGCTGATTCACCATCCTTAGCTGAATCAGAAACAATTGCAGCGCCGGTCTCCACATCCTTTCCCAAGTATGCCTTGGTAGGACATTCGCATATGACCCCAAGTCCAAAATAACCTGATCCATTTCATACTTTCCTATCTGCGTGGTCAATTTCATCTCCCATCCCGTCCTTGTTTTATGCTTGCCAATATTTCGTACTACGCGTGGCTCACCCGGAGTGTTTCTAGCACATCTATTTATCAGCTCTTGTAACCCCTTCACAACCTTACTATCGCGCAGTAACTTCATACAAGTCTCCAGGAAGGTTGTGAGCATAGAAGCGTCCAATTCTTGATTAGGCTTATCCTTCTTCCCTGAGGTGGAGGTCTCAGCGAAGATCTTCTTAGCTTCCATAAAGGTTTCACGTGCGCACTCCAAATCAAACTCAGCCTCCTTTGCGGAGCTTTGTGAACCCATGTACTGTCTTCTGGTTGTTTCCCCTTATCATCTCCTATTGCGATTCCGCTTCGAAGTACTATGTTCACATTTGTATCCTCTTCGCACGACTCATACCTCATCATCTACAGGTTCTATGTTGGCAAAGATGGTAGAACCTATTTGTCATGTATCCTAACTATCAGCATAGGATAGTCTTCCGTTTCATGATCAAACAGAGTGCAATACTTGCATGATGGACGTGTTGGGTTAGTGCAATCGCGGGCATAGTGTCCCGACCCTCCACATTCATAGTAGATCAACTATCCCTGACCTCTGTCAGGTCCTCCTCTTCCTAGGCCTCATCCGCACCCCTAAAATCTTGTCTGCGCCATAACCATGGTTTGGTCAGAGGGCCACGTTTCGACATGAACCCTATAGGCAGGAGTTTTATCCATCATCAATTCATAACTCTTGCAATTATGCTCATCATGCCCTATCGACTTACAAAGTTTGCAGAACAGTTGTTGCGGTGCCTGTACAAAATTCTACAGCAAATGACAATTATCCATGGCATGTTTTCCTCCTACCTGACAGATATCACACCACAGTGCAGGCTGCACGCTTGGTCCTGCTTGAGCCTCTAGTCTTAAAGGCATCGATCCTCCTCCTGCAATGTAGTTCGCAAAGACCGAGAAATGGTCCTTGTCATGCCCATGACTCTTGCATTTCAAGCACCATACCTTCTCGCGCACCTCTGGTCGAACCGTTCTATCTTGCTTCAGACTTTGCATCTCAAGGCATAGATTCTTCAACTGTGCATGGATCTGTTGAACCCCCATATTTGAATCTTGCAACGGTGTTTCATGCAGTCTCATGGAAATGTCCAAGGCCTTTGCCTGAGTTGTTATCTTTTGCTATGACAACGCAACCCTTAAGTGTGGCTGTAGTGAAGACACAAACCACTCGCGATGTTGTTTGTCTGTCAAATTCATGTTGGCTTTGCAGATGGTACACTTCAACCTCTGATCTAGTTCCTAAGGTGTCTCGCCTAGTTGCAGCACGATTTCTTTGAATCCCACAATCGATTGTGCCTCAGATTTAGGCCTACTGAATTCTCTATTCAGTGTTGTCTAGATGCCTGCCACTCCAGCATTTGGGTTACCATTAGAGTACCTTATATACCAGGTTAGCGCGTGATCCTGCAGAGCACTAACCAATGTTGCCTTCTTTAGGTAATCATCTGTAATGCCATAAGCTTCCCATATAGCTTTCACAACGAACCAAAATTGGTCCAGGTCCTCATTCCCCAAGCCTTTGAACAAAGGAAATTTTACTCAATTGGCCATACTAAACTATGGAGGAGGTGGAGGCAGTACGGGTGAAGTTGCAGGTGATGGTGGTGAAGTTGGAGGTGGTGTGGGTGGAGGTGGTATTCGTGGGAATCCTTGTCTTATTAATTGAATGACACTTCGCGGAGAAACCTGCATTATCCCTTTGTTATCACCTCACGAAGGTGAAATCAATGGACTATATTCAGGACCCTTTTGTCATCCGTTCCTGTAAGTTTTTTCTGTTTCACGTAGTTCCGAAGATCAGGGTATCTGCATAACCTGCTTTTCACACAATAGCATTTTAATCCAAGTATTCAAAGATTTCAGGTACTTACCTTGCGGTCCCTTGAAGAAGCATCGCTTCGCCTCGCTGTAGCTGACTGAGGTGTCGATCGTGAATTCAGTCACAAATCCTCCTATGACACGATCGAGCCAATGATTGACAGCACGGGCGATCTTGTCCTCAGATGCTTCCAACCTTCGCACTAGCTCGAGGGTCCACACAATAGGACCGTCAAGTTTCCACCTTCCTTGGCTATCTGCTAGCTTCGTGATCCACTCGTATATCTCAATTAAAAAGGAGCAGAAAAAGATCTCATGGATCTCTGTATATAGGTACCTATCCAGCCACTGTTCCTTTGTTAGTCGTAGGTTTTTGTTCTCCTGTGCCACGAATTCGTGGATCTTCCTATCCAACTAGTCTCTGATCTCTTTCTTAGTTGGATTCCAGTGATACGACATCACACATCTCTTATGCAGATTCTAGTCCTGGCAACGGAAACATCTTTTGGATTGAGGGGTCCTGACCCAGGTTCATCGTTAATTATCCAAACAAATCCATACACTACTTGCCCTTTCGGCATCAGCCTGTGGAGCGCGGACCAAAGTCTCACCCGAAGCAGTATGGGGGGATGCTAGAACCAAGTTTCTGCATCCTGAGATGGTTGTGATGTCAGTTAATTCCCTCTATTCCTATCTTCACACAAGTCACTTCGCTTTAGGGCTTGCCAGATGAGCCCTCTATTCCGTCCTTCAATACCTCCGTGAAAGGGTATGGCTAGCCTTTGCGCAGCCCTAACCCTCGATCTAGATAGTTTCGTGCTGCTAAGGTAGCGTACTGTGCAGATTCCTAAACTATTCTAAGTGTCTTAATTATCTTATTAGATACTCACAGTTAGGACTACGTAAGAAGATATTGTTATATGCCTTTAATTATCCAACATAATCATACACATTCATGCATCACATAAGCATTATAAAGGAAATTTATACATAACATGATAAGATGCATTAATCAGAACAAAGGCACAGAAATTGTAGAATAATTCTCTTTATTGATGTCTGCCAAATGATTATAGACTCTATCCACCCTGCGCACACAGCTGTAGGGGTCCGTGCACTCAGCTGCAGACTTCTACCCTAGGCCTCTGTGCACTCAGCTGCAGACTTCTACCCTAGGCCTCTGTGCACTCAGCTGCAGATCCTCTACCTACACTATGACCCGAAACTTAGACTTATTACTTCAGAGATATCACTCTCTTATCTTCTATGTCTCTAAATCTACTTAGAGCTTGGCTCTTTTTATACAATCTCATGGTCTGCAGACCATGGGTAGATTTCTTATAGCCGACTTTACTTTGCAAAACTAAGGGTGGACAACCCTTTATGACTTATGACACCTACGTGCTCCGTGACCACAAAATGCAGAGTCTTTACAATTTTATTACAAAATTTGACTCAAACATGGGCTTTTAGCCCCAAAATTTCCCTTTGGGGGATCCCGTTCCCAACAAGTGCCAACACCTTTCATGCATATATCGTATTGTATTTTATTTATCTTGTTTACTCTAAATGATATATGTATCTGTTTTCTTACACATGGATGTGTAGCTGTTTTTTGTATATTTATGTATGAATATTACTGAAATGTGTTGTTGGTTTAACCATCACTTTGGATTGCTAGCTCACTTGCCTTCTAGTCTATGATGCATCTTAGTTTGTGTGTTCCCTTCTTAACTTTGTGCTTTCACAGGTTTCCAAGGGGCGCACTCACCTCACCCTTCGTGTGTTAGAAGTGCTCATGCACCTTCGTTGACTTTCTACATATGTCACACCCTTGCTACCAACAGGGACATCTTACTTGCCTATGTGCGCAACCGCAGTCAAGGCGATACTGTACGACCCACTGCTAGGACTCCTACACTAAATGGTCTAAGGTCTAGTTGGGACTTCTTATCGGGGAGATCCCCTGACATGTTGGTGGGTCTAGCACCGTCAACACCATCCTATTGTATTTCCTTTTGAATGTTCCACATTAAGCCGACAATTCTAAATCAGTTGATTATAATTATTTTCCTTTACTTTTAACGAATTACAAAGGATTATTGTTGGTTTTGTTTATGATTCTTTTCCTAGTGTTGTTGTAGTGGTTCCCATGCAATAGTAGTGACAACCTCCATGGATGGCATATTTACATAGCTCCAAAAGGGAATTTGAAAGATGGATTTTATTCCTAGAGATGTTGACATATATTTTTGCTATTGAAGTCATACCCAGGTCAAATATGTTAAGTTATATCCCATGATCTATAATTTAGAAAGATCATGTAGACATAATCATGTGACCAACTTTAGACACGATTTTCAGAAAAATTAAGATGAATTTGAGAAATCTGCAACATGGGTTTTCTCAGAACATCCCCAATTAGGTGAATCCTAGGAAGCTTCTCCAAAACATTTTTGTATTACGACCTATGTGCGGTTATTTTAGGCATATATTTCTTGTTGCGACTCTTGATAGACTATGTCCCAAATAGAGAAATTAGTTGGAAAATGAAACAAGTTCAGCCTATTCTTAGTCCATTGTGTAACAAATAAATCTATTGTAATCAGATCTTAAATATTTTTCCAAATAATATCTCCCAAAATAAAATAGAGTTAATATTTTGTAATCTATCCATAACCATGAAAACCTAGATTTGGGGGATTTATTCCAATTCATCCCCTTATCTCTTTGTATAAAATGTATGGTCAAAGAACATGTTGAGGGTTAACAAGTAGGTAAGAAAATTAATAAGTTAGCTTAGGAAGGGGATGCACCATCATCCATCTCAGAACACATCTTGTAACTTCATTTCTAAATCTAATGCAATCTCTACAAGTTTGTGGCTTATCTCTGAATTTTTTATTTGTGAATTGTGAATCACCAACCCTCCATTATGGAGGAAGGGCCCTCCTCTTTAGCAGGGGTTGTTGTGTCAGTAGAGGTAGTTAGTTGTTACATAGTAATTTATTTATAGGTTATATTAACTTAGTTATTATTATAATTTAAAGTATCACTATTACAGATTCGTGTTGATACATTATTGCGATCATTGGTTAATTTAACTTGAATATTATTTAATGTATATTTCTCATATGACAACATAGTTATTAGATCAATTTTTACTAACGGTGCGTTGTTATTGTTCAATTCCTCCTACAAATTTATAATTTGTTGCTGAAACAAAATGTTAGCTAGTTGTTGATTGTAAATTGATTTTGATTGGCTTAATGGTTGTGTGGTTGTGATTGAATGGTTTTGTACAATTGATTCAAGGATTGATATTTCTTTTCCTTGCAAGAGTGACTTGAAAGTGTGATTTCATTTCCAACATTGTGTGCAATGAGTTATTTTTATGTAAGTGAGGGTTTGAAATTGAGATTGATTTTCATTCCTAGAAGTGTGAAGAGTGAAAATTTTACTCTTGTAGAAGAAATATTAGCATTAGGAATTAGCCAATGCCAGTTAACTATTGTTTCTTGCATATATTTTACATGATAACCTTGAAATAGAATGACCTACCCATATTGATAATTTATGTTTGAGTGAATTGACTAGTTTTGTTAAGACAATTCATTTGCCCAACATCTTTGAAATTTGAAACCAAGCTTCAATGGGATCCACATATTCATGATTCTCCAACTCATTAAAAATTGTTGGCATGTACTCGTTTGGTATGTTAGGCAAGTCTTCCATATCTTTATGATCACTCTCTTGGACAGATAAGGGATTTGGTGAAAGACAAGAAAGAAGCTCCTCAATATTGAGCTACAATAGTTGTTCTTCATATTAGCAAGGATGTTTAAGCCAAATTCAGGGGTTTTTCTTTCGATGAGCTTTAACAACAGTTTCATAACAAGTTCTAATAATTTATTAATCCTCTAATGATATTTGGATTGAAGTTTCTTCCCAAGATAAATGCTTTGCGGTAACAAGGTAAGTTGTTAAATTCACTCCTCTCCTCGATATAAAAGGTATATTATTACATTCAATAAAAGAGTTAGTAGGAAGGACATGTGTTTTAAATTGTTGTGCAACCTACTTTTTTTATTATGGTTTAAATTAGGGTTTGGTTTAGGGTTTGGTTTAGGGTTTGGATTAGGGTTAGTTTTAGGTTTTAGATTAGGGTATGGATTAGGGCTTGATTTCATAGGTATCTAGGACCATAGAGGAGGATGACTTGGTAGTAAACTGGGTAGGAATTACAACTATTTTTGGTCAGGAAATTGAGTTTGCATGGGGAACATCGCCAGAGAAGAAGCTCCAAACCATTCCCGAGACCATGAAGGCCAGGGAGAGGTCCACTATGGCCAAAAGTTAGGGTATTAAATTAGACGAGGACTAAAATTTTTCAATGGAACTATAGGATTATATATCTACTGAGGAACCTATTAAGGATGATAAACATTGTCCAAGTATTAAATGATGATGGGTTTTGCGCTATACCTGGTGGTTGATTCGATTCCTTACTTGATTCTCTGAATACTTCTAGTAATTTTGGCAGTGATGGAAAATGACTTGTTAAGTGATCATCCTCACAAATACGACACTCTCTAAGGGAGGGCTTCTTCCTATACTCAAAGAAAAGCATCAAGAGTGGTTCTTCAATTCTATCTTGCTTCTTTATTTTCTACAAATCATCCAATTGTGAAATAAAAAAAATAACAACATAATTTTTAAGATCTTTAAATGAAATACTTTTTCTAGACTTGTGAGTACGCCATTGGATGATTTTTGTACCTCAACAGAAACATAAGATATTATCCTTAAACTCCTTGTTGAAATATTTCTCGAAATAACATTTTTCAGTTTAGCAAGCTAGCTAGTATATTCTGTTAGCACGAGGACAAGTATATATGGGGGGTTCGTAAAACACCCTATAAATGAAAAAAAAATGTGCAGGAAAGAAACAAATTCAAATAGTCAACTCTAAGGAAACAAAAGCTTGCAATGAAAACTAGGTAAAGAGTAAAAGCAAATTACAACATGCCACCAAGGTCAATCCCTCAAGTTCCTCCCGAACAACAATGCCAAAATGTTAGATGGTATATATTTTAGGTTAATGGACCAACACTTAATGTCAATTCGAGTCCTTTGAAACACAAGACAAGAAAATCCAGAGAAAGAGTTTGGGAATCTGAAAAACAAAATCCTAATCTGTCCAGAAATTGTTATGTAACCAAATCACAAAATAAAATAAAATATACATCAACGACTTGAAAATAAGCCTGTTTGAGGGGGAAACCTCCTTTGACATCACGTAAATGAGGAATTATTGAATTATACAATGACAAGACCTCCTTGGTATATATAGGAGCCTAGAGGGTCATAACATAATTAGGGCCTACATAACAATAATAATGAAAGGGCTCAACAATAAAAATAGTGAGCTTCTATGGGGAAAAACAATAACAGTATCGGAGCTACACAAGTAGTATAGGGACCTAACATGTCCATCTCCTTCAAAGAAGTGTTGTACTCAATTCCTGAGTAGTTCTAGATGTTTCTATATAAAATTATCATCCTCCCATGTGGAATCTTCAGCGAGTAAGTTATTCCACTTAATGAGGTACTTTGAAATTGACCAATTTTATAGCTTCCAGGTTGTTGTTTCCATGACTACTTCAGGCTCCAATATTATTTTTCCTTCCAAATCAAGTTCTGGAAATATTGTCTGAAATGAGAGCTTATCACCTATAACCTTCTTTAATCATGAAGCATGGAAAATGGGTTTTACTGGGAAGATGTGAGTAGCTCCAATTTGTATGTCATAGTGCCAATCTTTTGCAACACCTTGTAATGACCATAATAATTGTCTGATAATTTATTATCCTTCTTAGATTTCTTGAGGGAAATTCATTTGTATGCTTGTAGCCGTAAAATTATCTAATCACCTACATAAAAACTTCTTTCATTGTGATGCTAATATGCCTGTTATTTCATTTGGTTTTGCATCAAAGTCAGGTTATCTTTCAAGAGTTGGAGAACTTGTTGTTGATGCTCGATGTGATATTCCACTACTTGAACCTTATAATTTTCTCTTAAAGATGATGTGATGGACAATGGATGATATCCATAAAGTTACATAAATTGTGTCATTTTTACTGCAGTATGGAAGGAAGTGTTATATCATCATTCTACCAAAGGTAATCACTTGACCCTTTGTGTTTGTTTATTAGATACGAAGCAACGAAGATATCCCTCCAAACATTATTCACTATCTCAGTTTGTCCATTAGATTGAGGATTATAAGATGAGTTATGAGATAATTAAGTACCAAGACAATAAAATAATTATGTCCAAAATTTTCTAGTGAAAATGGGATCTCTATCGCTTAGAATAATGTTTAGGTTTCCATGTAGCTTTTGAACTCTTTTGATAAATGTAGTAACAATTGTACTCACTTTGAAAGGATGATATAGTGCACACAAGTTTGAATACTTGGTAATTCTATTAATTACCACCATAATGACATTCTTTCCTTCGGAATTAGGTAAACCTATGATAAAAGTGATAGATACCTTCTCCCAATGTTGACTTGGGAATGGCTAAAGGTTGTAATATACTTTGGGTCTTAATTGTCTCAACTTTATTTTGTTGGAAAACTCAACATCCTTCCACAAACTTCTGAATATCGGATTTAAGGTCATCCCAAAAAATTCCTTCTTAACCCTATGGTAAGTTTTTAAAAATATTGAGTGCCCTCCTATAGGAGAGGTGTGAAATTCCAAAATAATATTTAGTTTGAGTTGGGAATTATTACATAGATATAAGTGACCTATGTACGATAATGAATCATTTCTCTAGATAAACGTATCAGATGTACTAGTATCTTGCTGCAACTTTTGAATGAGTTCATACACCTCTTTTTCTTTCTTCCATTCATATGTTGCTTCTATTATCCAATCAGGTAGGATAATTAAATAACATAGAGAAATGTTTCCACATCATCATCCCTTCTTTAGAGTGCATCTGCAACAAATTTTGTTTCCCTTTTTTGTAGATGATTTCAAAGTCATAAACCAACATATTTGTGACCAATTTTTGTTATTTTTCTATCGATAATCCTTGTTCCAAGAAGTATTTAAAACTATCATGATCTATTTTTACCTTGAAGTTTCTTCCCATTAGATAAGGGCACTATTTCCTCACCATATATAGGATTACCAGCCTTTATGTTTCATAAATACCTTTCTATAAATACTTCCCCTTGATTGGATGAATTTCCAAAGAAATGGGTCTTCCTTCTTGCATTAAACCAACACCAATTTCATTTCCTGAGGCATCACATTCCACAATAAAGGTTTTTGTGAAGTTTAGTGTAGCTAATACCGAAGCTTGACACATTTCCTATTTAACATGTTCAAAGGCCTTAGTTGCTTCTAAAGTCCAAGAAAAATGCATTTTCCTTCAAAATGTTGTTATAGGTGTTGTTATCTTCCCATAACTCTTAAAAAACTTGTGATAATACCCTATCAAGCCAAGAAATCCTCAAATATTTCTTAATTTTATAGGGATTTTCCATTCCTTGATAACTTTAATATTCTTGATTTCTTCCTTAACACCCTCATGGGACACAATATTACTCAAATATCCCCCTTTATGTACATGAAAGCAAAATTTGGAGAGTTTTTCATACTATTGTTTCTCCTCCAATAGTTTGAGCACCCTATAGACATGTTGAACATGGTCTTTCCGAGGCTTGCTATAGATTAGTGTATCATAAAAAAATAATAGCACAAATTTTCTAAGGAAGGGTTTGAAAGTAGAATTTATCAAACTGTTAGGATGGGGTCCCCTCGGTTAGTTTTGGGGTTAAAAACCCATGTTTTGATGTAATTTTTGTAAATGATGCAAATTCTCCGTGATTTGTGGATGTGAAGCATGTATATGGTTAGGAGTCAAAAAGGGTTTATCCCTTCTTTATGTAAAATATGAGTTGGTTTTGAGATCCAACCATGGTCTGCAGACCATAAGATTGTATGTAAAAATCTATAAGTAGGTGTGTCTTAGAGAGTCTAAGGCAAATATCTAAAAGTCATGATGGATAAGGAATGAAGTCTTGAGAGTATTAGCATAGAGAAGTGGGTCATATAGGAGAGAAAGGATCTACAACTAACTACTCATAGGCCTAAATAGAGTCCATAGCTGAGTGCGCAGACCCCTACACCTAAGTGCATAGGATAGTGTCGAGTCTGTAATACCATATTGAGGATATATAAACAAGATTGTTGGAGAACTCGTATGTTTATTTGTTTACTTTTGTTTATTTACGATTACGATATATATTGTGAATGATTATTGCATTTATGAAATATTGATCTAATGATATACGATTCTATGGGACACATCTTAGTAAATATACGCAATGCATGTTAAGTACTTTCCTGAAGAATGTAATACATTTTGTTATGTTTATTAAATACTAAAGTAGATCCGTGTGAGAAGAGATCTAGGGTTATTTTTTGGTGCACATAAGTGGATAATTTAACTGATAAGGGTCTACAAAGAACAATCGTAGACCTTCGCGAAGGTATTGAGGCTGGTTAAAGGGAATGGTGGTACCGAGCCCTAGGGGCTTATAGATCTGCACGAAGGAAAATCTAGGGCAATAGAAGACATCACATTGATCTCTGGATGCAAAAACTTGGTTCGAACATCCCCCCATACTGCTTCACGTGAGAGTTCAGCCTGCGTTATGTGGGTTGATGCCGAAAGGGCTAGTGGTGTAGGGTTTTGTTTGGCGCAATTAACTCTGAACCTGGGTCAGGACCGCCTAAGCTAGCAAATGGTTCCATTTTCGTGACTGAGATCTGCTTAACGAGATGTGCGATGTCACATCACTAGAATCTGACCAAGAAGGAAATTGAGAAGTGGTTGTATAGAAAGATTCACGAATGCGCGGTGCAGGAAAACAAGAATCCACGCCTGTCAAAGGAGCAATGGTTGGAAATATATTTTTATATGGAAATACACCAAATTTTCTTTTGTACCTTCCCGATTGAATTATATGATTGGATAGCTAATTTGGTAGACAACCAAGGGAGGTGGAAGCTTGACGTCCAATAGTGTGGACTCCATAATTCGTGCGAAGGTTGGAAGCCTCTAAGGATAAAATCGCGCGAGTTATTGATCACTGGCTCGATCGAATTATATGAGGATTTGTTATAGATTTTGCAGTTGATACCTCAGTCAATTGCATCAAGGTAGAGTGAAGGTTTTTCAAGGGACCGCGAGGTATGTATTTAAGATCTTTGAATACCTAGATTAAAATGTTGTTGTGTGAAAAACGGGTTATGCCATTGCCTTAATGTTCGAATCTACGCAAAGTGGACGGATCTTTAGAAATCATGAAGGATAAGGACCGAAGTACATTTCTTTGATTGGGCCCCCTGTGAGTGATGACGAAGGGGTGGAACGAACCCCACGGTGAAGCGTTGTTCAGCTAATCACTCATGGGTTCCCTTAGATACATCACCCATCCACTCCACCTCCACTGCATACACCTTCACCCAAACCTCCACCACCACCACCACTGTTCAACATTTCAAATAAAATGAAGTTTTTGATTTTCAAGGGTATAGGGAGTGAAGATACATATCGGTTTTGGTTTGTTGCGAATGATGTGTGGACAATGCAGCAGATTACTAATGACAATATAAAGAAGGAATAATTGGTTACCACTCTGTAGGGTCACGTGCTGACATGGTATATTAAGTATTGTTATAATCATCCTATGACAATGCTAGAAAAGACTAAGGATGCTTTAAACAAAGAGTTTAGTAAGCCTAAGTTTGACTCAGTTAGTAGTTGGATTTAAGGAGATCATGATGAGGGTTGATGAGATGCCTTGGGAGTTAGATCAAAGGTTGAAATGTGTGATCCGCGAAGCTAATATTCATCTTACAGATGGTCAGCACCGTGAATGGTTTATAGCTTCGCTTCTGCCCCACCTAATGATTTCTTTGTCACAATAGAAGATAGGAACTCAGGAGGAATCCCTGGAGATCGTGATGAGATTGAATGCAACACCTATTTAGGATGTGACCTTAGGGGTACAATAGATTCACTCCCAATTGCAGAGCCTCTGCTTGGAGTTGCAAAGCTTGAAGAAAGGAAAGGAAGCTAAGCCAGAGGTTCACGCGGAAGTATGGTGCCTGAAGTGTAAAGGTCAAGGACATGATAAAGACCATTTCCCCATCTTCGCAAATTATATCATAGGAGGGGGACCAATTCTCCTGAGGCCAGAAGCTCCAGTAGGACCAAGTAGGAGAGCTGCGCTATGGTGTGCTATTTATTAGGTTCCTGGAAAACACGTAACAAATAATTGACACCACAACAATTGTTCTGCAACTTCTAAAAATCAGCGGGTGACGATGAGCGCCACTATCGCAGCTATGAGCTGATGATGGAAATAACACCTACCTACCGAATGCAAGTAGAAACTCGGCCTCCAAAGCAGGTTGTAGAAGGAGCGCAATGTGGATATCAAGGATGAGGACAAGGTAAAGGAGGAGGAGGGCCCGGTAGCGGCTAGGGTCAGGTTATTTGTTACAACTTTGGAACGCTAGGGCACTACGTGCAGGAGTGTCAAAATTAGACACACTCATCATGTCAATGCTACAGCCAGTTTGACCACACTATAGAAGAATGCCTTGCATTAATAGCTAAGATGCAGGAGAAAAAGGTGCAACCTCAACAACCTACATAGAAATTACAAATGATGAGATTTGAGCCCCGCGAGGAAGATCCGAATGTGAATATCATGCTGAGAAGCAGGATAACAACTGGGGATGATAAGGGAAAGCAGGAGGATGGTTGGGTCCACAAGGTCCCGGAGAAGGAAGTTGGTTTTGATCTAGAGCTTTGCAAAGGAAACATTTATGGAGGCCAATAAAAGCTTTGCTGAGGCATCTACCTCAAGAAGCCAGAACAAAGTACCAACAACTAGTGCGCCTACAAAGGTTAATCCCTCTGTGCTTACCATGTTATTAGGGACCTACATGAAACTATTGCATGATAGCAAAGTTGTGAAAGGCCTGCAAGAGTTAATAAACAAATGCACCGGCAGAGAAAATGCCCTTGATGGACACCGCGTAGTTAGAAAAGTTGGCAATCATAAGGCGATAATAGGGCGTGAGATGAGGCTCACTGCGCAGATATGGGAATATGAGATGGACCAGGTCATTCTAGATCTGGGGTTTGACATGAACGTTTTTCCTAAATAGACATGGGAGAGAATGGGGAGACTCACACTACAGTGGTCCCCGATCCAGCTCAGAATGGAAAACCATTAGAAGATCATCCTTGTGGGATGACTAAATGGAATAACAATGGATATAGAAGGTGTGAGCGCGTTGGTTGATTTTGAGGTAATAGAGATCATTGATGGCACTAATCCATACCCCGCGCTCCTCAAAATTGACTGGGCCATTGACATGAATGGGGTCATCAATATAAAAAAGTGGACCATCTAATTTGAGAGGAAATTGCTTTGAGTTTAGTGTCGTTGGACCCTGCAGAAGGGCCGCGCTACACTGAACCAGTCTGCGATTATGAAGAAAGTGACGATGATTTAGACCATATCTACAAAATACTAGTGCGAGATCAAGATTGGATCAATACAACAACAAATGAATGAATTGCATCGGACCAGGAGAGTTCTTGTACCTCAGATTCAAATGAAGAGTTGGAGCACTGGAAGAATAGGCTGCATGAAGTATCTACTCTGCTCTACAACATGATGACTAAATCATTGTGTTGTGTGTCATTAGAGGTAAGGAATTTACCCTATTATGATGGTTTAACTGACGTAGATAAGTTTTTGAATACGTTTGAGTGTGAAGTCCCTGAACATCACCGCTTCCAAGTGTTAGACTTGGAACTACACGCTACGCCCGTACGATGGTGGGGTACACACAAGGATAGATTTGATGAATGGAGGGATTATAGAAGAATGATGAGGTTTCAGTTTGGTTGATCTAACTTTGTATTGACTGAGAAATATGATGGGAGAGATGATCAGTGCGATCATTTAGCAAAGTGGGATAAAGCTTATGGAATGGAGCCGCAACAGGAGTGGGTACACTTGTTTTGCCATACTTTAGATACAATCCCCATGAACTAGTATTTGGAGATAGAGCTCCGACATGGAACCACAGAGTGGTATATATTGAGGGAAGGGTTCTTAATGACCTATAGTTTTGAAGATGGGTTTGAGAGAATTGATGAAGCTTTGCAGGAGGTTAAGGCAATGATATTTAGAATAATGCAAGAACTGTTGGAATGGGTACAACCAGATTGGAGCACCTAGTTGCGCCATGCACTGGAATGTTATAATGTGACCACTCAGGGGGAGGATGAAGGTCCAAGAAATATTAATATTCCAGAGGCCGAAGGGCATTGCAAAGTCGAGGGCCCACAAATAGAGAACCCTGTCATCACTGTGTCATTGAAAACCAAGCAAGTGAACATTGCGACTGAAGAAGAACCGAAGTTTGTGAAAATTGGGAATTATTGGGACAACGCTACTATGGATAAGGTTGTTGAGTTACTCCATGAATATCAGGATCTATTCCCTACTAAATTCTCGGACTTGAAGGGCATAATAGGAGGCTTGAGTGTTATGAAAATCGCTCTGAAGCAAAACGCGAATCTTGTTAAGGAGAGCTTGTATCACCTAAATCCTAAATACAAGGAAAAGGTTCGGTTAGAGTTGGATAAGATGCTGGAAGTAGGCATCATAGAACCTGTGGAAGAATCTAATTGGGTGAGCCTAATGGTGGTTCAGGAGAAGAAACAGAAGGGTGAAATAAGGATTTGCGTAGATCTGAGGAAACTTAATGATGCCTACGTCGATGACCGATTCCGATGCCATTTATAGATGAAGTATTGGACAACGTTGGAGTGTAGAAGGCCTACTCATTCATTGATGGGTTTTATGGGTACCATCAGATCAAGATCACACCAGAGGTTAGGAACAATACAACCTTCCTGATAGAATGGTGTTGTTTCCAGTATACTGTAATACCATTTGGACTCAGGAATGTGCCTGCAATATTCTCTCGCATTGTTATAGAAGCATTTAAGGAGTTCATCCATACGTTCTTGGAGGTGTACTTTGATGATTGGACGGTGTTCAATTTAGTGAAGCACCATGTAGAAAGTCTGCGGTTGATGTTGGATACATTCTACAGATACCAGATTGCGTTGAATATGAAGAAGTGTTTATTCTTTGTCCGCTTTGGGATCTTGCTGGGTCATGTGGTGTGCAAGCAAGGGCTGATGATGGACCCTTCCAAGATCATGGTGATAGTGAATTTGGAGGCCCCAAGGAGTGTAAAATAGCTACGCAATGCTGGGACATACAAGATATTACAGGAAGTTCATCAAGGGTTATGCTCAGATTATCACTCCCATGGAGAAACTACTGAATAAGGACACTACATTCCCTTGGGATGAAGAATGTCAACACACTTTGGATGTATTGAAAGAGAACATGGTCACCACACTAATTTTGGTCTTCTTGGATTGGAATAAGGAATTCCATGTACATGTCGATGCCTCTTGCATTACGTTGGGAGTGGTGCTAACACATGCTGGTGAAGGAGAGATGGACCACCCTATAGCCTTTGAAAGCAGGAAATTATCGAAAGCCAAGAAGAATTACTCAACGATAAAGCACGAAGGATTGGCTATGCTGTACGTGCTTCAAAAGTTCAGGCACTATCTGTTTGGTGGACATTTCAAAATGTACACAGATCACTCTGCCTTGAAATACCTCGTCAATAATCCTGTGTTGGGGGGAAGATCTGCCGATGGTTGCTACTATTCCAAGAGTGTGACTTTGAGGCCATTCTGAAGCCAGGTAGGTTGAATGTAGGACCTTACCATCTGTCACGGATCGAAACAGGAGAGGAGCCTACTAATTTGGAGGCAGGGTTGCCTAATGCACAACTCTTCATGATGTGCCTAGCGGATAACCATTTTTCAGATATCATTCATCTTTTGACTAAGGGTATCGCACCGAATAGTATACAAGTCAACAAAAGAAGGAGCTAATAGTGTGCATGACATACTTGTCAGTGATTGCGGGACATTTGTATAAGATGGGTGCAAATGAGAGATTGTGACAATATGGGCCAGATTTTGAGCAGAATAGCATCCTCGCTAAAGCTCATCGAGGAGCTGCGGGAGGATATTATGCAAGAAGGCAACGACACAGAAGATTGTGCGCACAGGTTTGTGGTGGCCTATGCTGCATAAATATTCCAAAGCATATTGTAGGGAATTTGATGCATGTCAGAGAATGGGAAGACCATCATGGAGGGAAGAGTTGCCACTGAATCCGCAAGTATCATTGCAACCATTTGAAAAATGGGCAATTGATTTCATTGGGCAAATTCAGTCCCCAGGAAAGAAGACAAGTGCACGCTATATCATCACTACGACGGAATATCTAACCAGACTGGTAAAGGCATAACCGGTTAAGGATTGTACAGGGGATACATCAACGAATTTCTTGTTTGAGTATGTGTTAACCAAGTTTGGCTGCACGAAAGTGTTGATGCCTGATAGAGGTATGCACTTTCTAAATGAAACATTTAGCGTGTTACCTGAGGATTTTCATGTCTATCATCAGAAGAGCACCCCATATCATCCTCAGGCTAATGTAATAGTTGAGGCCTTTAATAAGATATTGGAGAACGTGTTGATGAAGATTTGCAACGCGCATCGGAATGACTGGGATGTATGCATACCTACATTGCTATGGGCTTACATGACTTGTAAAATGCTAATAGGGTAAACACCTTTTAGAATGGTCTATGGTTTAGAAGTTGTGATGCCAATGGAGTATATCGTGCTTAGTTTGCACATAACATCTTTCATAAGTATGGCAGATCGTGAAGCCTTGGAGGAACGGCTCGCGTAGCTGATGGAGCTTGAAGAGGACTAATTCCTGGCTGGATTCCATTAGCAAGTACAGAAGGAACGCGAAAAATCATGGCTCAATCGACACATCAAGCTTCGCACATTCAAGTTGAATGATCTGGTATTGTTATATGATAGTAAGTTCACTAAGTTTCTGGGGAAATTTTAGATGCATTGGATGGGGCCATATATTATCAAGGAAATTACAGATGGAGGCACAGTTTAGCTCGTGAAGCTAAATGGAGAACCTTTTCTGGGAAGAGTGAATGGAAGCCACTTGAAGTTATATATAGGGGATCCTTCCCAATGACTATATGGTGGCAGGATAGTCTTATTACGCCAGGAAGTTGCAAGGGAGTGTGGGACTATAAACTACACTGCCAAGATTGGAGCACTACTCAGTAGGCGGACTGCATGGAAAATGGTGAAGTTGCAATATAGGAAGCTCTGCAAAGGAAGCTGCACTATGGAGAGAGGCGCCACACAGTTCAACACGAAAGTGATCATTGGAGTCATTGTTCATGATTTGAAAGCTAGAAGACAGTTAAGGGGAGTGGGCTGGCGGCATTTAAGGCAAAAATATCTGAAGACCTATCGCAATAACAAAATTAATGATCGAAATTTGGGGGGAACGGTCAGATTTGAATATAAAAACCCCTACAAATTATGCGTGCTAGTCCAACAAAGAGCATTTTTCACACTTGGAGCTTTTTCTGAAATTTGTTATTTGTTGCTTATGAGCCGAGCGTTTTGGGAAGATTTCTCCCACACAAACATTTCTCTTGAAGCCCGTGAACTATTTATGGAGAAGATGACTACCACCAACCCCGCAGAAGCTTTGAGTGCAGAGGCCACTATATCCGACGCTCGAGGCCCTAGAATATTTGGTGCTGAAGCTATGCCTACGGTGCCCATGGCACCGAGGTCACCAAGACCAAAATAATCCATGGCAAAGGAGAAGCAACGGAAGCCAGTACAAATACGCGCTTCCCATAGGAAGCATACTGCAACACCTACACAAAAAAAAGACAAGTAGCCATCAAAAGGCAAAGAGAAGGTTCTAGACCTGGAAGCTGAAGAAGACCATGGAACCGAAGATGTTGATGCCGAAGGAGCAAAGCCCATCATAAAGCTCCCTCAGTATATCCTTCCGAGGAAGGGAAAGGAAAATATTCCAAAAGACCCAGACTCAAAGAAATTTGTTATTTCCACACCCCTGCTACCTGAGCAGGTGCCTTTCGAGGGTTTGTGGCTCGCACGAGTACCATTGCTAAAGATGGAAGACTAGAACTTAGAGGATCATGGTATGTTCGCACACCTAGTGACATAAAACTTCATGAAACAAGTGTATTATGAAGGCACGGACGTGACAACGCTAGAAACAAAGGAATGGGTCCGCGGTGTTGAGTAATCTGGGCTGCTCAACTTGCTTTGGGTGCCACATTACCACCGCACCCCAATTAACACAACGTGCATATGCCAGCTGCTCACGCTGGTACATGATGGGTGTTTATGGCTAGGAGGGCCTATCCCCATCACTGATATGTTGATTCATAGGCTTACACACTTGCCACATGAAGGGATGAATTTGGCCAAGGATTTTGGTGGAAAGACGTGAGAGAAGGAGCTGGTTGAGCACATGAAAAATGATTACAAACTTGTGAAGAAGGTGCACAGTATTCTATCCTATCAATAAATGACCATGCAGTTCAATTGGCCATGCAGATATTGGTTGGAAAGGTGATGAGGAAGTTCCACACAAATGAAGTTTTGGTGCCTGTTGTATCTCTAACAGCTCAATGCGCAAAGGGCGTACTATTCAATTGGTCCAGATACCTAAGTAGATATTGGCTGGCAAGATGATGAGGAAGTGCCACATGAATGAAGTTCTGGTGCCTGTTGTATCTCTAACAGCTCAGTGCGTAAAGGGCATACTATTCAATTGGTCTAGATACCTAAGTAAAGAGTTCCTCTCAAATTTCCGCGAGGCGCAGGATGAGACCAAGCCATTCCATTACGCTTGGTTGCTACTATATATTATTCTCGTTGCGAGGGAGCTACCGAAGGACAACCAGTTTCCTTCGTTGGAAGAAGGATTGATAGAGGCAGCACATTTCGCCACCCTCTGGGCTACTAAGGACCCCACATGTGTCATAGAGACAATTTTTTTTTGCTATTGATGGAAGAAAGTCTCTGCATGGTAGTTAACCAGTGCCCAAGGTTGTCCCCAACCTTGTACACACAGTTGTATGCCTACGCAGTTTTCAAAGATGACTTCCATAGAGTTTATATCCAGGCTCAAACAGGTCCTGCACAAAAGTGGTATGACCCTCCCTATTTTGTCATGGACTCCGATGTGTAGGAGGTAGTGTCGCGCTGGTCAGTCGAGTGGCACTCCCCTTCAGATTTGGCTGTTGGGCCAAGCACAGGTGTAGAAAGTGTGGTCACAAAGAAAAGAAAGGAGGTAGCCAAGTAGGCTACATAGAACTTGGTTGTGCAGAAGAAGAAAGATGCTGCAAAAAAGGCTGAGGTCAAGGAGGAGCGAGCTGCCAATGAAAAGGCAAAGCAGGAGTACTGCGAGACCCAAGAAGGTTGCAAGTCACCCTCGAACGCAACAGAAACAGAAACAGGGAAAGGTGGACGTGGTGAGGAAGGGAAGCACACCCAATTTGAGCTGAAAAGGTGAGAATTGGAACAACAGGGTGGATCGAGGAAGAAGCAGAAGGCACAGAAAACACAGGTTGATCCCCTAGTGATCACAAAAAGCAACCTGAATGTGCTTGGTGATAAAGTCAGAGACGTTGCCACATAAGTATTGTAGCAGTTGGAATAGCAGTACATTCAGACCTTGGGAGGAGTCCAAAAGGATCTTCGTGAGTTGCTGCTTCAAGCAACTTAGATTCAAGCAGATGTAAGAATGGTGAGTGGCACAGTGAGTTGTTCCGCGCAAGAACAACATACTGACGCGAGCTAGTTTTGTGGCTAACAATGGATGTGCGAGTCTTCCAGTTTCCTACATGTTCAGTACGAGCCAAGACCAAGGAATGACACACACAACTTGATAGCATACCAAAAATGGGCCTGAACCTTGCCATGATCCAACTAGAGACATTGCATGAATTATTACATGGAATTGCCGGAGACATTCACCTTTGGGAACAATGAGCAATTAGTGTTGTCAGCGAGATCAAGGTGAACAACCGACAACTGTTTATCGAGAAGGCATAGATTTTGGAGAAAAAAGAGGCACTCCAAGTGCACAATTGAAAACTGGAGTCAGCGGTCATGGAGGCATGTAGAACTATGCCTGAACTCCATATTCCCGAGGATGCACAACTAGAGGCAATGTTTAGAAAATTAGTTGCTAGTGTGTGTGAGGAAAGAGCCGAGGTTATTCGAGTTCAATTTGAACTCAACATGAAGATAACTGAGCTGAAGATGAAGCCATCAACTCTGTCGGGGTCTGGGAGTAGCGTGAAGCTGCGATCAAGAAAGGCCTGGCTACTATGGATGCCATAGTTTTAGATTGTTCGACCTTATTTGAGCAGGAAATGGAGTTGGTGACGACTCTGCAGGAAGACCCAACCCTGTAGATTCTAAATACACAGGTGTGAGAGCTGTAGAAACTATACAATGAAGTCCAGGCAACGACACGCTCCATTGCCCTAGCACAACGCCTAGCCAAATTGCAGGAAGGGAAGCAGATCCTCGTGCAGGTCGAAGCAGCACAAAAGAAGGAGGCCTTGCTTATGGCCAGGTTGGGGCCGTGGTTAGACAAAGCTTACTAGGTCAAGACCAACATTTAGGAAAAGCTCACAGCCTTGCAGCAGGTACAACAGACGAGTAAGTTGCTCACTGAAGGACCAGCTACAGAGTAGCCAGTGGAAGAAGTCAAGCAGGAAGATACACAGAGTGCCGCCAAGGTTGCTATATTTCAGGTGGAGCTGGGAGATCTTCACAGGAATATCGCTGCGCCAGACGATTGAGTCGAGGGTGACTCACGATATTTGTGTTGGGGGCCTGTTGGGATGGGGTCCCTTGGGTTAGTTTTGGGGTTAAAAACCCAAGTTTTGACGTAAATTTTGTAAATGATGTAAATTCTTCATGATTTTTCAATGCAAAGCACATAGATGGTTAGGATTCAAAAAGGGTTTAGCCTTTGTTTATGTAAAACATGAGTCAATTTTGAGATCCAGCCATGGTCCGTGGACCATGGGATTTTATGTAAAAGGCTATAAGTAGGTGTGTCTTAAAGAGTCTAAGGCAGATATCTAATAGTCATGATGTATAAGGAATGAAGTCTTGGGAGTCTTATTGCAGAGAAGTGGGTTAGATAGGAGAGAAAGGCTCTACAGCTGAGTGCGCAGAGGCCTAGATAGAGTCTGCAACTGAGTGCGTGGACTCATCTAGCTGAGTGCGCAGGATAGTGTCAAGTCTGTAATACCATATTGAAGATCAATACGGAAAATTGTTGGAGAATTCCTGTGTTTATATATTTACTTCTGTTTATTTATTATTACGATATATGTTGTGAATGAATATTTCATTTATGAAATATTGATCTAATGATGCGCGACTCTATGGGATATGTCTTAGTAACTATATGCAATGCATGTTAAGTACTTTCATGAATACTATAATATATTATATTATGTTTATTAAATACTTAAGTAGATCTGAATGAGTTCAGATCTAGGGTTAATCTCTGGTGCACATAAGTGGATAAGTTAACTGATAAGGGTCCGCAAAGACCAATCGTAGACCTTCATGAAGGTCTTGAGGCTGGTTAAAGGGAATTACAATACCGAACCCTAGGGGCTTATAGAACTGCGCGATGGCAGATCTATGGAAATAAAAGACATCACACTGATCTCTCGATGCGGAAACTTGGTTCTAGCATCCCCCAACAATGCTTCGGCTGAGACTTCAGCCTGCACTATGCAGATTGATGCCGAAAGGGCTAGTAGTGTAGGGTTTTGTTTGGAAACATTAACTCTGAACCTAGGTCAGGACCCCCTAAGCCAACACAAACCTTGAAAAATGGAAGGAGCATTATTAAGGTCAAAAGGCATAACCAAAAATTCATAATGACCTTGATGAGTTCTAAGTGTTTTTTTTTTAATGTCTTCTATCCTCACTCCAATTTGATCATATCCTAAATGAAGATCCATCCTTGTGAAGTAAATTTCTCCATGTAGTTCATCCAAAAATTTATAAATGAAAGGAATGTGAAACTTATCTTTAGTAGTGAACTTGTTGATCTCTCTATAATCTGAACACACATGCCATGATCCATCCTTCTTGTGGACCAATACTATTGGAGAGGTAAAATAACTTTGGCTAGGTTTAATTATACCCGCCTCCAGCATTTCTACAACCATATGCTCAATTTCACTCTTTTGTGTGATATATTTGTAAGTTCTAATGTTTGGAGGAGCACTTCCTGGAATCAAGTGAATAGTATGATCATGATCTTGAATAGGTGGGAGACCTTTGGGCATCTAAAATACCTTGGAAGGATTGTTAATGACTCTTTGGAGATCTAGAGAAATGGATGACTTAGATTTTTGAATATTTAGTGAACATAATTGCGAATTACCCCTCGTTGTTTCTTCTTCAAAAGCTTTGTCATGCCATTAGATATTATTATCTTCCCAAGTTTCCTAGTGATACTCGTTAATTCATTTTTCTTTCCTTCTAAGAAAAAATTTAAGAAAAGTTCTTGAAAATTAAAAGCTACCATCCCCAATGATTGTAACCATTACGCTTCTAATACAACATTCATACCACCTATTAGTGTTCGTCAATCTTTCCAGTCACCAGAGATCAAATATGCTCTTTCAAAGTTTTTGTTAGGGTCCTAGGTCAAGTTTTTTATGGTTTTAGTAGGTCTTCAAATAAAAAACTTTGATCATTGGTTGGTGTGTCTAGGTCAGTGCTACTCCCTTCAGCATTCGTGGTTATCATTATTCATCATTTTCATGTCATTTTTCAAGTGTTACATGTCATGGATCAGTCAAATAATCATATAGGTCTTGGTCTAGGTCAGCACTTGTAATTGCCATCATTATGTCAGTTTTAAGCTAAAAAAACCCATGTTTATGGTCTTGAGTCCACACATATGGTGCATCTTAGGAGGCATATGTAATAAAGGTAAAGGTACTACTAGAGGCAAAGAATACATCTCTAGAGGTTTTCTATGGACAATGAAGGTTCCATCAACCTATTGACAAGTAAGTTAAATCTCTTGTTACCTCCTATCAGCATTTATTTCATCTTTCCAGTGGAGAAACCCTCCCACGGTCCCCATGCTACATTTTTTGTGGGTGAGCTCCATAGTTTGGGTTGCAAGAAAATATACCTAGTTCACTACCTATTCTACCCTTATCCACACCCAAAGACACTTCCCAGAACTTTTATTACCCTTCCTCCCTCATTTCCCTAACCCCTAGACCTAACCCTAGCTTCTAGACTGTGTTTTTGGCAATTTTAGGGTTAGGACTGTGTTTAAATTCCCTACAACAATCCCTTCCCTATTTTCAACATTTCCACCTCCCCAAACTTCCTAACACATCTCCCTACCTTCCTAATTTTTCTTACCCACATATCTTCTCCCTAACCCCTTCATCCCCTCACCTAAATATATTAATCCCAATCCCCTCCTCCCTCTAAAAATTATGTTTTTCCCATCTCTTACACTAGGGTTTTGCTTTGCAATTGTAAACAATGGAGGGAGGAAAGAAGCCATACAACAAAGGATTTCAGGTGTCAAGGTTTGAGCCACTTAACACCAAAGAATTGAGGTCTTCAGCATTTTCCAGATAATGTTTCCAAAAGGTGGGTTGTTTAGGTTTTTGTGAGCAAATTCAACAAGTAGGATATCATGCCAAGTTAACCAGTCTTTTTGCCACAAACCTTAGGAGTGATAAGGTCAACATTGAAGGTTTCAACTTCATCATTTCAACTCAGGCCATAGCTACAACTACAGGAATACCAAGTAGTGGAGAAAAATGGTTGAAACACTCATATTTGGATGTTCTAACCTATAGAGATTTCAGAAAATTTCAGTATAAAGAGGCTCCCAAGAGTTTTTTTCCTTTTGGATTGTTTCTTGAAAATTTTTCGCCATTAATGAAGTTCATTACGAAATATTTTACATGTGAGGGCACGTTTTCAACAGTGTATAAGTATCATATGAGATTATTGATGCACATCACCGGTGTAAAGCCTCTCAACCTACCTCGCTACCTCTAAGGAAATTTAGTTATGAGGGAAAAGAAAGTGAAAAATAGAAAGGGTCATCATCAAGCTAGTCTCTACCACCATGATTTAATTAAAATCATTGTCCTACACCAACTTGAATAGATGAACATCTCTTGGGAAACCTTCATGCAGTCCACAATTTTTCTACCTTCTACTAGTCAGCCTACTAGCCATAATACACCTCATCCAAACCAAGGGAGGTTAGCTTATCTAGCAGAGTTTCAGTGAAGAGGACACCTAGGGCAGAAATCACTCATACCTGCACAAGAAGGAAAAGGCTTGTGTTTTCTCCAAAAATTGTTGAAAGGCACAAGCCTACATCATCACAGCAACATGAGACACCATTGGATGAAGAAACACAGGGTCATTTTGACACTGACATGGCAGACTTGGAGATGCATGAAGAGGCCAAATATTTGGAGAATATTCTTCAAGAGAAATATGCTAATATTAGAGAGTTGAGATATAAGTTGATGAAAGCTGACTTTGTGAATTTCTTCCTTCAGCAGGAGAACAAACAACTCAAGGTCAAGCAATTCTTGCTTAACAAACCTAAAACAGAGATAGAAAAAGGTGATGCCAAGGGTAAGACAGTCATAAATCTAGAAGAGATTGAGGCCATAGGTTTTCATCTCAAGCCTAGGATGCCTAAGACAAGAGGATTGAGGATTGAAAAAGAGCACATCGCTGAGCCATCTTCTCCAATGAAGCAGACAAGTTTAACCATGTCTTTTGAGGCAGATTTTTAGGAAAATAAGGTATACTTGTTAGAAAATGGTAATGATCACTCAGAGAAATTCCTTAAAAGCACCAATAGGGCCACCAACTTTCAAAGGCACATGGCTAGACATTATTACACCAGAGACAGGGTTTACCAAATAAGAATTCAAAACTTGAAGAGAAAACTAAGGGAAAGCCTAATTCAACAAAACAAGGGGGACAAGCTTGAGTTGTTGGCTTCACTCATATATTGAAGGATAATTACATAGCTCCAAGGAACAAATTTCAAACACTTTGAACAAATTTTGGAATTTTCTGAATATTTTGAGCATTTTGGAAATTTTACACAATTTTTGGGAAGAAAAGGTAGCGTGTCCCACACTACATTTTTGTGGGGGGCCTCCATTTGACAAAAGGTTTGCATGTTTGGATTCCTTTTGACTTACACATCAAAATTATCCAATCTTAGTTCCACTTCAGCTCATTCCGGTAGGTCATAAATTCAAAAAAGTACCAAAAAACACCTTTCTTCCATGCTTTTCAGAGGCACACTATGTTTTTGGAGTAGCTGTGGGAGAAATTGTTTTTGGAGCTCTAGAAGCAATCTTTTTCAGTGTTTCAATATTTCATGGTGTAGTAGACAGAGATATATTTCTCCATCATTTTTCAGATCTTTATTTGGATCTCGGTAACCACTCCAAAATTCACTTACAAGAATCAAGCTACATTTTCTCCACGCACACTACGTTTTAAGGCAATTCACCACATTTTTTCCTGGAACTCATTTTTCTCAGTTTGCTCAATCCAGTTCAAGTTTGGATGATTTAATTTGTCATTTTAAGGGTTTTTATGATGCATTGAGGTGTAATTATGTTTGTCAAAGTAAAAATTAAGTAGATTCATGCTTGTAAAGGTTTCCTTGGTCAAATGAATCAGTTTTAGGCCAATTTGGGAGTTTCTTTTAACCTCCCTAGTCACTAGGTTTGGTTAGAAAGATTTTTGTAAACTGATTCTATATTGATGAATTCGACCCCTGAGAGAGGGGGATGTAGTTTTTGGTTTATATGTACCCCAATATAAGTCATAGAAAGGGTTTGACATCAGTGAGTAGAACTCTTGGAGCTTGTAGTCAATTATCTTTTTACAAGAAATCAAAGGACAATTGAAGCTATTATTCAAGAATTCTTGTGTTGTGACTTTGTGATAATGTTTTCTCTCTGTTATCATTTTATATGAATTATAATTTCATCTTCTTTTCATATCTATGCTTTTTAGTGATTTTCCTAAGAGGTTTTAAGCAAAATTATTTTAATTAAGCTCTGTTTTGGTTATGAATTTCATTTTGTGTTACCTATCTTCTAATAAATGAATTCATGCTTTCCATAATCATTTTGAAACTTTTCTTTTCCACCCTACACTACATCTAAAAAACCCCAAAGTATCACAAAGGCATACCTACCCTACTCCTTTATATCTCTTGCAACTGAAACCTTTGATCTTTTGACCTAGTTCCCTGATTTTCACTCCTGATCGAGCAAAACCATAAATTTCAAAACCCTAGAGATGAACATATCTAGCCTAATATATTTTTCTAACTCCAGTCATATTTGGTTGTGAGCTCATAGAGAGAGCCCTCTCTAGTTTGGCAGGGCTAGCTATTAAACCCTAAGTGGTCTGAGCTTACCTCCGTCAATCTCCTTTCTCAACCTTGGGATATTGTGGAGGATAAAATTTTTGCGTCGTTGCCAGCGAATGAAAGATCATATCTTCCCTAGGAAAGAACGACAAGGATCAGATCTCATTGCCGATGGTGGACAGTGATCAAACACAGGAAAGCTGAAATCATTCACCTGGCGACTCCAAATCAGTTTAAAATTTAATTCAAATACTTCACTGGAGGATGAACCTTACCAACAGAAAGATGAAAGGAGAATATGGGAAGATCAGGTATTCAAGTTAGAATTGCATCCAAGACTTCATGTTTTTTGTCATAAATTATTTCCTCTCTTTTCCTAAGAATGTCAAGAAGGTTTTCCATAGTATACTGTATTTGAGAATAGATCCTAGACCAGGATTTGATTCCTTTCCTTTGAATATTGTGAATACAAATTTTGATCTTGGTCAAGACCCTTCTTTTGAATCTTATGATGACCATATTCAACTTGATGAGCCTCAAGAGATCAAGACTAATCCTACAACATCTGTACATACTCTTACACCTTGTAAAATTCCCGATAGATACAAGCCACTCATCTTACCTCCTATACTCCATCATTTCCCTTAACATTATTACAAATATATTCCTAGGTTTGATGGAGAATATGGCAACATCACTACTGAAAAACACATTCAGAACTTTGAAAATTTTCTTCACCTTTTTGAGCTAAATCTGTTGGATGAGATAAATCTTATGGTACATTTGTTTGAAGACCCTTTTGCCAATTTTTTGTAGCCATTTGAGAAAAAGACTTTTCTTGTATTTATGGATCATGAGCACATTTTCAGTCGATACTTGGAGTTGCCTAGTTTTTGTTTTTTCTGCCTACTCAAGGAAAGTGTGGGCAGGATTCAAGTAACTAGCCATTTGATTTATTGGTTACATTGGAGGGATCATTTCACATGATTGCATATATCTTTAGCAGGTGGGCGGTTATCATCAGGATTTGAAGCCTAAGGTGAAGGCCCTAAGATCTCGATGGTCTGCTGGCATAAGTAAGTTCAGTCAGTAGTCAGTTTTAGAGTTAAGTCAGTTAAGTTTGTCAGTCAGTTTAGAGTTTTGAGTTTGGTCTTTCACATGTTTTTGACTGCATGCCCAATGGATCAGGCTAGTTAGTATACGATGTTCTTGACACCTCTTAAAGAAGTCGCCATCCCTAGCTAGAGCCAATGTTAGTGTCTGTCAGTCTTGCCAGTCACCAGTGATCAAATGTGCTCTTTCAAAGTTTTTGTTAGGGTCCCAGGCCAAGTTTTTTATGGTTTCAGTAGGTGTTCAAATAAAAAATTTTGATCATTGGTTGGTGTGTCTAGGTCAGTGTTACTCCCTTCAGCATTCATGGTTATCATTATTCATCATTTTCATGTCATTTTTAAACTGTTACAGGTCATGGATTAGTCAAATAATCATATAGGCCTTGGTCTAGGTCATCACTTGTAATTGTCATCATTATGTCACTTTTAAGCTAAAAGCACCATGTTTATGGTCTTGATTCCACACATATGGGAGTTAACATCTTAGGAGGCATATGTAATAAAGGTAAAGGTAAAACTAGAGGCAAAGAATGCTTCTGCAGAGGTTTTATGTGGCTAATGAAGGTTCCATCAACCTATTGACAAGTTAAAGCTCTTGCCACCTCCTATCAGCATTTATTTCATCTTTTCAGTGGAGAAACCCTCCCACACTCCCCACACTATGTTTTTGGTAGGTAAGCTCAGCAGTTTGGGTTGCAAGAAACTATACCTAACTCACTACCTATTCTACCCTTCTCCACACCCAAATACACTTCCCACAGCCTTTCTTACCCTTCCTCCCTCATTTTCCTAACCCCTATACCTAACCCTAGCTTCTACGCTGCGTTTTTGGCAGTTTTAGGGTTAGGACTATGTTTAAATTCCCTAGAACAATCCCTTCACTATTTTCATCATTTACCCACTAGACTTCCTAACACATCTCCCTATCTCCCCAATCTTTCTTACCCACATATCTTGTCCCTGACCCATTCATCCCCTCACCTAAATATATTGTTCCAAATCCCCTCCTCTCTCTAAAAATTATGCTTTTCCCATCTCTTACACTAGGGTTTTGCTTTGCAATTGTAAACAATGGATGGAGGAAAGAAGTCACACAACAAAGGAGGTCAGGTGTCAATATTTGAGCCGCTTGACACCAAATAATTGAGGTCTTCAAGATTTTCCAGACAATGTTTCTAAACGGTGGGTTGTTTAGGGTTTTGTGAGCAAATTCAACAAGTAGGATATCATGCCAAGTTAACCAGTCTTTTTGCCACAAACCTTAGGAGTGCTAAGGTCAACATTGGAGGTTTCAACTTCATCGTTTCAACTGAGGCCATAGCTATAGCTACAAGGATACCAAATAGTGGAGAAAAATGGTTCAAACACTCAGAATTGGATGTTCTAACCTATAGAGCTTTCACAAAATTTTAGTATAAAGAAGCTCCCAAGAGTGTTTTTCCTTTCGAATTGGTTCTTGAAAAGTTTGCACCATTAATAAAGTTCATTATGAAATATTTTACATGTGAGAGTAATTTTTCAATAGTGTATAAGTATCATATTAGATTATTGATGCACTTTACCAGTGTAAAGCCTCTTAACCTACCTCACTACCTCTACAAAATTTAGTTAATATGGAAAAGAAAGTGAAAAATAGAAAGGGTGATCACCAAGCGAGTCTCTACCAAAATTCTTTAATTAAAGTCATTGTCCTACCCCATCTTCAATAGATGAACATCTCTTGGGAAACCTTCATGCAATCCATAGCTTTTCTGCCTTCTACTGGTCAGCCTACTAGCCACAGTAGACCACCAGCATCATCCAAAACAAGGGAGGTTGGCTCATCTAGCATAGTTTCAGTGAAGAGGACACCTAGGGAAGAAATCACTCATACCTACACAAGAGGGAAAAGCCTTGTCTTTTCTCTAGAGATTGTTGAAAGGGCCAAGCCTACATCATCACAACAACATGAGACACCATTGGATGAAGAAACACATGGTCATTTTGACACTGACATGACAAACTTGGAGATGCATGAAGAGGCCAAATATTTGGAGTAGATTCTTCAAGAGAAAGAGGTTGAGATTAGAGAGTTGAGAGATAAGTTGTCAAAAGCTTACTTTGTGAATTTCTTCCTTCAGCAGGAGAACAAACAACTGAAGGTCAAGAAATTCTTGCTTGACAAACCTAAAACAGAGATAGAAAAAGGTGATGCCAAGGGTAAGACAATCATAAATCTAGAAGAGATTGAGGCCACAGGTTTTCAGCTCAAGCCTAGGAGGCCTAAGACAAGAGGATTGAGGATGAAAAAAGAGCACATCACTGAGCCATCTTCTCTAATGAAGCAGCTAAGTTTTACCAAGTCTTTTGAGGAATATTTTTAGGAAAATAAGGTATAATAGTTAGAAAAGGTTAATGATCACGTGGAGAAACTCCTTAAGAGGGCCAATAGGGCCACCAACTTGCAGAGGCACATGGCTAGACATTATTACACCAGAAACAAGGTTTCCTAAATCAGAGTTCAAAACTTGAAGAGAAAACTAAGGGAAACCATAATTCAACAAAACAAGGGGGAAAAGCTTGTGTTGTTGGCTGAGGCTTCACTCATAGCTTTAAGAATCATTACCTAGATCCAAGGAATAAATTTCAAACACTTTGAACAAATTTTGGAATTTTTTGAAGATTTTGGGCATTTTGGAAATTTTACACAGTTTTTGGGCAGAAAAGATAGCGTGTTCCACAGTACGTTTTTGTTGGGGGCCTCCATTTGAAAGGTTTGCATTTTTGGATTCTTTTTGACCTCCACATCAAAATGATCCAACCGGAGTTCCACTTCAGCACATTCTGGCAGGTCAAAAAGTCAAAAAAGTACGAAAAGAACACCTTCTTGCCATGTTTTTCAGAGGCACACTACGTTTTTGGAGTAGCTGTGGGAGAAATTGTTTCTGGAGGTCTAGAAGCCATATTTTTCAGTGCTTGAAGATTCTATGGTGTAGTATATAGGTAGAGATTTCTCCATCATTTTTCATATCTTGATTTAGAGCTCAAGAACGCCTCCAAAAGTCATTTACAAGAAGCACACTACGTTTTGTCCACGCATGCTACATTTTCAAGCAATTCGCTAAGTTTTTTGCGTGGAACTCATTTTTCTCAGTTTGCTTAGTCCTGTTCGACTTTTGTTGATGTAAATTTTCATTTTAGGGGTTGTGATGATTCATTGAGGTGTAATTATGTTTGTCAAAGTAAACATTAGGTAGATTCATGCTTGTAAAGGTTTCCATGGTCAAATGAATCAGGTTTAGGCTAATTTGGGAGTTTGGTTTAACCTCCCTAGTCATTAGGTTTGGTTAGAGAGATTTGTGTAAACTAATTCTATAACGAGGAATTCGACCCCTGAGAGAAGGGGGTGTAGATTTTGGTTTATATGTAACCCAATCTAAGCCATAGAGAGGGTTGGACAATAGTGAGTAGAACACTTGGAGCTTGTATTCAATTATCTTTTATAAGGAAATCAAAGGACAGTTGCAGCTATTATTCAGGAATTCTTGTCTTGTGAGTTTGTGATAATGTTTTCTCTCTGTTATAGTTTTATATGAATGATAATTTCATCTTCTTTCCATATCTATGTTTTTCAGTGATTTTGCTAAGAGGTTTTAAGAAGAATTCTTTTAATTAAGCTTTGTTTTGGTTAGGAATTTCATTTTGTGTTACCTATATTTTGATAAATGAATTTAGGCTTGTCATGCTCATTTTGAAACTTTGTTTTTCCACCCTACACTACATCGACAAAACCCCAAAGTATCACAAAGGCATACCTACCTTGCTCCTTTATATCTCTTGCAACTAAAACCTTTGATCTTTTGACCTAGTTCCCTAATTTTCACTCCTCATCGAGAAAAACCATAAATTTCAAAATCCTAGAGCTAAACATATCTAGCCTAATATATTTTTCCCACTCGAGTCATATTTTTCTGTGAGCTTATAGAGATAGCCCTCTCTTGTTTGGCAGGGCTAGATGCTAAACCCTAAGTTGTATGAGGTTACCTCCGTCAATCTCCTTTCTCGGCCTTGGGATATTATGGAGGTTAGAAAGGACAACATTGGAATATTCAAACCATATTCCCCCATGGTTAGATTGAGATTATGGAACTTCCTTAAGTTATTTATAGTTCCTCCATTTTCCACCATTCACTGAAACTCTCATGTTGGACATAGAAACAAATTCAAATCCTTAGCCATCTTACTGTGAATAAACTTATGAGTACTACCTAAATCAATTAGCACTATTACCTTTTTTACTTGATATATCCTTCTACCTTGAGATTTTGAGGAATGGTAATTCCCGCCAATGCATTACAAGATATGGTTGGGTTAATTTCTTCTTTCTCAGCTCTTGAAGTTGTTTCCTGATGTATATCTTCTTCTTTTGATTTTTCTTGTTCATTTTCTTCCTCCCCTTCACAATCTATGTAAAATAATTTCTTCTCATCACACTTATGACCTTTAATGTATTTGTTATCACAATTGCAGCACAACCCTTTTACTCTTTTTTCCTCGAGTTGTTGTGGTATTAACCTTGTAGGTTGTGGGGATATAGGAGCAGCAATATTTCCATCTTTATATTTGTGAGGGGTAGAACTTGTTGCCATAATTTTTCTTTCAAGTTTTCTTCCCACTATAGGTGCATTCTCTAATGACTTAGGTACCTAAAGGCAAACCTCATGTTGGATTCTATCCTTTAATTTTCCTAAGAATACATAAATTAGATGCTCCTCTGGAATATTAATAACCTTGATATTCAATCTTTGGATGTCCTCAATGTGCTCCCCAACCAAGCCCTTATGTCTTATATTTTACATTTGGCTAAACAAGGTATTACTCTTTGTATACTCATAATGTGCTATTAATTCCTCCTTGAAAATTTTCGAAGTGACTAGTGCTTTACGAGAACAAAGTCATGAAGACCATACAAATTGATTGGGTTCTAAATATAAAGATGCAATGCATACCTTTTCCATGTGTTGCACATCATGTAGATCAAAGAACTACTCCATTTGTAGTATCCATGTATTGATCTTTGGAATATGGTTGGCATTCATCCCAAATTTGTAGTATCTAAGATCATGATTCACATTCTCTTTGCTCTATTCATGAGTTTCATGAAATACCATATCATCATTAGGAAGCCTTTTTTCTAAAAACTTTGCCAAAACTTCCTTCAACCCTTCCATCTTTCTATTCATCATTGCTTCCATGTCTTCTTTTAAACCATCATTCAAAAATCCCATGTCCCTTTTTATACCATATATATTAACATTCATCATGGCTTCCAATTCAATTTTTGTTACTTTTTGCAAGAGCGAGATTGGTTGCACTTGGTCTGTAATTTTAATATATCATGTTGTGTTTCTTTCTCTTCTTCATGTGTCATAGTTGAGCTTTCTCGTTGCTTACAGGGAGTATTCATTTTTTTGTTACAAGGAATATTGAAACTAAATAATGATATCTATGCTTTACTATGCCCTATGGATCACTTTAGACTGATTTTTCAAACTAAAGTTATGAAAATTTAAAAAATACACATTTTTCTTCTTATTTTTTGGATCTTTATCTTGAAACTGTTATATCTCTATAATTTCAACTTCCCAAGGTCTTAAAATTCATTATGATGTATATTTTTGTGTCCTCTTTCTAATGCCACAAGTTAGATTGGTATTAGATTCTTCAAGATAAAGTTACACCAAATCTCCCAGGATGACCTGATTATGGACTAGTTCAATATAACGAACTTTTATAAGCATCTATTTTGACTTTCATTCTTGATATTTCTCCTCAAAAACTGTAGTCTATGCACTTTTAGGAACTTTTTATGTAATCCAATTCTCGAAGAGAAATTTATGACAATTTTCCCTAAGTCACCTATTTGAGATTGAATTTTGGAGCATGCAAAAGCCCTAACTTCTTTGGACCATATCTCAAAAAATATAGCGAATCAAGATATGAACTTTTAAAAAAATGTTCACCAAGATTTTGTCTCCATATGGTCAAAATTTCATTAGCAAAATTTCCAAGATGACCTATTTGAAGAAGTGAAACCCTAGGATCGATACCTATGATACCGAATGTTATGTAACCAAATCCCAAAATAGAAGAAAAGACAAATCAACGACTTGAAAATAAGCTTCTTCGAGGGGGAAACCTCCTTTTACATCACATAATTGAACAATTCTTGAATGATATAAATGACAAGATATCTTTGACATATATAGGACTCTAAATCGTCACCATATAATGAGGCCCTACATAACAATAATAATGTAAGGTCTCAATAGTAACAATAGTGAGTTTATGTGGAGTAAAACAAAACAATATAGGGGTATATGGGCACAACAATAAGAATATGGTAGATACACTAGTATTATTCAAACCCAACAGAAGATGTCCTCAAAAAATATTTGCTAGCACCTTCAAGTCCTTGCAAACACTCGTCAATCCCGCAATCGAAGGCATTAGAAATGAAACCATAACTATTGAAAACACTAATCATGTAGTTTACCAACATTTAAAAGAAAACCCTGAGTACTAACAACTAAAAAGCAAATCCTAAGAATACTATTATGTTGAATTAAATATGTAGGGTGTTCAAATGATGGTCTTTTTTTTACTATAATATTCTTTTGTGGATTTGACGTATCTTAATTTATTGTTTAGATTTTACATTCATTGCTTTTTGGAGGTTTACACTGTGTCGTCATTTAATGTAAATTGGGGCAATGATATTTCAATTTGATTTTTTGTAAACACATGCACAGGTTTGGATAATAGATATTCAACTTATATCTTGAATGGAATATTGGATTTCAATTAACATATTACTTGCATTTCAATCATTAATGTGTAATTAGAGCAGATCTATGAGTCCTTTTTTTTTTATTTTATCATATAGTAATTTTCATAGGACGTTGTTTATAATCGTAGTCCTTTTAATGATGTGGAGGTTGACATATAGATTGAATTCAAATTATTCATAGTTAGGGTTTTCTCCGGTGCATTTCTATCATTATAAATATAAAGCCAAACCAATATAAAAAATATGTTTTCACAAATCCAAATTCAACCAAGGAAAATTATTGAATCTTGTTTAAAAGCATTATAAATATAAAGCCAAACCAATATAAAAAATATGTTTCCACAAATCCAAATTCAACCAAGGAAAGCATTATAAATATAAAGCCAAACCAATATAAAAAATATGTTTCCACAAATCCAAATTCAACCAAGGAAAAGTATTGATTCTTGTTTGAAAGCATTAAGGAAATGTGGTAACCATTAAAATTCGTGCAAGAATTAATATTAGAAGCCTTCCTAGATTTCGTTCTTATAAAAAGGAATGAGGTGGAATTCATATAACAATGCATGGATTTCATCCAAGCATTATAAAAATGTGCACAAAGTTACACGCATATTTTACTTTAAAGTTTTATAACAAGACAACATTATGATATTTCATAAAATCTTATATGCATCAGGATTGCAATCCACTCAAATGGTGCTCTTCGAAATAAAAGGAAATCGATTCTTAAGGATGCATGCATATCCAATACAAAGGTCTAAAAAAATTATGTATAAAATTCAAATGCTCACCTTCGATTCCTTAAATATTAGACCTTATAAATATAAATTGTATGGGATAATGTTTGAGTTCGAATCCTTGCAAGCCTTACTGTGTTTCTGGGGAGAGAGATGAAACAATTAATCTAAAATCCCTTTGTCGAATGAATTCCAATAAGAGATAAAATTTCATGATGATCGTAACGATTTTAACCAATTGAACTTTCAAACAATACTCCCGATTTTAATGTTGAGAATCACGTCCCTTTTTATGAGAAACGATGCAGATCCAGACAGCAGACCCAGACAGCAGTAAGACTCGTTCTTCCAGGGGACCTCGCCAAACATTCCGTGTCTGAGTCCGTTTGCAAAATTCACCAGCGCTTAGAATCCGGCTCTCTTGTGAGGATTTCTTTTATAACCGGAATCTGATCAGGGGGAATCGTATTCTGAATTGAAACATGTAGCATATGTTGTTTAGCCGTGCGCATAAAGGCCTTGGTAGAGGATATTTTTATAATAATGTTATAAAGAACAAAACAGTGTTGTGTAAAAAACAGTGTTGTTAGGGTTACAGTGGAGCACGGGTGACCGTCCTCTTTTTAAACTTAAATAGTTTTAGATCTAGATCTAGGCGGCTAGGTTCTAGATTTAATCTTCTGCGGCTAGATCTAGATCTAATCTTATCTTTTGTCGTATTTCTCTGCGGCTGGGTTCTACGGGCAAGTAAAATATGGCTCCCAGCTTCGCTAAAATAACTGCTGGCTCATCCGCTTTTGGAGGGCAAGCTCCTGCCCATATCGTCAGTGAAGCCCCAGCTCCCACTGTCCAGGTGGTCCAGGCCTCACTCGATGAGGCTTTGAAGTTTTCCGAAAGTGCCCTAATCTGCAAGTTCAATGGTTTTTGGCCGCGACTAACAGCTCTCCACAATTGGATCTCGGAGGTATAGAAGCTTGTCATTTCTGATGAAATTAATATCTACCCTTGTGCTAGGGGTTTCTTTATAGTAGATTTTGAAAATCCTGAAAGCAGACAATGTATTCTAGATTCCGGCCCTTGGTTTTGGGAAAAATCAGGGCTATTCATGAAGCCATGGAACCCATCATTTGATCCCTCTACAACAATCATAACCTCAGCACCAGTTTGGGTGAGATTGGCAAGCCTACCCTTGCATCTTTGGAATCTCTCCTCGCTAAAAGCTATTGGAAATGCAATTGAGAAATTTTACTGTAGGTGCCCAGAAACAGAGGAATATGCCAGAACCACCTATGCACACATCTGTGTGGAAATGGACTTCACCGCCGGATTCCCAGCTGAAATAAACCTAACAAGTAAAGACTATGCGTGGAACCAGAAACTTGATTATGAAAGTGTCCTCTTCAGATGTCGATCCTGCTTTGAGACAGGCCATCTAGCCAAAAATTGCCCAAAAGCCTCCCATAAAAGTTCTTCTAGAAAAAACCACTACAGATCTACATGGTGGGAAGGAACACAAAAAGAACACTACACTATGATCAAAGAGGAATACTCTAAATAAAACTCTGAATCACAAGAAATCGGGCAAGAAAGAAACAACTCTCAAGACAAGCAGGGAGAAAGCCCTGCCCAACAAGTCAACAGTTATGAGGATTCGAATACCGCACAAAATAAATCTTTATTTAACAACAAAGCACATCTCGTAGACCAAACTTCTTCTCCGACTATCTTCAAAAGGACGAACACAATAGATCGCAAAGTTAAGACACCAATGTCCAAAGAACCAGAAGAGATGAAGGAGAGGCAAGATAAAGGAAGTTGGAAAACCGCTAAGGAAGGGTCTAGCTATAGGTACCAAAGCTTTAAATATATAACTCATAAAGTGTATATTTTGGATTCTTTAGGTATCAAACTCTTTTGAGTATAAGTTGCATGAGATAATACTTAGCTTCAAACAGGTTTTTTATGAAGAGATCAAAGGAAACACAATCGAAACACCACTAATGTGAATCCAATAGTAGACTCCATATTGTCGTGGTTTTGGTTCAATTCAAATTATAAATCAACTAAAGAGATGGATCAAATGCATTTCTATGTTTGTAATTAATCACAACGCTCGAGATTTTAACCGCAGGCTAAGACCTAAAAACAAAAGACTCGTGGAACAAAGTGTTGGTTACTTGCTCATCTCAATGCACAGGATAAACCCACAAATGCGCTTACATTATACTCGACCATGACAATTGTGCCATATTTCTAGATTCATACATAAAGGTGTGACATGTTAGAAATTAAATGGAAGTTTCTAAATCTTAATGTGACCCAGCTAATTAAGTCATTCTATAATTAAAAGCATTAAAGCATTAAAGGATTAAAACATTAAAGCGTTGAATTGGTATATGATGGACGTACCAGACTTAAAGTTAAAGATATAAAGGATTGGGTCCTCTCTCTCCCACACAAGAGTTGCATTCTTCTCCATCAAGAAGCACATAAAGGAAGTGAGGGCAAGAGGAGAGAAACCGAATTCTGAGAAGAAGACAGAAGACAGAAGATGGCAGCCATTACATCTTCCGCTGTTAGTCAAGGTATGTCATCTTAAACAACATATTAAGTTCTGAATGTGAAATATTTGGTATTGATAATCTTGGGCTGTTAATTGAATTTTTACATTTGGTATCAGAGCCACAATCAATAACTGAATATTTCCTCAATAACTGAATATTTCCTATGATTGCAATTGATCTGTTCTGTGCTTTACTCATGATGTTAATCAAAACCCTCCGCTATAACTAAAAAATAAACCCTGTGTGAAAAACACAATCAAGCCCACAACATGGCCTCCCCTCACAGTCCATGTTTGATCTTCTTTTTGTTTCCATACGACTACAAATTCATCAAGAATTTGGCAGTTTGCGCGCTGAGTTGTTATATTATGGTTTGCGTGACCAGTTGGTGTGATAAAGAGGAAGAGACGGTGATGTTTAAGAGAGATATGTATATCTCGTGATCACTCGCCATCACTTCTCAGTCTACCCAATTTCTCTGCTTTTTCTTTTCCACGAATCAGAGGCCGAAAATGGCTTTGCTAGTGGACTTTGTCATACCGTATTCAATACGCTTTGTTAACATGGTGGAAATAATAGGATTCTTATGACAGCCGGACAAGTTCATGATTCTCTTTGACTAGAACCTCCAACAATTTGTTTAAGATAAGAATGAACGATTCATATTGTCGGACCTCACTGAGAGTCTGTGGACTGGACTAGGCATGGGGTATAATGTTTCTTTGTCGGGTAAGAATTTAAGAGTTTCGTTTTTCAAGAAACTGCCACAGTCAGCAGTCAAACTAACTTGGACGCCAAGCCTTTTTTATTTTTTATGATGATAACAGAACGAATTCTCCATTCAATCGAATTGTTTGAATGAGTCCGAACATTGTTTAAATAAATGGAAAGCATGTAACGATTTCGAAACCTTTAATCTTAAACACCGACAAGAGGAATTTGAAACGTCCACGCATTCCACCAGGCCGTAAAATAAAGACTTGAACAGTTCGTATTGAATTAAATTGATGAAACCGAAATAAAGAATGCCTTTTCGGAAATGCATGTCCAATCTGTTGTTTGAATGAACCGTTCATGTGATTCCGGCATAAAGAATCCCGATCCGGTAATGAAAGTCCAATCTGTTGTTTGAATGACGCATTCGTATGCCTTTCCAGTAATGGAAATCCAAAATAATTGTTTGAAATTTTAGGCATAAAAGTAATTGCTCTATGACTGATTGTTTTGCATAAGGTATGTGTTATAAATTATTTATGCACATGAGATTTATGATTTTGTTAATCACCAAAGTGGTCAAAATCAGAATAATCATTTAGTGCATAAGTGACATAATGATTATTGATAGAAATTGCAAGTTATCATAATACCAATTAAGAACTGGCGTCACTAATGATAGAACCTGAGAACTTACCCAAAGGAAAGTCTTGTTCTACAACTAGTTGACATGATGAGGTTTGATAGATATTTTGATTAAATAAATATTGATCATCCAAAGATGTCAGTTCTATTTAATTGAATATATTTATTACCTACTTATGTTTTGGTATTTAATTATGTTAAGTATAAGATAGTATCTACCCAAAGGAGTGCTATATTATACTATTATGTCTATATCTGAATCGCGTTAGTTATGAGCTTATAGTTATTTCATTTTTGATTTGCAGGTGATTTATCTTTCGTATGTTTTGAATCAAATTTAGTTGAAGTTCCTATTAATACATGGTGGCTTGATACTGGTGCTACAACTCATGTTTCCAACAATATGCAGGGATTTCTTACGATCCGAACCATAAATCCAAATGAAGATCGTTTTCTTTTTATGGGAAACGGAATGAAATCTTCAATTGAAGGCATTGGGACTTATCGTCTAATTCTAGAAAGTGGATATGTATTAGACTTATACAGTACCCTTTATGTACCTTCATTATCTAGAAACCTTATTTCCGCAAGTAAATTGGATATTTCTGGTTTTAGATGTATGATTGGATCTGGTTGTTTTGATTTATATAAGAATACTGATAATGTTGGTTCTGGTATTCTAATTGATGGTTTATATAAATTGAAACTGAATGACACTTATGCGAATTCCTTGTTGAATGTAGTAAATAATGTTGGATGTAAATGTAGCAGGTTGAATGAAAATTCTGCTTTCTTGTGGCATAAACGACTAGGTCATATATCCAAAGAAAGAATGATGAGATTAGTAAGTAATGAAATTTTGTCAAATTTGGACTTTAGTGATCTAGAATTATGTGTGGATTGTATTAAAGGTAAACAAACCAAACATAATAAGAAAGGAGCCACTAGAAGCAGCCAACTTCTTGAAATAATACACACTGATATTTGCGGACCTATGGACACTCCAGCCTTTAATGGAGAAAAGTATTTCATCACTTTCATTGACGATTTTTCCCGTTATGGTTATGTCTATTTGCTTCATGAAAAATCTCAATCTGTGAATGTCCTTGAGACATTTGTAAAGGAAGTTGAGAGGCAATTAGATAAAAAGGTGAAAATCATAAGGTCTGATAGAGGTGGTGAATATTATGGTAAATATTATGAGTCAGGCCAGTGTCTAGGTCCATTTGCAAAATTCCTCGAAAGTCATGGCATATGTGCGCAATACACAATGCCAGGTACACCTCAGCAAAATGGTGTAGCAGAAAGGCGCAATAGGACGTTAATAGATATGATTAGGAGTATGATGTCAGATTCTACACTACCTAAGAATTTGTGGTCGTATGCTCTCAAAACCGCTAATTATTTGTTGAATAGGGTTCCTAGTAAAGCTGTTCAAAAGACTCCTTTTGAGTTATGGACTAACAGGAAACCTAGCTTAAGACACCTGCATGTTTGGGGTTGCCCAGCGGAAGCGAGAATTTATAATCCACATGAAAAAAAATTAGATTCTCGAACGATCAGTGGGTATTTTTTAGGTTACCCTGAGAAATCTAAAGGGTATGTGTTTTACTGTCCTAATCATAGTCCAAGAATTGTAGAAACTGGTAATGCAAGATTCATTGAGAATGGTGAAGTCAGTGGGAGTACTAGAAGAGAAATAGTAGAAATAAAGGAAACAAGGGTAAATGTTACATTGCCTAGAATAGTTCCTCCATCTACTATTACTCCAAATGTTGTTCCAGCTGTTGTAGAACAGCATGATGATAATGAACAACATATAAATGAAGAAGTACTTCCTGAAGGAAATGACTTACATAATACTGATATGCATGAACCACAACAAGTAGCATTAAGAAGACCTCAAAGAAATCGTAGGTCAGCTATTTCTGATGATTATGTGGTTTATATGCAAGAATCAGATTATGATATTGGAATCAATAAGGATCCAGTTTCGTTTTCACATGCTGTAGAAAGTAAATAGTCAAAGGAATGGATTAATGCCATGAAAGAAGAAATGAAATCCATGCAACAGAATGAAGTTTGGGATCTCGTTGAGTTACCACATGGCTGTAAAAGAGTCGGATGCAAATGGGTTTTTAAAACCAAACACGACTCTAGTGGTAATATCGAACGGTATAAAGCTAGACTTGTTGCTAAGGGTTACACTCAGAAAGATGGTGTTGATTACAAGGAGACATTTTCTCCTGTTTCGAAAAAGGACTCACTAAGAATAATAATGGCATTAGTAGCTCATTATGATTTGGAGTTGCATCAAATGGATGTGAAAACAGCCTTTCTGAATGGAGATCTTGATGAGGATGTTTATATGGATCAACCTGAGGGTTTTTCTGTAGAAGGTAAAGAACAATTGGTGTGTAAACTTAAGAAGTCAATATATGGGCTTAAACAAGCATCCCGGCAATGGTATATTAAGTTCAATACCATTATTACATCTTTTGGTTTTAAGGAAAATACGGTTGATCACTGTATATACCTAAAGATCAGTGGGAGCAAGTTTATTTTTCTGGTCCTTTATGTTGATGACATCTTGCTTGCTGCAAATAATTTAAGTATATTGCGTGAGACTAAGGAATTTCTCTCAACGAACTTTGAAATGAAAGACATGGGAGAGGCATCCTATGTGATTGGAATAGAAATATTCCGTGATCGATCACAAGGAATATTGGGATTGTCTCAGAAAGGATATGTCGAAAGGATTCTAGAGAGATTTGGAATGAGTAAGTGTTCACCTGGGATAGTTCCTGTACAGAAAGGTGATAAATTCAGTCTCATGCAATGTCCTAAGAATGATGTTGAACGAAAGGAAATGGAATCAATTCCATATGCATCTGTTGTTGGTAGCCTGATGTATGCTCAAACCTGTACTAGACCGGATATCAGCTTTGCGGTCGGTATGTTAGGGAGGTATCAAAGTAATCCAGGAAGGGAACATTGGCAAGCTGCAAAGAAAGTTTTGAGGTACTTACAAGGCACGAAAGATTACATGCTCATGTATAGAAGATCCAATGAATCAGAGGTGATTGGATATAGCGATTCAGATTTTGCTGGATGCATCGATACTAGGAAATCGACTTTTGGTTACCTGTTTATGTTTGCTGAAGGGGCCATATCATGGAAAAGTGTGAAACAGACTATCGTTGCTTCATCCACTATGGAGGAAGAATTTGTGGCATGTTTTGAAGCCACAATTCATGCGTTATGGTTTCGGAACTTTATTTCAGGACTTGCGGTTGTCGACACCATTAGCAAGCCGCTGAAAATTTATTGTGATAACTCTGCAGCAGTATTTTTCTCAAAGAACGACAAGTACTCTAAAGGTGCCAAACACATAGATCTGAAGTATCTTGTTGTGAAAGATGAGGTTCAGAAACAAAGAGTGTCAATCATGCACATTAGGACAGAACTTATGATTGCAGACCCTTTGACGAAAGGGTTACAACCAAGACAATTTAAGGAACATGTTCAAAGAATGGGTCTTGGTTGTATTAATAATAATTGATGTGTGACATTCTGAGCTCTTTTATGTGTTTCTGATATACAATTATGTGTCTCTTGTTTTAATGAAGTAGTACGTATTTTATGTAATTTTAAACAAGAAAGAGTCTTATAAAGATATTATGTTTAATCATTATGATATAAGACATTATGTGGACCATTATGCTGTTTTATATAAATTATGAGTATGAATTGATGGATTGTTGGTATTGTAGTATATGGAAGGGAATGCATTGAATTAATAGTGCACAACCGCCATAACTCTCAGCAATTTATCATGGTATGATGTTCAACACTTAATATTATGAATAGTCGGGTCAAGTGGGAGAATGTTAGAAATTAAATGGAAGTTTCTAAATCTTAATGTGACCCAACTAATTAAGTCATTCTATAATTAAAAGCATTAAAGCATTAAAGCGTTGAATTGGTATATGATGGACGTACCAGACTTAAAGTTAAATATATAAAGGATTGGGTCCTCTCTCTCCCACACAAGAGTTGCATTCTTCTCCATCAAGAAGCACATAAAGGAAGTGAGGGCAAGAGGAGAGAAACCGAATTCTGAGAAGAAGACAGAAGACAGAAGACAGAAGATGGCAGCCATTACATCTTCCGCTGTTAGTCAAGGTATGTCATCTTAAACAACATATTAAGTTCTGAATGTGAAATATTTGGTATTGATAATCTTGGGCTGTTAATTGGAATTTTTACATGACAAGCATAAAATATAAGGGCCATCAAAGAGCAATGAAATGGGCAACCTCTATTTTTGCAGACACCTCGTGATTTTTCTAGATAGGTAAGTAAAATCACAAGTTAGCACATCAAATTTTCAAAATATCAAAGGATGCTAGCAGATCTAAAGTCTATGTTGTGAAATGAACTCAATTGAGCGCAATGAGATGGGATGAGGGCCCTACCAACCAGCCCATGCCTCCTCTTAAAAATTTAAATCTTAGAGCAGTTAAACATGTACATACTGGAGCATAAACCTAACAAAATCCTTGTATTAAAGTAAATATTCAGTCCTTTTGCATTGTAAAGCAAGAACGCACAGTCTAGCACCAAGAAGGGAGCTGCCTCCGAATCTAAACCAACAAGATCACTCCAATAGTATCACTACTCCAAGGTTTCTTTTTATACATTCTGTAACAAACACCAACCCATTTTCTTACTTGTGCGGTGACTACTCGGTTACCTAATTTCTTCAGTAGAGTTAGATGAATGGGGTTGTACAATATTTTTCTCTATACTTTATAGTATAATATTACTATAATATATATAATGCTATATATATATTAAATCTATATATAGCATTATATATATTAACTCTATACATATTACTATACTAATATTATGAAGTTAAATGTTATTCTTAGAAAATATAATTATTTTAATATACATATTTATTTTAATATATATATAATACTCATCTAAATTAATTTAATATACCTCATTTAATTTAATTTAATGTAGTTAATAGTAATTCTAAAACAAAAAATACTAATACTCTAACATAATACTAAATTAGACTAATGTTTCTGATACTAAAATGTAACTAAAAGGAACTCTATGGTTAAATGTCCAAATTTATTTTATTAAAAGCTACATAGGAAAAGTTGCAAATGATGTCACTAATTAATAATAATAAAACAAAAATTTATGTAAAAAATATAGAATTATTTTCATTTGATTTTTTTTAGTGATATAAATAAAAGCTTTACCACTAATTAACAACGATAAAAACACAAATTTATGTACAAAAATATACAATTATTTTCATTTGATTTTTTAATGATATGAATAAAGGATTTAAGATCAAGTGGCTAAAATGCTTGCCTTTGTGAGAGAGGGGTTTATGAAAATGGATGTGCAGGATGCCAAGTTACGGATTGGGAGAGTAAAGAGAGGAATGAAAAAACAAAAGAAAGAAATTATTTCACTTTATTTTCTTTGTCATTTATCAGTAATAAGTCTTGCATGCTTGGGATGCATTTATGTAACAAATAGATGTTACAGATATAATTTGTGTCATTTATCAGTAATAAGTCTGGTAGGTTTTGGATCCATTTATGTAACATCTAAGTAATAAGTCTGGTATGTTTTGGATCCATTTATGTAACAGGTAGATGTTACAGACAAAATTTGTGAATGATTGCAATAGTGAAATTAGTCATAAATTCTGTAATAAATGACTGCACAAATTCACTATTAAATCTGCAAGAGTACAAAGTTTAAAGTGAAATATAAATGATTGAGCTCAACTTAAAAGTCTCCTAAAAGAAATGAACAACTTCCCGATAATCAATCAATGTAAATAAAAGGATTTTTGATAGCAATAAATAGTTATTACATAACCATAATTACAGAGAAATTTCATGATAAATCTTCCTGGGCTGAAAATACTATTAGAGAAGAATAAAACACCCAAGCTTTTAATTTGCGTAGTAAGAAAGTGATACAACGGTGAGCACAGTGGTGGATTCAGAATCCTCCCTTTGTAAAGAAAGTGATACAACAGTGCACACAGTGGTGGATTCAGAATCCCCCCATTACAAAGATGAGTATTGTATATAAATACTCCCAAATTTCTCCTCATCGATTTTTTATTTATATTTTATGCCATACAAATGTGACCTCCCCAAAGTATGAGCAATAAATTAAACTTAAATTAGCAAATTGTGGCTCTGTGATTATGTGATGCTTTTCTTTCATTGAGTTGATCTCGTCCAGTATGCAGTGGTTTAGTAAAACACTGCCATGAGCTAAAATCTAATCAAGATTGCTCCCTTGTGAGAGTTGGCTTAGAATCTGCTCAATCCAACTGATTTATAAAGTCTAAATGCTAAATCGCAGAGACGTTGACCGTTTCGATTTTATTTTTCATCAGATGTGGCGATCTGCATGATTTTGATCTGAAATATTCTTGTGATTCGTCTCCCTTTTTCATGGAGCACCTGCAACCATAAAAGATAAGTAATTAGAAAATCTTAAATAATAACAATGAATTCAATCATTGTGACTCCCGAGTGTTGACATGTCATACTAATAAGGCATCAAAATAAGTTGCATCCCATATTTTCTGCGCAAAAAGTGGAAGTAAGAACAACCCGTGTGCCAATTAATAGAGATAAGAGTACCAAAAATTTAAACAGGGATACAAATACCAAACGATAGAAGGTTGTTAGGTCGACGGGTCAAAAGTGAAAGGAGACAGGCCCAAGTCAAGACCTTTTTAGCCAAAAATTAATAAGTTAACGAGGCTTTGATATCATAGGGCCGTTTACCGGGCATAGATGCATATTTTTTACGTGGTGTTTAACACTTTATCCCACATTTATGAGGTGTGAAATTATTTTGTAGTTTATTATTTATCGTTCATGCAAACGCGAACGTAAGAAACAAAGATGAGGGTGCGAAAGTTCTTTTATGGTATATGCTGTTTAATTCATAGCAGGTTTTACAACATTAATTTTTTATTATATATACCATAAAAACTTTATTATATACAAAACCTTTTTGAGTTTTAATTTTATTTTATTATTATATAAATTACAGCATCCTTTAATTACAAAGATATTTTTATTATATATACCATATAAACTTTATTTTTTTCCAGTTTTAATTTTATTTTATTATTATATAAATTACAGAACACATTGTGGGGTTCGACTTTTCTGGGAAATGAAAAAATAGTTTATTACAAAATTTTGTGCACTTTAGCCTTTCCAGCGTCTCTAAATTGTTCGAATTTTTTATACAATATAGCATCCATTTTCATGTACAGTGCAGGTCTGTTTATAACATAACTTATAGGTGTATGGTCTATATGTGAATTGAACTACGTTGGTCCAACGAGAAAGCAAAGTCCGGACAGAACACCAAGGAGCTCACAGGGCATGTGGCAGAAGACAAACTCACAGTCTTCGAAGTAACCCATAAGCGGAATTACAAGGACCCGACCCAAACTAAATGTCAAGCGAATAATCAATTACAAGCATTGCCAGGTATGCACAATAAACAAATATTCATAGCTTCATGCGTTTAAATCAAGACAGAAGAGAACATAGAATTTCTTGTATATTCATCCATAAATATTGTTCAAAGCCAAAACCGTTCAACAGTTACAAAACCCGTGCCAAATTCTTTGACAAGTTGGGGCAAGATACCACACGGGTTTAGCAACCCTCGACTTAATTACAGACACCAGACAAGGAAAGAGTAATTGTGTAAGCCTATAGACGAGACTGTAACAGTCAGCGGCCCAACAAGCCATTGACGCACAAACTTGACAAACCCTAACCAAACGTTGAACGAAAAGCAACCAAAGCATAGAGAATGTCACTACCCATGACAAGCTGGAGCCACCAAATTGCTAGGCCTCGAATCGCTTCGAGTAGCCAACCAAGCCGCTAGGCCTCGAATCCTTCCAAGGAGCCATACCTATAGTCACAAACAATGTTACAAAATATAAGTAACAGGTAGTGGGGAAAGACGAGGTGTATAACTGAGCAAAGGCAAACAACAATAAATATTTACCTTGTATTGGCAAGCCGTGGCTGAAACAGTTTCGCCAGAACACCCTGCTCACAAGGAGCCAATACATTAGCAACTGAGAGAAACAGATGCGAATGATGATAGCATGGAACCGAGGAAACATACCTCGTGAGTGAGGAAGGAGCCAGAGGAATTTGCTACCATGTTCTGCCCGAAAATGAGGACGGAAGAATAGAACCCTGAAGATTGTCACCTGAAACAGCTCCAACTCGTAACCGAATACAATGATAGAGGAAAAGAATTTACAGGCATCAATATCACATGTTACAAGAAGCATAGAGACGCAATCGCGGACCGCAGACATAGATTTAACAATAAAAAACAAGAACGGACCATGGAAAATAGGACCTACCGAGTTGACATTATTATCGTCAGACAAAGAAGAGCGACGTTCAGGTTAACATCCTGAACCAGAGAACGGACAGCAGAACCCCAGATCGAAACCTCCAGAAACCACCGAGAATGCAGAGCATACAGGAACCAAAAGGAATGTGCAAACGAATGACCAAGTGAGGGTTTGATCGCCCATACCAAGGCAGATCGAGAAAACCAAGGGAGGACAATTGTCAAGCAACTGGGGGCAGAGCTACCAATCGTCTGTGCAGGTACCAAGGACTGAAACACTATCATTAAATTCAACCACCGGCAAATCGACCTATATCAAAAAAAAAATCTGTTGTTCATTATTAACTGCCACTTTATTCAAGCATTGATATTCGTGGGAGGAGGATTACGTGCGCTGGACCCATCAAGTGGTATCAGAGCCAAGTTGAAAGAATTGGGATATGGAGGTTCAAAGACGAGGACGTGGAAGAGGTGTACGCAAAGCAGCAGATGAGGGTTTGAGGGAAGAAATATGGACCCTTACTGCTCGCTTAGAGGCAGTGGAGGCAGGAAGGAGAAGAGACCTAGAACTTGGGGATGACAGTGAAGAGGAGGCAATATCTGCTACAAACGGATCAGATGAAGAAGCCCCAGAGATAAAATTGTTGATATCGGTGTTGCTAGCCAGCACCAAACCCCAACCGGAGATTCCTAACTATGATGGCAATATGTCCGCAGATGTTCTGCTGGATTGGATAAGTGAGTTGGATAAGTATTTCGAGAATGAAGAGATTAGTGAGGACAAAAGAGTCAGATTCGCTGCAACCAAATTGAAGGGACACGCCGCTTTATGGTGGGATAGTGTCCAGGTAGACAGAAGGAGAATGAATAAGCTACCGATAAGGAAGTGGCCAAGGATGGTGGCAAAGTTGAAAGGAAGATTTCTGCCTAAAGATTATCAGGTTGAGCTTTATCGACGGGTACAGAATTTAAGACAGAAAGGTATGACCGTAAAGGAATACATAGAAGAATTTTATCGTGTAAACTTGAGGGCTGGTTACACTGATGATACTCCAGAGAAGACAGCGAGATACGTGAACGGTTTGAGGTTGGAAATACTGGATGAGATCAGTATTCTTTCTTCGTGGAACATAGAAGAAGCCTTTCAGAGTGATATGAAGGCTAAAGAAAAGATTAATAGGAAGCATAATAATAGGAGAGGACGGGGAAATGGCAGGGGACGAGGACAATCCTATGGCAGAGGAAGAACTGCCAGTGACAGCGAAGAAGGCAGCAATTCCAGGGCTTTAAGAACAACAGATAAGGGAGATAGCACGAGAGGAGGTCGGCCATATTAGCGAGGAAGAGGGAATGGCCAAGGAAGGGGAGCTAATGTCCAGTGCTACAGGTGCCACAAGTGGGGGCACAGATCCTTCGAATGCCTGGAAGCAGAGCAAGCTGGCCAAAGGGGAACATTTGTTGCACAGCCTGAGGAAGCTGAGCCACTGCCCCAGGAAGTAGAAAATGTCGCAGAAACAGGAGAGGCTTTGGTTCTAAATAAGGTGTTATTGAAGCCAGCAAAGGAAACTGCTGAGCAGACCCAACGGAAGGCACTGTTCCAGACAGTTTGCAAATCACATGGGAAGTGCTGTAAATTGATCATAGACAGTGGGAGTACAGACAATCTGGTTTCCACCAAGATGGTGGAGAAGCTGCGATTGAGGCGACTTAAGCACCCTACACCTTTCAAGGTGTCATGGTTGCAGAAAGACCACCAGCTATTAGTTGATGAATAGTGTGAGGTTGAATTTCACATTGGCAAGTACGAGGACAAGGTTGCCTGCGATATCATGCCAATGGACGTGTGCCATATACTACTGGGGAGACCGTGGCAGTATGATCAGAAGGTGATGCACGATGGGAAGATGAATTGTTACAAATTTGTGAAAGATGGAGTCAAGCATATGCTTGTATCCATCAAAGAAGAGGATACAACAGAAGCAAGTGGAACAAAAGCATTATTAGTAGGTGGAAAACAGTTTATTAAACAGATTGAGGAGAACGAAGTGAATTATGCGGTCGTGAGGAGAACTAAGACTGTGTTGCTGCGCATAGAAATGTTTGAATTGCTTGCAGAGATTCAGGAGATGTTAGAGGAATTCAAGGACATTGTAGTTGATGACTTACCGTACAAGTTGCCTCCCAAGAGGAGCATCAGCCATCATATCGATTTCATACCCGGAGCAAGCCTACCAAATAAAGCAGTGTATCGAATGAGCCCGAAAGATAATGAAGAGATTCGCAAACAGGTGCAAGAGCTGCTGGACAAGGGGCTGATCAAAGAAAGCTTGAGCCCTTGTGCAGTACCAATAGTACTCGCGCCTAAGAAGGGTGGAGAATGGCGGATGTGTACAGACTCACGAGCTTTTAATAAAATCACTATTCGATACAGGTTTCCCTTACCAAGGATGGATGATATGATGGATTGTCTTAGCGGGGCAGCTTATTTCACAAAGATTGATCTGAAGAGTGGCTATCATCAGATCAGGATTAGAGAAGGAGACGAGTGGAAGACAACCTTCAAGACCAATGAAGGGTTGTACGAGTGGCTAGTCATGTCGTTCGGTTTGAGTAACGCTCCTAGTACTTTTATGAGGTTGATGAATGAAATGTTGAAAGAGTTTATCGGTAAGTTTGTGATAGTATATCTTGATGATATTTTGATTTTCAGTACAACGAAAGAAGAGCACCTTCAACATGTTCGAATAGTGCTAGATAAGTTACAGCAGAACAAACTGCTGATAAACCTGAAGAAATGTACCTTCATGCAGAAAGAACTAGTTTATTTGGGCTTTGTAATTGCAGAGAATGAATTGAAGATGGATCCAGAAAAGATCGCAGCGATCGTCAATTGGCCATCACCAAAGAGCTTATTTGAGGTACGTAGCTTTCATGGGTTGGCAAGTTTTTACCGCAAGTTTATAAGGAATTTTAATGAAATCTGCGTGCCAATGCTAGACACCATCAAAAAGGCCAGTCAGCCATTTTGTTGGACCAAGGCAGCAGAGAACAGTTTCTAGCTCGTGAAGCGGAAGATTACAGAGAGGCCGATTCTAAGGCTACCAGATTTTAATAAGCTTTTCCAGGTTCGATGCAATGCAAGTGGGACAGCCATTGGCGCTGTGCTCAGTCAAGAAGATAAACCGGTTGCATTATTTAGTGAGAAACTGAATGAGAGCAGGCAGAAATATTCCTCATATGACAAGGAATTTTATGTTGTTGTCCAAGCTTTAAAGCATTGGAGACACTACCTGTTGGGGAATGAGTTTGTACTATTTTCTGATAATTCAGCACTGCAATATGTAATGCAACAACATAAATTGAACCACAAGCATGCCAAATGGGTAGAGTATCTACAGAGTTTCACCTTTGTGCTGAAACACATCAGTGGGCAAGCCAATAAAGTGGTAGAAACATTGAGCAGAAGAGCTTTACTCTTATAGGAAAGTACAATACAGGTGATGGGATTCGAACACTTAAAATATTTGTACCAGACCGACACAGACTTCAAGGAAGCGTTTGAAGCCTATCAAAATCCCGTGCTGAGAAATACAAGTCCATGGTTGGACTACAACTTGCAGGAGGGACTATTGTTTAGAGGAGGACAGTTATGCATCCCAGACTGTTCGATGAGAGAAAATATTGTACGGGAGAAACATAGCGGGGGTCTAGCCAGTCATTTCGGCATAGACAAGACTTTGGAGCAGCTCGGACACTTCTATTACTGGCCAAGAATGCGCATGGATGTACAGCAGTATGTAAACAGGTGTAAAGTCTGCCAATTAGCGAAATGACATAATTAAAACACTAGACTTTACACACCACTACCTGTTCCAAGTAGGCCATGGGACTCAGTCAGTATTGGCTTTGTCTTGGGACTGCCTAGAACGCAGCGAGGATATGACTTAGTGATGGTGGTGGTAGACAGATTTTCAAAAATGGCGCATTTCATCCCTTGTCGAAAAACTAGTGATGCCACTCATGTAGCTCACCTGTTTTTCACAGAGATTATTGGATTACACAGCCTACCCAGATCTATTATTTTTGACATGGACGTAAAATTCACGGGACACTTTTGGCGCACCCTGTGGAAAAAGTTGGACACGCAGTTGAATTTCAGCTCTGCATATCATCCGCAGAGTGATGGACAAACGGAAGTGGTGAACAGGAGTTGGGAAATTTGTTACGGAGTTTGAGTGGGGAAAATTCACAGTTATGGGATTGTGCTCTCGCTCAGGCCAAATTCACTTATAACAATTCGCCAAATCGTAGCACCGGACACAGTCGATTTCAAATCCTATACGGCATGCATCCTTAGGGGATACATGAACTGCGAGATTTGGGAAAGTTGGAGCAGAGGAGTGCTGACGGAGAATACTTTGTGGAAGCGATGAGTGAACTACATGAGCGGGTGAAGCTAAAGTTGCAGGACAACGTGCATAAATATAAACAACAAGCAGATTTAAAGTGACAGGAAGTCCAATTCAACATAGGTGACGAGGTCCTTGCACACTTACGCAAATAAAGGTTTCCTAAGCGCGCGTATAACAAACTAAAATTTAAAAAGATTGGTCCCTGTAAATTTTGTGCAAGTTCTCAGCCAACGCTTACGAAATTCAGCTGCCATCTGATATAGGCATATCACCTATTTTCAATGTGGCGGACCTGTTCCCATATACTATCAACTCAGAGGAAGACAGTGTGGTACGACCAGAATGAGACACCCAAGTTGGAGACAGTTCTTGGATGAGGCACATGCCTTTGGTTCAGCCCCATGAGATCGAGAAGATTCTCGATACCCAGGTAGCCAAGAGGATGTGCAGTGTTGAGATTGCAACAAGATGATGGAGCTTAGTGAAAAGAGTCGCCTTCACTAAGTGGGCCCGCAGGCAAATTATGGCGCAAGTTCTATTTTTGACCAAAGTGTGAGTGATCACAATGTGGGTGACCAAAGTGTGAGTGATCACAATGTGGGTGACCAAAGTGTGGGTGACCACAGTGTGGGTGATCAAAGTCTATTTTTAGACTGGTTGTCAAAAATAGAAAAGTCAAATATTATGGTCTCATAATAATATTTGGACTATAAACTTGATCTTATTCTCTTGTAGCACTTTAGTTTGAGCTACAGATGTGGCCCATGCAGCTGTCAGAAGGAAGTACGCTTTTCTTATGAGTCAGTTGAGTTGTTGCATGCATGACTTCAGTTAGAACTCAATCAGTTGAGTTTGGGGAGTTGATTGTGGAGTTGATGGAGTTGTGTTCAGTTTGACTTGGTTAAACTAGTTGTAGTTAGTCTAACTGCAAATAGACTAATGATGAGTTGTTAAACTAATTATTAACTCATAATAAAACTATAGAATACATCAGTTAACTCAGTTGCATGTTAGTGCATGTTCAGTTCAGCAGGGACAAGTGTTAGAGAATCAGATTGCTATCAGTGGTGACTATAGTTGTGCATCAGATCTTGCACAATCAAGGGATTGAGTATGCCAATGAGTTTGCTCATGTATTTTCCCAGTTTGTAGCTTCTGCTCACGTCTTACACATTTTGAGTGATTCTTTTGAGGTGAAATACGAGTTTGGTAGACCATTCTCATTCATTCTTGAGCAGGTATTGAGCAGTGGAGGTAGGCAAGCAGTGGAATAGATTTGGAGATCAGATCTTAGCTGTATTGTGTGTAACATGTGGAGCTAATACTGGATTGCTTGTGATAAAAATTGTACTTTGTAATGTTACATGGTCTCAATCATTAATATACAGATAGTGTGGGGTTTTTAGCGAGATGCTTTCCCCGGGTTACATATTGTGTTAATGTGTGAATGCTCTTGATGTTTTATTGTTATTGATGCTGCTATATTGATGATCAACGTAGAGGAGCTTATGTATTGTGTATGTATTCTGCAATAGTACATGATCAGGATAATCTCTGTTGAATATGTGTTAAATTATTCAAAATTTCTACACGCAGGAAGGAGTATCTACGCTACCTCATCAAGTGGAAGAACCGTCCAATTGAGGATAGTTCGTGGCTCGACGCGGCGCAGATACAGAAGGCTGGTTATTCTGTGGAGGAGCTCATGTAACGGAGCCATGACTTTTTCTTACCCCGGGAGCCTGATGCAGGAGCATCCATCTGACAGGACGAGATAAAAGGAAGGCTATTTGGTCTCTGAAGGGGACAGAGGAGTAAATTTGCTGAAAGGATAATATGTTTGTTTCTTTTACTTTATTTGATTAAGTTGTCTAAGTTAAATAAATGAATAGTAATTAGGAACAATAGGAATTATAATTAGTTAGGATCAATGTTTTAAACAACTATCTTTACCTTTGTAATAATGTTGAACGACAATGAAAAGTTCTGGAATAAAAACTAATGTAACTAATCAGGCATAACCAACAATGGTTGGAAAAACTAACAGTTTTCTAATAGTTGTTTTAAAAGAGGGACAAAACACATTGTGGGGTTTGACTTTTCCAGGAAATGAAAAAATAGATTATTACAAAATTCTGTGCACTTTAGCCTCTCCAGCGTCCCTAAATTGTTCGAATTTTTTAAACAATATAGCATCCATTTTCATGTACAGTGCAGGTCTGTTTATAACATAACTTATAGGTGTATGGTCTATATGTGAATTGAACTACGCCGGTCCAACAAGAAAGCAAAGTCCGGACAGAACACCAAGGAACTCACAGGACATGTGGCGGAAGACAAAATCACAATCTTCGAAGTAACCCACAAGCGGAATTACAAGGACCCGACCCAAACTAAATGTTAAGCGAATAATCAATTACAAGCATTGCCAGGTATGCACAATAAACAAATATTTGTAGCTTCATGCTTTTAAATCAAGACAGAAGAGAACATAAAATTTCCTGTGCTTCATGTGTTTAAATCAAGACATAAGAGAACATAAAATTTCCTGTGCATTCATCCATAAATATTGTTCAAAGCCAAAACCGTTCAACAGTTACAAAATCCGTGCCAAATTCTTTGACAAGTTGGGGCAAGATACCACACAGGTTTAGAAACCCTCGACTTAATTACAGACACCAGAAAAGGAAAGAGTAACTGTGTAAGCCTATAGCCGAGACTGTAACAGTTAGCGGCTCAACAAGCCATTGATGCACAGACTTGAAAAACCCTAACCAAACGTTGAACGAAAAGCAACCAAAGCATAGAGAACGTTGCTACCCGTGACAAGCTGGAGCCACCAAACTACCAGGCCTCGAATCGCTTCGAGTAGCCAACCAAGCCGCCAGGCCTCGAATCCTTCCGAGGAGCCATACCTGTAGTCACAAACAGTGTCACAAAATATAAGTAACGGATAGTGGGGAAAGACGAGGCGTATAACTGAGCAAAGACAAACAACAGTAAATATTTACCTGGTATTGGTAAGCCGTGGCCGAAACAGTTCCGCCAGAACACCCTGTTCATAAGGAGCCGATACATTAGCAACTGAGAGAAAGAGATGTGAATGCTGATAGCATGGAACCGGGAAAACATACCTCGTGAGTGACGAAGGAGCTAGAGGAAGTTGCTACATGTTCTGCCCGAAAACGAGGATGGAAGAATAGAACCCTGAAGACTGTCACCTGAAACAGTGCCAACCCGTAACCAAATACAACGACAGAGGAAAATAATTTACAGGTATCAATATCACATGTTACAAGAAGCGCAGAGACGCAATCGCGGACGCAGACATACAATTAATAGTCAGAAACAAGAACGGACCAGGGAAAACAGGACCTACCGAGTTGACATTATTATCGCCAGACAAAGAGGAGCGACGTTCAGGTTAACATCCTGAACCAGAGAAGGGACAGCAGAACCCCAGATCGAATCCTCCAGAAACCACCAAGAACACAGAGCATATAGGAACCAAAAGAAATGTGCAAACGAATGACCAAGTGAGGGTTTGATCGCCCATACCAAGGCAGGTCGAGAAAACCAAGGGAGGACAGTTGTCAAGCAACTGGGGGCAGAGGTACCAATCGTCTATGCAGGTACCAAGGACTGAAACACTAGCATTAAATTCAACCACCGGTGAATCGACCTATATCAAAAAAAAATTTGATGTTCATTATTAACTGCCACTTTATTCCCGCATTGATATTCGTGGGAGGATGATTACGTGGGATGGACCCATCAATGAGTGATTAACATGGAAATATAAAGAAGCTATTTTTTCAAAATGCAAAATAGAGGGTCCCCATATTTTCATGCGAAAAAGTATGGGGGTTTATGGCCACAACAATGGCAATTCATGGGGAAGAAACAATTATCTTTGGTTTCAAGTGTAATAAGTTTAATTTTACCAAAACATTGAAGCGATGAATTCCATGAAAACTTCAAACATTAAATCATTTCCCATGGGTTCCACATCAATAAATCAAGGAATATAAGTTCTTAAAGTGATAAGTACTTAAAATAAACTCAGTCTAAAACCAAGAATGGATATAATGAATTTTAAATTTACCTCATGTGAATGATAGAAGAGGTATAAATAATATGTTTTAAAGAAATTATACATCTATTGATATACATAGTCTCCCTTACTCGACATTGCTTCACTTCCAACGAGTGTCCATAGCCCCAACAAAGTTGTCTTAGTACAACACAAGCATAGGCCTACTACGAGTGAGCATGTTCAGTACCATGGCCTTCAACCCTCTTTTACCACCCTTTAGGTAAACTTTATTTGGAGAATTGATTTAAGAATTTGGGTGAAGAGGGCGGGGTGGTAGGGGAGATTTTGAAGGTAATGGGTATAATACTTATAATTTTTTCACTCCCTTATCTTTCCCTACAACTATAAATTCAAAGGTTTTTATGCGAGGAGGTGGGGAAGGTGGGATTCATTGAATTAGACTCAAGTTAGTTCCTTTCCTTGAATATATGAATCTTGTCACTTGGAAAAGATAAATGTTCCTTCAAGGGAAAAGATTTAATGTAAGATAACTCAAAATTCGATAAATATCTACCTTTAAGGTTAATTAAAACCCATTTAAATAACATAGTTAACAATTCTCTTGAATCACTCATTGATGTTAGATCAACCAGAAATCCCCTTTGGATTTATTAGAAAGTGAAATCAAAGAATGCAATCAAATCATTTTAGATTAAAAATAAAATGAATATAACAAAGCTAAAGTAAAATGAAACCTAACTATACTACAATAGAATATGAAAACCAAAATGAAAACAAACGAAAGAGTGAGCCATGAGAAAATTCTTACAACACAACATAAAGAGGCTTAACATAAAAAGTATATCAAATGATGTTTATGTTAAGATTATTAGATCTTTATCTCATGAAAATATTTACTGCCAAGGCTCTTCTAAAGCATAGTTGTGATTTTGAATTTGAATGCTTTAGTGGGAATCTTCCTTTCTTTCGCAAATTTTTCTTGAAAACTAAACATGCAAGTCTTAAAGATCAACTTTTAGGAATAAAACTGACCATTAGTTACAAGAGATTATAAATAAGTAAAATTTGAAAGTGGAAAAAGAAACTCCATGAATGCATTATGATGAATGTTATTCACAACTGCTTTTGCTAGCAAAGTCAAATCCTCAAATCAAACCAATGAAAACCTACGAGAAGAAGAACAAAACTAATAAATAAAATATAGATAAAGATAAAAGAAAAACTGAAATTAAAGGATATGAAAATCAACTTTTACACATACCTGGAAAAATATTAATACAAATTTACCTTATAGTTCTTGACATCCTCTCATGGAGGTTCTATAGGTATAACAAATTATATTTTCCTCCAAATTTGCATATGTTGAAAATCATGAATTAATTTAATCTAATTGATAAATAATGCACTACAAAGATTTTCACAAGACAAAATAAAATGCCTGAGATATAAATAGAATGCATAAAATGATATTGTATGTCATGATTTGAATTTTGATCTCGTAAGCCCATTTTATTAATCAAGCCATTGTTTAAAATGTAAAATATAATCATTAATGCAATTATGTTGGTAAAAAATAGAAATAAGCATTATATTTAAGTTAACATCAAATTATATGGGTTTTACTACCATAAGTTAATGGTAACGATCAAATAAAAAGTTTGATGAATTATAACCTACTATAAGAAAAATAATAGCCGAACTAATTGTGGAGACTCATTCTTATTCATAAAAATACCATAATGGCTTTATTTTAAGAGAAAATAAAATAAAACTAAACTAAGATAAATTTGTTCATACTATAACTATATGAGTAAAAATACGACTACGCATAGTCGTATTTCCAACGCAATCAAGCAAGCTCTTCATTTATTGAACAAATATTCATTTCATACATTAGTAATAATACCATATCAAATACTAGGCATGGCAAAGACACTGAAATTGAAATACTTTCATGTTTTGAGAACAAATAACAAGGAAGCAGACATTGAGGCAAACAAGGCAGTCTAGTTAGTTGCCGGAACTATTCTTAGAGATAATGAAATCTTTTGGGACCCAATCCCCTAAAGAACCATGTTTTACTACATATTATTGAAACAGTTTGTTTGTATTTTTAAGCTCGGGAACTCAACAGCAAAAGTCCACTATATAAAATGTAAAAAGAGGAGCCTGATAAGCGTAGGCGCTATGTTCCTCTTGCTGGAGAGACATGCAAAAATCTGCCTCTCTTTTTGTAACCGAATTTGTGGCTCTTTGCCAATCAGTTAATGAAATCCCATAACCGTTTTAATAAAAAAAAAAAAATACCATATCAAATACTAAACTATATACAAGAATCCTAGAATGAGCATATGTGTAAGTCCTAAAAACAAAAGGAAAATAAATCTATAATTAGTAAACCTCCTATTATAAGAATATTCAAATTCTAAATAAATTCTATCGAAATAGATACAACCTAAAGGGTAAGAGATATCACCTTTATGAATCCAATAAGAATTTTTTTTTGAAAACGGTAAAAGATGGGAAGTATTTACATCAGTTTTCTCTAGAAGTTCAAAAGAACCATCTTCTTCCCTAGTCAGAAATTTACTATTAAAATAAAGAGAAACCTCCTTAAAGGCATCTACCATATGTATATAATAATTAAGGAAACTGGTAAACCCAGGGTTATTTACAAAAGAAAAAGGGCCATAATATTATTGTATAAACCAATATGTTTCGAATTTAATATTATTACGAGTAATATTGAAAACTTGTAATAAAGGTTGATGATCCTAATCAGAATGAAAGAAATTCAGTTTGTGCTTAGAAAATGAATCAGTGCAAAAAACATGTTGGGATTCAATCAAATGTTTTAAGTTCATTAGTATTAGCATAGTTGTTAAAAATCACATCAATTTCCTATAATTTATAAGAATCTTTGTAGTAACGAAAAGGATGAGTAGAAGTTTCTAAACTAAGGCTCTGGGAAATGAAAAAACACATTGTGGGGTTCGACTTTTCTGGGAAATGAAAAAATAGTTTATTACAAAATTCTGTGCACTTTAGCCTCTCCAACGTCCCTAAATTGTTCGAATTTTTTATACAATATAGCATCCATTTTCATGTACAGTGCAGGTCTGTTTATAACATAACTTATAGGTGTATGGTCTATATGTGAATTGAACTACGCTGGTCCAACGAGAAAGCAAAGTCTGGACAGAACACCAAGGAGCTCATAGGACGTGTGGCAGAAGACAAACTCATAGCCTTCGAAGTAACCCATAAGCGGAATTACAAGGACCCGACCCAAACTAAATGTCAAGCGAATAATCAATTACAAGCATTTCCAGGTATGCACAATAAACAAATATTCGTAGCTTCATGCGTTTAAATCAAGACAGAAGAGAACATAGAATTTCCTGTGCATTCATCCATAAATATTGTTCAAAGCCAAAACCATTCAACAGTTACAAAATCCATGCCAAATTCTTTGACAAGTTGGGGCAAGATACCACATGGGTTTAGAAACCCTCGACTTAATTACAGGCACCAGACAAGGAAAGAGTAACTGTGTAAGCCTATAGCCGAGACTGTAACAATCAGCGGCCCAACAAGCCATTGACGCACAGACTTGACAAACCCTAACCAAACGTTGAACGAAAAGCAACCAAAGCATAGAGAACGTCGGTACCCGTGACAAGCTGGAGCCACCAAACTGTCAGGCCTCGAATCGCTTCAAGTAGCCAACCAAGCCGCCAGGCCTCGAATCCTTCCAAGGAGCCATACCTATAGTCACAAACAATGTCACAAAATATAAGTAACAGATAGTGGGTAAAGACGAGGTGTATAACTGAGCAAAGGCAAACAACAGTAAATATTTACCTGGTATTGGCAAGCCGTGGCTGAAACAGTTCCGCCAGAATACCCTGCTCACAAGGAGCCAATACATTAGCAACTGAGAGAAAGAGATGCGAATGATGATAGCATGGAACTGGGAAAACATACCTCGTGAGTGAGGAAGGAGCCAGAGGAAGTTGCTACCATGTTCTGCCCGAAAACAAGGACGGAAGAATAGAACCCTGAAGACTGTCACCTGAAACAGCTCCAACCCGTAACCGAATACAATGATAGAGGAAAAGAATTTACAGGCATCAATATCACATGTTACAAGAAGCGTAGAGACGCAATCACGGACCGCAAACATAGAGTTAACAATTAGAAACAAGAACGGACCAGGGAAACCAGGACCTACCGAGTTGACATTATTATCGCGAGACAAAGAGGAGCGACGTTCAGGTTAACATCCTGAACCAGAGAACGGACAACAGAACCCTAGATCGAAACCTCCAGAAACCACCGAGAACGCAGAGCATACAAGAACCAAAAGAAATGTGCAAACAAATGACCAAGTGAGGGTTTGATCGCCCATACCAAGGCAGGTCGAGAAAACCAAGGGAGGACAATTGTCAAGCAACTGGGGGTAGAGGTACCAATCTTCTGTGCGGGTACCAAGGACTGAAACATTATCATTAAATTCAACCACCGACGAATCGACCTATATCACAAAAAAAATTTGTTGTTCATTATTAACTGCCACTTTATTCCCGCATTGATATAAGTGGGAGGAGGATTATGTGGGTTGGACCCATCAAGTGGTATCAGAGCCAAGTTGAAAGAAATGGGATATGGAGGTTCAAAGACGAGGACGTGGAAGAGGTGTACGCAGAGCAGCAGATGAGGGTTTGAGGGAAGAAATATGGACCCTTACTGCTCGCTTAGAGGCAGTGGAGGCAGGAAGGAGAAGAGACCTAGAACTTGGGGATGACAGTGAAGAGGAGGCAATAGCTGCCACAAACGCATCAGATGAAGAAGCCCCAGAATTGTTGAGATCGGTGTTGCTAGCCAGCAACAAACCCAAACCGGAGATTCCTAACTATGATGGCAGTCTGTCCGCAAATGTTCTGCTGGACTGGATAAGTGAGTTGGATAAGTATTTTGAGAATGAAGAGATCAGTGAGGACAAAAGAGTCAAATTCGCTGCAACTAAATTGAAGGGACACACCGCTTTATGGTGGGATAGTGTCCAGGTAGACAGAAGGAGAATGAATAAGCTATCGATAAGGAAGTGGCCAAGGATGGTGGCAAAGTTGAAAGGAAGATTTCTGCCTAAAGATTATCAGGTTGAACTTTATCGACAGGTACATAATTTAAGACAGAAAGGTATGACCGTAAAGGAATACATAGAAGAATCTCATCGTGTAAACTTGAGGGCTGGTTACACTGATGATACTCCAGAGAAGACAACGAGATACGTGAACGGTTTGAGGCTGGAAATACTGGATGAGATCAGTATTCTTTCTCCGTGGAACATAGAAGAAGCCTTTCAGAGTGATGTGAAGGCTAAAGAAAAGATTAATAGGAAGCATAATAATAGGAGAGGATGGGGAAATGGCAGGGGACGAGGACAGTCCTATGGCAGAGGAAGAACTGCCGGTGACAACGAAGAAGGCAACAGTTCCAGGGCTTCAAGAACAACAGATAAGGGAGATAGCACGAGAGGAGGTCGGCCATATCAGTGAGGAAGAGGGAATGGCTGAGGAAGGGGAGCTAATGTCCAGTTCTACAGGTGCCACAAGTGGGGGCACAGATCCTTCGAATGCCCGGAAGCAGAGCAAGCTGGCCAAAGGGGAACATTTGTTGCACAGCCTGAGGAAGCTAAGGCACTGCCCCAGGAAGTAGAAAATGTGGCTGAAACAGGAGAGGCTTTGGTTCTGAATAAGGTGTTATTGAAGCCAGCCAAGGAAACTGTTGAGCAGACCCAACGAAAGGCACTGTTCCGGACAGTTTGCAAATCACATGGGAAGTGCTGTAAATTGATCATAGACAGTGGGAGTACAGACAATTTGGTTGCCACCAAGATGGTGGAGAAGCTGGGATTGAGGCGACTTAAGCACCCTACACCTTACAAGGTGTCATGGTTGCAGAAAGGCCACCAGCTATTAGTTGATGAACAATGTGAGGTTGAATTTCACATTGGCAAGTACCAGGACAAGGTTGTCTGCGATATCATGCCAATGGACGTGTGCCATATACTACTGGGGAGACCGTGGCAGTATGATCGGAAGGTGATGCATGATGGGAAGACGAATTGTTACAAATTTGTGAAAGATGGAGTCAAGCATATGCTTGTACCCATCAAAGAAGAGGATACAACAGAAGCAAGTGGAACAAAAGCATTATTAGTAGGTGGAAAACAATTTATTAAATAGATTGAGGAGAACAAAGTGAATTATGCGGTCGTGAGGAGAACTAAGACTGTGTTGCTACACACAGAAATGTCTGAATTGCCTGCAGAGATTCAGGAGATGTTAGAGGAATTCAAGGACATTGTAGTTGATGACTTACTGGACAAGTTGCCTCCCAAGAGGAGCGTATCGAATGAGCCTGAAAGATAATGAAGAGATTCACAAACATGTGCAAGAGCTGTTGGACAAGGGGTTGATCAAAGAAAGCTTGAGCCCTTTTGCGGTACCAATAGTACTCGCGCCTAAGAAGGGTGGAGAATGGCGGATGTGTATGGAGCTATTAATGAAATCACTATTCGATACAGGTTTCCCTTACCAAGGATGGATGATATGATGGATTGTCTTAGTGGGGCAGCTTATTTCACAAAGATTGATCTGAAGAGTGGCTATCATCAGATCAAGATTAGAGAAGGAGACGAGTGGAAGACAACCTTCAAGACCAATGAAGGGTTGTATGAGTGGCTAGTCATGCCGTTCAGTTTGAGTAACGCTCCTAGTACTTTTATGAGGTTGATGAATGAAATGTTGAAAGAGTTTATCGGTAAGTTTGTGATAGTATATCTTGATGATATTTTGATTTTCAGTAGAACGAAAGAAGAGCACCTTCAACATGTTCGAACAGTGCTAAATAAGTTACAGCAGAACAAACTGTTGATAAACCTGAAGAAATGTACTTTCATGCAGAAAGAACTAGTTTATTTGGGCTTTGTAATTGCAGAGAATGAATTGAAGTGGGATCCAGAAAAGATCGCAGCGATCATCAATTGGCCATCACCAAAGAGCTTATTTGAGGTACGTAGCTTTCACGGGCTGGCAATTTTTTACTGCAAGTTTATAAGGAATTTTAGTGAAATCTGCGTGCCAATGCTAGACACCATCAAAAAGGCCAGTCAGCCTTTTTGTTGGACCAAGGCAGCAGGGAACAGTTTCTAGCTCTTGAAGCGGAAGATTACAGAGAGGCTGATTCTAAGGCTACCAGATTTTAATAAGCTTTTCCAGGTTCGATGCAATGCAAGTGGGACAGCCATTGGCACTGTGCTCAGTCAAGAAGATAAACCGGTTGCATTCTTTAGTGAGAAATTGAATGAGAGCAGGCAGAAATATTCCTCATATGACAAGGAATTTTATGCTGTTGTCCAAGCTTTAAAGCATTGGAGACACTACCTGCTGGGGAATGAGTTTGTACTATTTTCTGATAATTCAGCACTGCAATATGTAATGCAACAGCATAAATTGAACCACAAGCATGCCAAATGAGTAGAGTATCTGCAGAGTTTCACCTTTGTGCTGAAACACATCAGTGGGCAAGCCAATAAAGTGGCAGAAACATTGAGCAAAAGAGCTTTGCTCTTATAGGAAAGTACAATACATGTGATGGGATTCGAACACTTAAAAGAATTGTACCAGATCGACACAGACTTCAAGGAAGCATTTGAAGCCTGTCAGAATCCCGTGCTGAGAAATACGAGTCCATGGTTGGACTACAACTTGCAGGAGGGACTATTGTTTAGAGGAGGACAGTTATGCATCCTGGAGTGTTCGATGAGAGAAAATATTGTACGGGAGAAACATAGCGGGGGTCTAGACGGTCATTCCGGCATAGACAGGACTTTGGAGCATCTCGAACACTTCTATTAAGGGATGTACAACAATATGTAAATAGGTGTAAAGTCTGCCAATTAGCGAAAGGACATAATTAAAAAACTAGACTTTACACACCACTACCTGTTCCAAGTAGGCCATGGGACTCAGTCAATATTGACTTTGTCTTGGGACTACCTAGAACGCGGCGAGGATATGACTCAGTGATGGTGGTGGTAGACATATTTTCAAAAATGGCACATTTCATCCCTTGTCGAAAAACTAGTGATGCCACTCATGTAGCTCACCTGCTTTTCACAGAGATTGTTAGATTACACAGCCTACCCAGATCTATTATTTCTGACAGGGACGTAAAATTCACGGGACACTTTTGGCGCACCCTGTGGAAAAAGTTGGACACACAGTTGAATTTCATCTCTGCATATCATCCGCAGACTGATGGACAAACGAAAGTGGTGAACAGGAGTTTGGGAAATTTGTTACGGAGTTTGAGTGGGGAAAATTCACAGTTATGGGATCGTGCTCTCGCTCAATCCAAATTCGCTTATAACGATTTGCCAAATCGTAGCACCGGACACAGTCCATTTCAAATCCTATACGGCATGCATCCTCAGGGGATACATGAACTACGAGATTTGGGAAAGTTGGAGCAGAGGAGTGCTGACGGAGAAGACTTTGCGGAAGCGATGAGTGAACTACATGAGCGGGTGAAGCTAAAGTTGCAGGATAGCGTGCAGAAATATAAACAACAAGCAGATTTAAAGTGACGGGAAGTTCAATTCAACATAGGTGATGAGGTCCTTGCACACTTACACAAAGAATGGTTTCCTAAGGGCGTGTATAACAAACTAAAATTTAAAAAGATTTGTCCCTGTAAAATTTTGCGCAAGTTCTCAGCCAACGCTTACGAAATTCAGCTGCCATCTGATATAGGCATATCACCTATTTTCAATGTGGTGGACCTGTTCCCATATACTTCCAACTCAGAGGAAGACAGTGTGGTACGGCTAGAACGAGACACCCAACTTGGAGATAGTTCTTGGATGAGGCACATGCCTTTGGTTCAGCCCCATGAGATCGAGAAGATTCTCGATACCCAGGTAGCCAAGAGGATGCACAGGAAGGAGTATCTACGCTACCTCATCAAGTGGAAGAACCGTCCAATTGAGGACGGTTCGTGGCTCGACGCGGCGCAGATACAGAAGGCTGGTTATTCTGTGGAGGAGCTCATGGAACAGAGCCATGACTTTTTCTTACCCCGGGAGCCTGATGCAGGAGCATCTAGCTGACAGGACGAGATAAAAGGAAGGCTATTTGGTCTCTGAAGGGGACAGAGGAGTAAATTTTCTGAAAGGATAATATGTTTGTTTCTTTTACTTTATTTGATTAAGTTGTCTAAGTTAAATAAATGAACAGTAATTAGGAACAATAGGAATTATAATTAGTTAGGATCAATGTTTTAAACAACTATCTTTACCTTTGTAATAATGTTGAACGACAATGAAAAGTTCTGTAACAAAACTAATGTAACTAATCAGGCATAACCAACAGCGGTTGGAAAAATTAACAGTTTTCTAACAATTGTTTTAAAAGAGGGACAAAACACATTGTGGGGTTTGACTTTTCCGGGAAATGAAATAATAGATTATTACAAAATTCTATGCACTTTAGCCTCTCCAGCGTCCCTAAATTGTTCGAATTTTTTATACAATATAGCATCCATTTTCATGTACAGTGCAAGTCTGTTTATAACATAACTTATAGGTGTATGGTCTATATGTGAATTGAACTACGCCGGTCCAACGAGAAAGCAAAGTCTGGACAGAACAACCAGGAACTCACAGGACGTGTGGCGGAAGACAAAATCACAGTCTTCGAAGTAACCCACAAGCGGAATTACAAGGACCCAACCCAAACTAAATGTCAAGCGAATAATCAATAACAAGCATTGCCAGGTATGCCCAATAAACAAATATTTGTAGCTTCATGTGTTTAAATCAACACAGAAGAGAACATAAAATTTCCTGTGCTTCATGCGTTTAAATCAAGACAGAAGAGAACATAAAATTTCCTGTGCATTCATCCATAAATATTGTTCAAAGCCAAAACCGTTCAAGAGTTACAAAATCCGTGCCAAATTCTTTGACAAGTTGGGGCAAGATACCACACAGGTTTAGAAACCCTCGACCTAATTACAGACACCAGATAAGGAAAGAGTAACTGTGTAAGCCTATAGCCGAGACTGTAACAGTTAGCGGCTCAACAAGCCATTGATGCACAGACTTGACAAACCCTAACCAAACGTTGAATGAAAAGCAACCAAAGCATAGAGAACGTTGCTACCCATGACAAGCTGGAGCCACCAAACTACTAGGCCTCGAATCGCTTCAGGTAGCCAACCAAGCCGCCAGGCCTCGAATCCTTCCGAGGAGCCATACCTGTAGTCACAAACAGTGTCACAAAATATAAGTAACGGATAGTGGGGAAAGACGAGGCGTATAACTGAGCAAAGGCAAACAAAAGTAAATATTTACCTGGTATTGGCAAGCCGTGGCCGAAACAGTTCCGCCAGAACACCCTGTTCATAAGGAGCCGATACGTTAGAAACTGAGAGAAAGAGATGTGAATGCTGAAGCATGGAACCGAGAAAACATACCTCGTGAGTGAAGAAGGAGCCAGAGGAATTTGCTACCATGTTCTGCCCGAAAACGAGGATGGAAGAATAGAACCCTGAAGACTGTCACCTGAAACAGTGCCAACCCATAACCGAATACAACGACAGAGGAAAATAATTTATAGGCATCAATATCACATGTTACAAGAAGCGTAGAGACGCAATCGCGGACGCGGACATACAATTAACAGTCAGAAACAAGAACGGACCAGGGAAAACAGGACCTACCGAGTTGACATTATTATCGCCAGACAAAGAGGAGCGACGTTCAAGTTAACATCCTGAACCAGAGAAGGGACAACAGAACCCCAGATCGAAACCTCCAGAAACCACCAAGAATGCAGAGCATACAAGAACCAAAAGAAATGTGCAAATGAATGACCAAGTGAGGGTTTGATCCCCCATACCAAGGCAGGTCTAGAAAACCAAGGGAGGACAGTTGTCAAGCAACTGGGGGCATAGATACCAATCGTCTGTGCAGGTACCAATGAATGAAACACTATCATTAAATTCAACCATTGGCGAATCGACCTATATCAAAATAAAATCTGTTGTTCATTATTAACTGCCACTTTATTCCCGCATTGATATTCGTGGAGGATGATTACGTGGGTTGGACCCATCAATGAGTGATTAACATGGAAATATAAAGAAGCTATTTTTTCAAAATGCAAAATAGAGGGTCCCCATATTTTCATGTGAAAAAGTATGGGGGTTTATGGCCACAACAATGGCAATTCATGGGGAAGAAACAATTATCTCTGGTTTCAAGTGTAATAAGTTTAATTTTACCAAAACGTTGAAGCGATGAATTCCATGAAAACTTCAAACATTAAATCATTTCCCATGGGTTCCACATCAATAAATCAAGGAATATAAGTTCTTAAAGTGATAAGTACTGAAAATAAACTCAGTCTAAAACCAAGAATGGAACTAATGAATTTTAAATTTACCTCATGTGAATGATAGAAGAGGTATAAATAATATGTTTTAAAGAAATTATACATCTATTGATATACATAGTCTCCCTTACTCGACATTGCTTCACTTCCAACGAGTGTCCATAGCCCCAACAAAGTTGTCTTAGTACGACACAAGCATAGGCCTACTACGAGTGAGCATGTTCAGTACCATGGCCTTCAACCCTCTTTTACCACCCTTTAGGTAAACTTTATTTGGAGAATTGATTTAAGAATTTGGGTGAAGAGGGCGGGGTGGTAGGGGAGATTTTGAAGGTAATGGGTATAATACTTATAATTTTTTCACTCCCTTATCTTTCCCTACAACTATAAATTCAAAGGTTTTTATGCGAGGAGGTGGGGAAGGTGGGATTCATTGAATTAGACTCAAGTTAGGTCCTTTCCTTGAAAATATGAATCTTATCACTTGGAAAATATAAATGTTCCTTCAGGGGAAAGGATTTAATGTAAGATAACTCAAAATTCGATAAATATCTACCTTTAAGGTTAATTAAAACCCATTTAAATAACATAGTTAACAATTCTCTTGAATCACTCATTGATGTTAGATCAACAAAAAATCCCCTCTGGCTTTATTAGAAAGTGAAAACAAAGAATGCAATCAAATCATTTTAGATTAAAAATAAAATGAATATAACAAAGCTAAAGTAAAATGAAACCTAACTATACTACAATAGAATATGAAAACCAAAATGAAAACAAACGAAAGAGTGAGCCATGAGAAAATTCTTACAACACAACATAAAGAGGCTTAACATAAAAAGTATATCAAATGATGTTTATGTTAAGATTATTAGATCTTTATCTCATGAAAATATTTACTGCCAAGGCTCTTCTTCTAAAGCATAGTTGTGATTTTGAATTTGAATGCTTTAGTGGGAATCTTCCTTTCTTTCGCAAATTTTGCTTGAAAACTAAACATGCAAGTCTTAAAGATCAACTTTTAGGAATAAAATTGACCATTAGTTACAAGAGATTATAAATAAGTAAAATTTGAAAGTGGAAAAAGAAACTCCATAAATGGATTATGATGAATGTTATTCACAACTGCTTTTGCTAGCAAAGTCAAATCCTCAAATCAAACTAATGAAAACCTACGAGAAGAAGAACAAAAATAATAAATAAAATATAGATAAAGATAAAAGAAAAACTGAAATTAAGAGGATATGAAAATCAACTTTTACACATACCTCGAAGAATATTAATACAAATTTACCTTATAGTTCTTGACATCCTCTCATGGAGGTTCTATAGGTATAACAAATTATATTTTCCTCCAAATTTGCATATGTTGAAAATCATGAATTAGTTTAATCTAATTGATAAATAATGCACTACAAAGATTTTCACAAGACAAAATAAAATGCCTGAGATATAAATAGAATGCATAAAATGATATTGTATGTCATGATTTGAATTTTGATCTCGTAAGCCCGTTTTATTAATCAAGCCATTTGTTTAAAATGTAAAATATAATCATTAATGCAATTATGTTGGTAAAAAATAGAAATAAGAATTATATTTAAGTTAACATCAAATTATATGGGTTTTACTACCATAAGTTAATGGTAACGATCAAATAAAAAGTTTGATGAATTATAACCTACTATAAGAAAAATAATAGCCGAACCAATTGTGGAGACTTATTCTTATTCATAAAAATATCATAATGGCTTTATTTTAAGAGAAAATAAAATAAAACTAAATTAGGATAAGTTTGTTCATACTGTAACTATATGAGCAAAAACACGACTACGTATAGTCATATTTCCAATGCAACCAAGAAAGCTCTTCATTTATTGAACAAATATTCATTTCATACATTAGTAATAATACCATATCAAATACTAGGCATGGCAAAGACACTGAAATTGAAATACTTTCATGTTTTGAGAACAAATAACAAGGAAGCAGACATTGAGGCAAACAAGGCAGTCTAGTTAGTTGCCGGAACTATTCTTAGAGATAATGACATATTTTGGGACCCAATCCCCTAAAGAACCATGTTTTACTACATATTATTGAAACAGTTTGTTTTTATTTTTAAGCTCGGGAACTCAGCAGCAAAAGTCCACTATATAAAATGTAAAAAGAGGAGCCTGATAAGCGTAGGCGCTATGTTCCTCTTGCTGGAGAGACATACAGAAATCTGCCTCTCTTTTTGTAACCGAATTTGTGGCTCTTTACGAATCAGTTAATGAAATCCCATAACTGTTTTTGTAAAAAAAGAAAATAATACCATATCAAATACTAAACTATATACAAGAATCCTAGAATGAGCATATGTGTAAATCCTAAAAACAAAAGAAAAGTAAATCTATAATTAGTAAACCTCCTATTATAATAATATTCAAATTCTAAATAAATTCTATCGAAATAGGTACAACCTAAAGGGTAAGAGATATCACCTTTATGAATCCAATAAGAAAATTCTTTTGAAAACGGTAAAAGATGGGAAGTATTTACATCAGTTTGCTCTAGAAGTTCAAAAGAACCATCTTCTTCCCTAGTCAGAAATTTACTATTAAAATAAAGAGAAAGAAAGAGAAACATCCTTAAAGGCATCTACCATATGTATATAATAATTAAGGAAACTGGTAAACCCATGGTTATTTACAAAAGAAAAAGGGCCATAATATTATTGTATAAACCAACATGTTTCGAATTTAATATTATTACGAGTAATATTGAAAACTTGTAATAAAGGTTGATGATCCTAATCAGAATGAAAGAAATTCAATTTGTGCTTAGAAAATGAATCAGTGCAAAAAACATGTTGTGATTGAATCAAATGTTTTTATTAGTATTAGGATAGTTGTTAAAAATCACATAAATTTCCTATAATTTATAAGAATCTTTGTAGTAACGAAAAGGATGAGTATAAGTTTCTAAACTAATATCAATAATTAATTTATCATTTAAAAATACCCCTTGAGTTCCATGATATAGCTCATTCTTAAGATTTGAACTAGTAAATATTCCAACAGGTTGACCCATAGAATGACTATGTTGCAAATAATGATAACCAAAAAATAAATTGGGAGAAATTCCAACAAAATTTTCATTTTATTTTCTCTCATTAAATCATTAAATGATTTTTAGTTTATTAATGTGTCCACTATTGTCAAAATGGATCTTATCTCATTTTAAGAAGATGAACTATTGTCATGATTATTTGTTAAATCTTGATGTTTTATATAATTTAATTCTATAGAACTTGGTTCGTTATCACAAACATAGGGAGATACAGGAAGAACGCTTTTAGATTTCAAATATAAATTTAGACTTTGAGAGTGTGTAAGATTTTCTTCCAATGTTGTTTATTGTGGAAGATTATTATTTTCAATTGAGTGTTCAATAGGAGTACTTGTAGGATCAAGATTTACTGATGGAGTTTCCTCTTTATGTTCATCACTAATTATTTCATTATGTTATGGAATAATAGAGATAATTTTTTAAATCAAAACTTGTTTTGGGGGTAAGTCATCATGACAGAATTGGTAGCATAACGACATAAATCTATCACAAAATTCACTAGCAATTTTGTTTTTATCGATGGTCAAGTTATCAAATTCCAAGCACAAATTCTCATAATTATAATTGTGATGGTGAAAAATAATACTTGCATGAATTGGTCCCAAGAGTGAGTGCACTTAGCTAGCAACATCTTGTACCACTACTGAATACTTCCTTGAGGTGTGAGTGTAAATAACCTACAAATTTCATTGTCATTAGTGATGTTAAAACATATACATTTATGTATAACATGATCAACATGATATCAAGTAGAAATGTAACTCTCACCATCATATTTCAATTCATACAAGGATCCAATTTTCCTCTTGGGCATGCCTCTCGTAGCTTACGTGAGCTAAGTGCATGACCCTAAGTAGGAATGCATATAGGAGCCATAGTTAGTTTAAAATTTTAAAACTAAAAATCCACGCAGATAATCAATATGTGGTCGTCCTTCTAGCACTAAAAATGTTGATGGGAAAAAATGACCTTGATAAACATTAGGGAAAACAACCGAGTCAATGCCCCAAATTAGGCCCTTTTCCATTGAAGATGGCAGTTTCGACTAGTTATGGGCCCAATAACCCTAACTCCTAAGACTAGAATAATCTTAATACACTAATCTATACTAATACTAAGGTTATGTAAATGTATATTAGGGTGGAGATGTGAAGTTGTGTTACACTTTTTTCCCTTTCTTGAGAAAAAAATATCGCTTTTAGAAGTTCTTAACCTTTCGGCAAGCCAAAGAAGTTTTTTGGTTTAGAATTTCATTTTACAATAAAAATGAAACTAGTTAGAAATTTTATTAGCTTTCTATTACTTATTTTTTGGAAAATTTTTATTCACATTTGATATGTCAACTTAGCAATTGTTTGATTGGGTGTTCTTTAAAAACCAAGGGATTCACAACACATCATGTTTTTGAGCACTAGTGTATTCTTTGTTAACTTGGATTTTTTGAAAAAAAAATTGTGTTACAACAATCTAGATAGACTCTACCTCGATATCTTTATATTTACGAAATCAACTGATGCACGTCATAATTACTAGCATTTTTTGAATTGAGCCGATATGGACAAATTACATATTTTGAAGATATTCAGTTGAGCATCAAATTTCATATCATATTAGTTATAAACTAGAAATCGAAAAACTACCCATTATAGAATATAGACCAATGTAATGAACCATAAAATTTTCATATTTTTTATAGTGTATTTTGGAAGATACTAATTTTTGCTTTCACTGAATCATAATGACCTTTAGAAAGTTTTTGCATACAATTTTTTTGAAAATTAATTAAAATTAGCAAATTTCTATGAAATTCCATAAAATTTATATCTATTGAAAGTAGATTCAATTCTACAAATTTTGGTTTTTGTTACGACAACAAATTCACCAAAATTGATGGATTCTACGCATTCTGACGTTCGAAAAAGGTGGCCATTGCCGCGATGTTGAAGAGTTATAGGTTAAAACAATTCAGCCGAATTAAAATTACATTCGAACAAACTTCCATTTGTCATCGACGCCTGTTAAAATAAATGGAAAAATAATTCGCCCGAATTACTTTAAAAGTTTGGTAGAATTATTTTTAAAAGTTCGGCCGAAAATGTGTTGATATTTTCCGTCGGCTGCAAAAATGAAACGACGCAACCCTCTGAAAAAACGTTTCACTTGAAAATCTATAAATAAGTGGAGCCGAAACTTCATCTTCGCACATTTTTCTCATTTGGAGTGAACTTTTAAGGTAAATGTTATGGGTTAAATTTTTTAGAGTTAATTTTGAAAGTAAGTGTTATGGGCTAAATTTTTTGGTGGAATTTTTTTGGACTTAATTTTTAGAGTAAGTCTTTTGGGCTGAATTTTTTAAGTGGGGTTTTTTAGCTTAATTTTTAAATTATTTTGGGATGAATTTTTAAATTGAGATTTTTTAGCTTAATTTTTAAAGTAAGTTTTTTGGGCTTAATTTTTAAAGTCTTTTAGGCTGAATTTTTAAAGTGAGTTTTTTATGCTGAATTTTTAAAGTGAGATTTTTGTTCAAAATTTTGAAAGTGAGTTTTTTTGGGAGGATTCTTTTGAAATTGACTTTTTTGGGTTGGATTTTAAAAATATACATAGATTGAATTATCATGAGAAATCAAAGAAATTGCAAGAGAATATATGATTGAACAAGAGACATTGAGGCTCGTCGAGAATAAGGGAGAAACAATTACAAAAGAAAGAATGAAGAGTGCACAAATGATATTTAAAATTTAACTAGTGTATTGTGAAATTTAATTTTTATTTGATGAACTAATTTGAAAAATACTTTGCAATGTGAATGTGAATAGAGAGAGATATTCCTCATAACATTGATAATGAGATTGAAAATGTCGAAAGACAAAGTGAAAAAGATAATGAACTAATGATTGATAATGTTTTTGAAGATGTTGAAAGAGATTCAAATGAAGAAATCGAATCACCATCAAGTATATATATATATATATATATATATCTATATATATATATATATTTGTCATGTGTATTATTGAAATTATACATATTTATTAATTTCAATTATATTCAAACTGTATTTTTTAATATTATTATTTAATGAATATTTATACCCATTTACATTTAATTTTCATATGCAGAGATGAAATCATTATCGATGATGAGATGTTAAAAAATGTTGAAAGTGACATATACGAAGATAAAAAAGTTGACCGTATTATACAATATCGTGTTAAAGTCATTATTGAAAATTTCTTCAAAGATGAAAGTGCGACATTTCAAACTCAAATTTTGAGAGGTCTCTTAACATCAAAGAAATTAAAACACACTACAACCCTATTAGGTATTTGAAAATCAAAGAAAAATAAAAAGGTGAAGGAAAATGTGATTCATAATATAAATACTGTTCTACAAAAAATTGGAAGATCTAGAAAGAAAAATGATCTCGCTGCACGTAGATAAATACAAATGGTAGTGGTTTCATCAAGTACTAAAGAAAATCGTTTGGTAAAATCTATGACAAAATATTAGGGACCTCACGAAAAACATTTCACAAACATAGGAAATTTTGATTACAAATAGATGTAAATAATGAGATCGCTTATTGGATAGTTTTATTTATTTACTTATTTATTTATTTATTTTTCTTAGGTTGTGGTTCATGGACACCTTGGTCAACGGGTGGCATTACGTCCACAGAAAAATCTAGGTTGATCGACCCCGAAGGGAATCTAGCCCCACGGCCCACTAGCAAGGCCTGACCCCAAGGGCTTTGGGGAGATTGGACCCTGTGACCTCCCGATGGCAAGGCACTGATTTTGACCAATTGAGCTAGCCCTTGGGGCTTCTAGTTGGATAGTTATTTTTAGGCAACCATACAAAGATAAACTTGGAGAAGATTTAAAAAAATAATATATGAATACTGGATGAAAAATTCATGTGTTTCACCAAAATCAAGGGATGTGATGCAACAAAGTATAGTACGAAATCAATATGAAGAACATGCAAAACATATCTTGGACACCACTCAAATAGATTTGTTCAATAAGTTAGTAGAAGAGAGTCGTGGAATTAATTTCTCAATCAATGATTTGGTGCAACAAAAACCATGGTATGTTAAACCTGTCACTGTACGTGACACTTCTTATTGTCATTATCATGTGGAATTTCAATGATATTATGACACCTTCCTTCATTTTGGTAAATCATTTTGCCAAAAAAACCACAAAAAAACGTGAAACATAATCTGAAAACGAAAAGTGTTGATGTTGGAATAACAATTTTTTTTTTCGAGGTAAATTTTCAACATTTTTTAAAAATTGTAGTAAAATCCAATAAAAGCCCATTTTTTGTGCAAGAAACACCTCTAAAATGAAAATTGTTGATGCAAGCATAATGCCTTTTTTTTTGGGGGGGGGGAGGGGGTAAATTTTCAGCATTTTTTAATAATGATGTTAAAGAAAAAATATCATAACTCTGAAAGCATTAAAATTCCAATTGTTTTCAGGTATGATATTCAACGTAAAATATAATGTCTCTAAAAGGCCTTTAAATTCCAACAATTTTCAGGCATGAAATTAAAGTTAAAATATCACATCTCTGAAAAGTATTAGAATTCCAATAATTTTCAACCATGATGTTAAAAAAAATTACTTATAACTATTTTCAACCATAGCATTAAAGATAAATTATCATGACTCATAAAAACCTTAAAATTTTGAAAAATTTTCAACCATGAAATTAAATCCAAAGATGATGACTACAAAAACCTTAAGTTTTCAACATATTTCAACCATGACATTGTGGAAAAAATTTATGACTAAAAAAAATTAAAAATGAACACATGAATGAAAGAATCATTATACCAAAAGTAATTTCTTTTTTAAATATTAAAAGTATAAGGATTTTAAAATCTTAGCGTTAGACAATTTGACATATTGCAATAAAAATTTAAAAATCAACCATCAAATCGACATGCAATGTAGGGAACTAAACCCATTGTAATAAAAACTTAAAGACCAATTATGAAATTAACACATTGTGGGCGCAAACTTGATCCATTATAACAAAAGCTTTAAAATCAACTATCACATTGACACATAATGAGCTTAGGTTATGAATAACACGGACCATGTAAAATTAAAAGAAAATAATAAATAAATATGTAAACAAATGAAAATGAAAAATACAAAAGAAAACAAAAATTAAAACATTCAAAATAATAATAATAATAAGTAGTATATATATATATATATATAAACCATTTACCAAAAAACAAGAACACTTATAAAAATATATATAAAATAAAAGACAAAAAAAAATCGAATATAAAAGTTGTAAAAAAAAAAGTAACTTATAGAAGATAAAAATTTAAAAACTAAAAATAAAAATAAAAAAAATACAAAAAAATATTTCCAAAAAAACATACTTTATAAAAAAATATTAAATTAAAATAAAAAATAAAAAATAATAATATTAAATATTTGGATAATAATAAATATTAAAAATATTAAAGTAGAATTAGAAAAAGCATTAAAACAATTTTTCATAAGTTAAAAAAATAAAATAAGCTTAAAAAATAATAAACATTAAAATAAAAAGTAAAAAAAAATGTTGAAAACAATAAAAAAATAAAAATGGTTAAAACAAATAAAAATAAAAAGTAAAAGCATAATTCTAAAAAAATGAAAAAAAAATTGAGGCCCATGCCCGTGGGGCGACCAGGCTGGGCGGGGAAGAGGAGCTGAGTCGACTTCCCCGCCCATGGCCCATGGGGCGGCTGGGCTAGGCTGGGAAGAGGAGTTGCGCTCAGCTCCTCCTCCTCGCCCAACCCATCCTCCCCACGTGATATATATTAAGTATTAATTAACAATATATAAATATATAAAAAATCCTAACTTCAAAATATTAATGTTATTATATTTTTTTTTAAACTATTGGAATATATATATATATATATATATTCCAAACTTCAAAATATATAAATATAAAAAATCCTAACTTCAAAATATTAATGTTATTATTTTTTTTTAAACTTTGGAATATATATATATATATATATATATATATATATATATATATATAAAGCATTGCAAAGAAAAACAAAAAATAAGTGTTTGGAAAAATCTTAAAAGACAAACATGTTAGGATGAAAAACAAGAAGAAGAATAAGACAACTTGAAAAATGGTTAAATAATCAACATTTGAAAAACAATTGTTCATAATTGGGACATAAGAAAATTTAAAGTGTCAAAAATATGACTTAAAAAAAATTGTTGATGTTTTTCAAAATCTGCATAAAAATCACCTTTAAAAAAAAATATCCACACTTAATACATTAGAAAATGTAAAGTGTCAAAAATAATCCCCCTAAAAAAAGGGGTTGATGTTGCATCAACACTTTTCAAAATCGGCATTAAAACTACTAACATTAAAAAAAAAAAAAATCATAAGTTATACATAAAAATAAAATAAAATGTCAAAGATATGCCGCAAAAAAAGGTGTTATCTGAATCAACACTTTTCAAAATCAGAAGATTTTTTGCTACCTCAAAAAAATAGTTACTTGGTACAGTTCCCGTTTGAGAGATTGCATTGTTCTTTATGGAAATTGATATGTAGCTCTGAATGATGTTGCATTGTTGTAAAATGTTGATGCATGAACTTATTGAATGGAATTCTTGAATGCGTATGGTTCTTTTTATGAAGATAGGTTATATATCTATGAGCTAAAACCCTGAAATTTTTGTATTTATTGCCTATGGATTGTATTCATGATTTAATGGTTGATAAATGGCTCCACATCATAGCATGGAATGCCCTTTTTCTCTTGTGGAAATAATAGTTTGATTCCTTGATTATTTTCCTAAGGAATGGGTTTATTCATGTGATTATTATGAGTCTGTGGATTAGTATAAATACCTATGTATGGAAAGAAATACAATCTCTATTAAAAATGAGATTGAATGCCTATATTAAAATAATATGGCCATCAAGCCTTATTTTATAATCTATAAGCTCAAGAGGGATAGCCTTGTTTTAATATATATAGTATATCATATCGGAGGTGTGATGAGCTGACCCTGTGTAAACGCTTACACGTGATAGCCTTGCTTTCATATATAGTAGTAGAGTCATGATGTGAAGAGATTATGTAAAAGCTCAAAAGAGATAATGCAAGGCATATATGCATATATGCACCTGTATAGACCCTTGCATACAATAATGAGAGTCAAATGAGTCATTGTAAAATCTCAGAAGGGATAGCTGGATGAGCCATAATCATATTCGCATGCGCTATTGCTATGCGGACCCTCTGGATGAGCCATAATCATATTCCCTTTTCTTGATATGGTCAAAGTGGTCAGAATCTGACTATGGTATTTTCCCATGACATCGATGATCCAGGTTCGAGTGTGAAGAAGGACCCTTCCAAGACCTTTTACTTTCGTGATGTATTAAATTTCATTTTAAAAGAACATTAATGAATACATCTGCATGTGGAAAAGAAGAGAAACAAGATAATCATCAACACATGAAAACATAAGATGTCGATAACAGAGTTCATCCAGGAGGGACTACGTCTCTGGGCCCTGGTGTCAAGATGGTGTAGGCTGCTGCATTAAGTGCTGTCAATAACAGTGATGTACACAAGAGATGATGTTGCGATCATACAAGGAAAAACGCCCTCACACAGGAGTGGCTCTAAGAGATATTCCACAACTAGAACTCTCAATCAAACTCCTATCAGTATGACACAAAATATGCATGATGAAAATCTCGCCAACATGGCATAAAAGGGATTTCAAAAGACAAAACACACATGACGACAACAAGAGTATCCTAGCAACATACAACAAGGGATCTCAAAGCATAACATGAAGAGTTATGACAACAAGTACATCATATAGAAGATCCCACATAAAATAAAGCAAGGAATCATAACGACTATAATAAATAAGATCCTGCCTCAACATTAATGAAGGATCCATGCAGCATACTATAATCAGAAGAAATACATGAACAAATAATATACCTCACACCATGGGCAATCTGAAGAAGTGGATGTTCGTATCTTTAGCGAAAACAATCCACAACGAATACATTGTTCACATTGTCGATGCGCAAGCACAGCCCGTTACTAATCTGGACTTCGGCTCCCCTTGCATCGATAGTTTTCTGGCTTTCACAATCCGGGCATCTAAAATAGAACTGTCAAAAGTGTTGAAGCTTGCTTCGATCTCACAACATCGATCATACAAGAAGAAGACTACTATGGCTATCTGCAACGTAGCTCTCTGGCTATCTGGTGTTTGCAGCACTCTGGCTATGTCACTGCAGCTCTGCGGCTCTTCCTGACCTTCTGGTTCTTTGGCTACCTTCTTGCACTGCCTCGTTCATGCTCTGTGGCTCTTTGCGGTATATCGTTGCTCTGGCTATGTCACTGCAGCTCTGCGGCTCTGCGACACTCTAGCTATCTCTAGCTTTGCCTGACCCTCTCGTTCTGCGACTCTCCATCGAGTGCCACCTCTTCATTGGGATGATTTTGGCATTCAGGCTCTCTGTCCTCTCGCACAGGCTCTCTGGCACTCAAGCTTGCGGGTGCTCTCCCTCTTCAACCCCAACTCTCTGCCAATAACACATTTGGGACAAGGTCGCTTAAAAATTGGAGGTCTATTATTTAGGAATAGAATCCGTTTGCATAGAAGGATCCGCGGGTGCAACAAAAACCTCAGAATAGACTTTCTCTGTTAAAACAGACAATACACAGAAAACATTGAAAAACCCGAAAAAAGCTATAAAGTCGGACTTCAAATTTCATGAGATCGGTTCTATAATTCCATTGAGTCTGCGCTATATCGCAATTGCATATTGCCGATGTTAATGGCCTTGTATATCAGGGGATCGTTGATCACCGATCGTTGATCCATCGATCGCCAATAGGCTGATTAGATCTAGACCGTTGATCTGTTCCCTGATCAAATGGTCCAGATTGCATCGCATGTCACTATCACATCACCCCTTCGTATCTGGGATCGCCGATCTCCCGATCGTCGATTTAATCTGTGTCGTTGATCTGTTTTCCCATCCAATGGTTGAGGTCGTGCGTCGGTGATCACTATCACATATCGAAATCGCTGCGGCCTGGAGTTCCGCCTTTGGCATCTGCCGATGTAGATCGTCGATCGCTGATTTGATCATCAATGGCATGACATAAGTCTCCAACATTGTCGATTGTCTGCCCCCGACTCCGATTAATCGGAGATCACTGATTGAGAAAATTCTAAAATCCCAACCTTAATTCTGCCCTTTTCACTTCTTCAGATGTGATTTGCCTTATAATACTTTTAGAGCCATTTTTAGGAGAAAATGCCTTATTTTCAAATGAACAAAGGCGAACTCTTTTTGCGATAACTTCAGCATCCGAGCTCGGATTGGAGTTCCGTTCACACCTCCACGATCAGGATGATGAGATCTATGCTCTGGTCTTGGGTCAACATCATTTTGAGCACTTTGATTTTTGAGCCCTCTTTGTCCTGTGTGTCTCTTTGGAGCCACCTGGATCAATCGACCCATGGTATTTTCCTTCGTTTTTCGATGGAAAACAATAATGTGAAGTTTCTAGAGAGCCCATCAAGCCTGTAGAAGGGGATAGGAGCCTGATAATGGTATCCTCTGGAGAGTTTGTCATTATTGTGTTTTGTCAAGAACTTGGTGAGGCCAGTTCCAATTTGATCCACCGTATGAAAACCCCGCAGGTGTGATTTTTCTGGTGGATCCATCCAAGGTCCACAATTATGTTTAAGTGTCTTGATTTCTTGTGCATTGAGCAGTTGTGTATACCGAGGTAGTGGATCCATTATTTTGCTTGTATTTGAGCATGTCTCATTCCTAAGTATTAATTAAAATAAGGGTTGCATTTTTATAGATCCCTTTTGTTTTTTCAATGTTTTGGTTGTTGAATGTATTTTTATTAGAACACCTAAATGTGCCAAATCTGTTAATTATTTTATTGACTGGGATCTTATAATGGTATCAAAGCTAGATTTCATGCCAGCATGAGGGTTTTTATATTGCAGCAAAAGAGAATTAGTTTTGAGGATTCTCATTGGTCACCCTAACTAAAGATCTTGTCAATTTCGATGGATAACCACCCTAGTTGACCATTGCAGAATCCGTTATTGAGCTCAATTTGAGGAATCAAATCTTTAGATTTACTGGATCCAGTTTAATTTTCATATTATTAAGGATTAACCTTGGCTTCTAAGGGCATCAAATTAAAAATTTTACCTTCTCTCCAAAGATAGTTATAACACCATTGCTGCAGGGCCATTGCTTGTTTTCGTATTTGAGGGGGCGTGCAGGTATTGGAGGTTGAGTGGTCAATCAAGCTCTTTCACAGTAATTTGAGGGATATGTAGGCAAAACGAGTGGGAGTCTCAAGGTGGTCGTGGGGGCCATACATCCAACGTGCAAGTGTTAGCGTATGTTGGAGGGACAAGAGGCCAATCGATCAGAATTTCCAGGGCTAAGCGTTGTAATTCCATCACATAGTTGCTCAAGGTCGTGAGGCCATATGTGGAGATCTAATGTGGTCATCAGCATCAATAAGTGGAGAAGGGGTTGTTTTTCTACTCATTTCAAATATGGCCACCATTTATATAGAGGCTTTCCAACAATAAAATAGAGTGCAATTAAAAATTTGATCTTATGAAAACTAACAGCGGATTTATATGCTGAAGTTTATCTAGCTTCATTCTCAATTTTCACAAACTGACAGAAGATTTATATGGTGAAGTTTATCAAGTTTCGTTGCCAATTTTTAGAGTAACACATATTTATTTTAAAGAGAGAGTCTATCCATGTGTCAAAAGTCAGGATTGTCATTCATTTGAAAATGGCGATCTTATAGATGTTAACTCTTTATGGAAGAGGATCACATATAAATCCAGAGCCAAAACTAGGATTATATGCATATTACCAATACAAAATCATGGGAAGAAGGTAACCAGAAAGTAGAAGGGTGTGAATAAAACAAAATGCAACCCAAACATAAGATATTTTTTAGAATATTTATTTTATGTAGATAGATATCAATCTGATTTCATCCATCTAATTGTTGAATCTTGATTTGATGTAAGTTCAAGTTATGACATGAAAGAAAAAGGCCACGAAATCATTGAATTATTATGATGCTGGGGTATTGAAGGATGAAAGAGCAGCACGAGGAGAATCAAACCAATAACGATGATTGGTTCGGTATGCCGAGGGTCAACTATTGACCGTGTTCCTCCATTGGTGCAGGGGTTGACACAATTCAGGTTGACCACTTGCAGAACTCCATCGAGTATATTGTAGTGGGGTGCTGCCACAAGCCATGAAGAGGGAAGTGCAACTGATAACAATGAACATGCAATTGAAGGGTTCGTCACATGCCACACCATTGAAGGGCATAGAAAAGTGGGTGAGGTAGCAGGGAAAAAAGAATAGGGAAGGGGCCTCTATATGGGAAGTCAAAGAGCGTGCCCACAGGGGAAATCAAAGTGGGTGTCGGTCTAAACAGTAGCACATTGTGGTTGAAGTAATGGATACCACATCCAACAAGTTCACAAACTGAATTATGGATCTTACAGTTATCAGGTATTATTTTTTTTGTTAGCAACCCCGATCATGAAGTCGAGGGAGATGGATACTTGTATGTGATCCCACTGAAACCCTAATGGAATTTCAGGGTAATTTTGGCGGAACTAGTTGCTAGTCCATCAGATGACGAACTTTTAGGGTTTTGGTTGTAGAAGATTGAAATTACCACTGCATTCATGGTTTATTGATTACCATGGGACTCTAAATGTTACACCAGTTTGTGAGAAGACATTAGATTTTATGTGGGATGTATCCATAGATTTTCAATATAACTATTCAGAATTTGAAGCTAAGGAAGCTTTTGTTGGGTGTGTGTTATATTCTTTCCATGACACCCTGTCGGGGGGTTGTAGGGGGGCGGTATCCCTCCTGTACAGGGTCCAGGGCAACAACCCAGGAATTTATTTTTAGACCCTATATTAGGTGGGCGAACCTACCTATGGTTTTGTGCATGGGTTTGACACATGGTTTTGGTCATGATGGTTTCCTGCCCATGGTATTTTGTAGATCTGGTCAAGGGAACTAGGGTTATGTAATAATCCAGGGTTAAAGGATTGGGGTTTATGAATTCTTCGACATGTACATATATGTATTGTAACATTGAAATGAACATAATGAAAAATCAATCTCGTATTCCGAGTTTTGGGATCCATGTGAAAATCATTGTGTATTTGTTTTGTGTTTCTCATCATTGTATATTTTCTGTTTTTAAGAATTCGTTTGCACATAATTTATGTACAGGGTTAAAACCTATAGCTTTGTTGTTGCTCTGAATTTGTCTAAGATATTGGCTAGTTTTGGATATGTAAGTTGTCGAAATAATGTAATTTTATTGCCATGGATCCATCCATGGTTTCTAATATTTGATTTTCATGGAGACTTTATTCCATTTATTCAAAACAAAAACAAAAAAAGTGGAAGAGAAAAAAGGAGAAAGAGAGAAGAAATGAAGTATGATTTGGAATATAGTTTTTTGTTTTTATTGTAAAAACGAGTTTGATTTTATTCCTTTTTAGTTTGGGTTCAATATTTATTTGGAGACATAAGGTTTTTGGAGAAGAAAAAATAGAGTTAAGGGAGAATCATTTCTAAGTTTGTGGCTATAGTATATTTGGGTCAAATTTGTTGAAAATATTTGGGAAAACATGATTGACAAAATATCCATATGAAAAATCAGTGTATTCTTGCATATTTTCTTGATTTGGTATGGGAGAAGATGGATCGTCTTTAAGAAACCTTGGGAAAAACCCATAAACTTCTTGATGAAATAGTGAGAATATATGCTCATTTACGCAACAATACATCATTAGACCAAAATAATGGTCAAAGCAACAAACCATTCTTGAAGATGGTCCATGTCATTCTGCAGAAGAAGCACCCAAGGGAAGTAAAGGAAGGACAGGGAAGAGGGGATAATCTCTTCACAATTTGATTTTAATTGCAATGAATAGATTCAATCATATACCTTCATAATTTGGAGAAATTAGACACATTCTGTCTGGGGTAGGGCAGCCAAAATGGAAGAAACTCAGGTGGGCTCTCAAGTCATCCATGCTTGCGCTGATACAACCCAAACTTTGGGAGCATCCTTGTGAAGAGGTCAGGCTCACAATTTCCTCTTGTCTCAACTGGATCATAGTTTTAACATCACCTCTACTGCCTTACAATAATGATATCATGTGAAATATATTGCAGTTGAGAGTAGAATCCCTTCAGGGGTTGAACAACATCATGCTTCCTACCTTACCTGAAGCGACACATAATCTTAGAACTCACGGAAGATTTTAGCTTTGGTACATTCATGTTGAATCTGGAATGTGATGACTTAATCTTTTAAGTGTTCTAGAACTTTTACACGAACATTACATCATCTCATCTAGATCGTGTCAAAACAATCATGAAAAATATTGTGTCCATGTTCGTAGAAGGCAATGCTGACATTTGCAAGATACTAAGATCCAAACTATTGACCATTTGGTGGAAGGAACTAATTGTATCACCAACCGCCTATGATATAGTGGAGAAGTTGGCCATGCAAAACATAAAATTACTCAGAAGGGTGTTGACTAAGAGGGAGCTTTAAATGATTGATGTAGGAAGCAAGGAAATCGGTGGTAAAACCTACAACAAGAATGAACTAAGAAGGAGGGGACTGTGCTTTATCTACAAGTGACCTTGGGTACTTAACCATTCATGTCTAGGTGATAGGAAGGAGGCAACAAGGACAGAACAGGAGGAGGTTCCTTCAAATCATGGAGAGTCTTCGGTAGTTGGGTCTATTGATCTTCCAGGGGGGTGAGCAATAGTGTGATATTATTCATGGAGACTTGAAAGATGAGAAGAAATCAGAAGTGCATGAGGAAATTCTACCTAATGGTATTGATAAAGTAGACTCCTATACAACTGAGTCCATAGGTCTCTAAGGGGATGTACATAAAGAATATGAGAAATCAAGTATAGATAGCAGTCCACCAATGCATCTATGTTTGAAAACTGGAGGGGATGAATAACAAATTATCTTCACAGACGGAGGAGGCCAGGGAAACTTGAGTGAGGAGCCAGCATTTGTGAACCAGCATGATGAGCATGATCATGAGGCAGAGCATGACAAACATAATGTGCAGGTTGAATCATTCTTAGAGAACCAGTCAAAGAGTCATGTTGAAGTTGTGGTTGTGGGGCATCTAGTGCAGATAGATACAGAGACATTCAACAGGGCACCAAAATTTCTAGTAGAGGACTTCTAGGGAGAGATCATGCATTTTAAGACAAATCTTATCATGTTGAAGCAAAGATCCTAGACAACCCGAGACACTATCTTACATGAGAACATAAAAATTGAGGAAGTCATAGGGGTATGTGTCGAGTCAGCCGCCAAGTTGTCTAGTGTAGAGGAACATCTGAAGCCCCCCATAATGCAGCAGGAGGAATACAGTTGGGAGTTCCAGAGCAACCCTCTACAAGAGTAAATAGATAAGGCTTGCGACACTACTAACCCAAATTTATACATTAGGGAGAGCAGGGAAGAGTTCTCCAAATGGATCATGTTGGGTGATTGGGTGGAGGAGCATGAGTTGAGCATCAGAAAACATCAACATAGTAGACTTATTCAATGTGCAATGATTCATGCATTAGATCCTTCCCAGGATGGATTGGCAAGAGACTATGAGTTGGAACTCTATTGATGGTATGATTCCTAGGAGGATACCCTTATCCAAGAGCATATTGGAGCTTGGGCCCCTAGGCACAAGCAGTGATGGAGGGCTGAGATGGTATCATAACCCACAGGTCCCAGGACTTAGATGGCATTGGGATCCAGATGAATCTATTGAGGGTAAGATTGGCCCAAGGACTGTTTGGGATCCAGGTATCGAAGGATCCATTCAGGATCATTTAGCATGGAGGCATGGGATAACACGTTGGTTTGTATGGGACCCTGGTATCAATATATAGATGCTTTTGTTGTGGATAGAATTGGATTGCTTGAGGGCAAACAATCTTTGGGCAGGAGGATTTGTAATATTCCCTTTTCTTGATATGGTCAAAGTTGACGGAATATGCCCATGGTATTTACTGTGGTATTTCCCCATGGTATTTGCCTTCGTTTTCGAGGGAAAACAATAATATAAAGGTTCTAGAGAGCCCATCAAGCCTATAAAAGGGGATAGGAGCCTCACAGTGGGAGCATCTAGAGTTTGTCATCTTATTGTGTTTTGTCGAGAATCATCATCTAGAGTTTGTCATCTTATTGTGTTTTGTCGATAACTTGGCAAGGCCAGTTCCAATTTGATCCCCGAGATGAAAACCCCCTGGGTGTGGTTTGTGTGGATCCATCCAAGGTCCACAATTGTGCTTCAGTGTCTCTATTTCTTGTGCATTGAGCAATCATGTATGCCGAGAGAGGGGCTCCATTATTTTTCTTGTATTTAGGCATGTCTCATTTCTATGTATTAATTAAAATAAGAACTACATTAAAATAAAGGCTACATTTTTCCAAATCCCTTTTGTGTTTAATATTTTGATTGTTGAAAATATTTTTATTAAAACACCTAAATCTGCCATTTCTATGGATTATTTCATTGACTAGGATCTTACATAAACCCTATTTTTTAATATGTCACTCCATGATATTGTCCCTGGTTTGTGATTCCAAAGGAAATGTACAAAATTGTAAGGCGTTTTATGTATTTTAAGATCTATCTATTTAAAAAGTCTTTCTGATTTCCTTGTGAGTAGATTTTGGCTTCTTAGGTTTCCTTTTGAGTGGATCTTGTCTTCTTAGGGAACAACATATTCTCCAATTTTATGATTATATATTTTCATTATATGGAAATAAATTATCGAACTTATTTAAAAATATTATTAAAATCTTATCTCCATTGATATGTCCGGATAGTAGTAATCAGAGAAATGGGGAGAAATAAATCACTATTCCAAAGAGATGTTATTGCTAAAAAAATTAAAACCATTTACCTGGAAAGCTGCTACACTGTCAGGTATGTCTGGAGAAAAAGTCATTCAATTTCCGCTAGAAAACCTGCTGTTACTGCAGAATACATTAACAATTTTGTGCTTGGTAATAGAGTGAGAAATTTAACTGTCGAAATTTCACAATCCTAATCTGGATTATTGATATGGTCACATGGTATTACTCGCTAAAGATTTACTGCACTAATGATTTTGAGCTGGGAGAATCTAATTGCCGTTTAAACTTTATATATACTCGTCGACCCCGCGAAGATATCATCAGCCGTGTAGTTGCAGGCCAAGAAAATCCAAGATGGGGAGATCTCCTTGCTGCTGCACTAATGATTTTGAGCTGGGAGAATCTAATTGCCGTTTAAACTTTATATATACTCGTCGACCCCCCGAAGATATCATCAGCCGTGTAGTTGCAGGTCAAGAAAATTCAAGATGGGGAGATCTCCTTGCTGCTCAAAACAAGGGCTCAACCGCAGAGCATGGACCAGAAAA